>CM070478.1:41520285-41699379 GCA_036324585.1 Champsocephalus esox
ATGTTCAGGTGTATATCAGTATGTAGTGTCTCTACTTTAAAGAGTCCTCTCCTGCTGATGTTCAGGTGTATATCAGTACGTAGTGTCTCTACTTTAAAGAGTCCTCTCCTGCTGATGCTCAGGTGTATATCAGTATGTAGTGTCTCTACTTTAAAGAGTCCTCTCCTGGTGATGTTCAGGTGTATATCGGTATGTAATGTCTCTACTTTAAAGAGTCCTCTCCTGCTGATGTTCAGGTGTATATCAGTATGTAATGTCTCTACTTTAAAGAGTCCTCTCCTGCTGATGTTCAGGTGTATATCAGTATGTAGTGTCTCTACTTTAAAGAGTCCTCTCCTGCTGATGTTCAGGTGTATATCAGTATGTAGAGTCTCTACTTTAAAGAGTCCTCTCCTGCTGATGTTCAGGTGTATATCAGTATGTTGTGTCTCTACTTTAAAGAGTCCTCTCCTGCTGATGTTCAGGTGTATATCAGTATGTAGTGTCTCTACTTTAAAGAGTCCTCTCCTGCTGATGTTCAGGTGTATATCAGTATGTAATGTCTCTACTTTAAAGAGTCCTCTCCTGCTGATGTTCAGGTGTATATCAGTATGTAGTGTCTCTACTTTAAAGAGTCCTCTCCTGCTGATGTTCAGGTGTATATCAGTATGTAGAGTCTCTACTTTAAAGAGTCCTCTCCTGCTGATGTTCAGGTGTATATCAGTATGTAGTGTCTCTACTTTAAAGATTCCTCTCCTGCTGATGTTCAGGTGTATATCAGTATGTAGTGTCTCTACTTTAAAGAGTCCTCTCCTGCTGATGTTCAGGTGTATATCAGTATGTAGTGTCTCTACTTTAAAGAGTCCTCTCCTGCTGATGTTCAGGTGTATATCAGTATGTAGAGTCTCTACTTTAAAGAGTCCTCTCCTGCTGATGTTCAGGTGTATATCAGTATGTAGAGTCTCTACTGGGACATTACTCCATGTTTTAATGTTCAAAAAGCTCTTTATTGTTCTCATACTGCCTGTGCTGCAGCACCTCTTTTCACCCTCTGTCTGAAACCAGAGGGCAGTCTGCTCTGATTAGTTAGCTGTTGTGATTGGTCAACCGCTTAGAGATGTCCCGCTCCGTAGCATATCACGTACAATGTGTTGGAGCGCTAGCCAATAGAAGTGAGGAGTGTTACAGAGTGAACACACTACAGGAAAAGGAATACCCAAAAGAAAAGCACAATAGGGCCTCTTTAACATAATTACCACATTATTCTGACGACATTTTCGGCCACATCTCATCTTCAAAGGTATAGTCGTGATATCTTTATACACACTCCAGCCTGACTGAATCTGCTTGCAATGGGAATGCTCCATTTTCATCATTCTGTATATTGCTGCGATACATCAGCACCTTCAGTCCACGCTGGTTTACAGCGCCTGGCCTCTATCAGGGTGTTGCGCCTGTCCTGAGTCTCATTGGTCTGAAATAGATCACAGCGGTTGAGCCCCACACTGATCCACAGCAGAGGCATTACTCCCAGCGCGCGCACAAAAACACACATCACCATCAGTCTTCCTGACTGGAAGGCCTGTGTTTTTCTGGGGTCATGGAAGATCAATGTTGACTCCATGGTGTAATCATCTGAGGAATAAGATTAGCATATCTTAGCGCCGATTGAGTTGTCTCACTTGCTGCAGTGGGGAGGGGTGATTAAGGATTGATTGTCCCAGCAGGAGCACTCGTGAACATCAGGAGACAAGGATGGAGAATGGAGGAAAAAGAGAGCAGAAAAACTAAGTGAGGAGAAAAACATTGAGTGACTTTCAATGTGGCGGATAAACCAAGTTCCACTAAAATGATGAGAGCATTATTTATAGCTCGCAGGTCTTTAACGTTTCCATTTTGTTAATGAGGATCATTCTGGTTTATGACAAGGGGGATTTTTTATTGGGGAATATTATTAAAAATATTGCACTCACTTAAGTAATTATGTAGATTTTCGTAAATCTGTTCAGGCTTTCAGTCTGCTAAATGCGTTATTTATACAATTAATGTTTGATAGTTATATTAAGTCAAATTAAAATGATTCCTGTATAAAGAATGCTAAATGTTCAGCACAAAGCAAGCGGCAGAGGTTAGCCTGTAGCAATGTTATACAGCAGTGACCACCAACTGGCGACCCGCGGGCCACATCCGGCCCGCCAGACATTCTCATCCGGCCCGACGTTACTGCGTTCGCCCCCCACCCATTTCTTTGTTTACAACGTCTCGTGAGTAAGGTGCAGTACCGGAGTCCAACAGAGAGGCAGAAGCTGCGGGACAGTAGACTGCGTACTGCGAAACCTTCCCTCCCCTGAAGAAGAAGTGATCCTTCGTTGTGAAGAGTCTGGTTCAGAGCCATTTAATATATCTATATCTATATCTATCTATATGGCGCTGGTCTGGTTAATGCGCTCTGCACCACAGCAGTAGCCCCGCTGCGACAGAGTCCACCAGAGAGGCTGGAGCTGCGGGACAGTAGCCTAGAAGCAGGGTTGGGTTGTAACGGAATACATAACGGCGTTCCGTAATCAGAATACAAAAATCAAGTAGGCTAACTGCATTCAGCTGGCGTTACATTTGAAAAACGAGTAATCTGATTACAGTTACTTTCGTAAACCTGAAGTGAATACATTTTGGAATACTTATTGGAATTATTGGTGGAAAAGTTTCCTCACAAAATGTAATATTCATTACCGGCAGAACTGTGTGCACACTGCACAGCGCTGCAGCATGTCTGTGAGGCCCCGCCCCCGCACGCAGATGAGAGAGGGATCTCTTTTAAAATATAATGAAAGTTAGAAACGGAGATGGTTAGATTAAATGTGCAAGATAACGTTTATGTAGCATTTCTTTATTGTCGAAATGATGACATTTATAACGGAATGAAATCAAAGTGAATGGCCTGCTGCTGCTGAATGCATGGGGCAAGGGACTGGAAACAGTTTTAAAAGTTATTACATCGTTTCAGATAATAATAATAAATAATAATAATGATAATTTATTCTATTTAGGGGCGTCTTTCAAAGCACCCAGGACACCTTACAATTCATAACATATTCTAAGGAAAGGTTTTAAGACAGTACAAAGAATGCAGTCCGGGTGATGTTTTTTATATGGGGTGCAGATGAGAGAGCTGTCAGAATGACACCAAGATGTGGTGTTTGAGTTCTCGATAAGCCATTAAAACTGTACAATATGTGTCTCCTGCTCACCACAACATACCCATCTGTTATGGAAAAAGAAAGTATTCCAAAAGTAATCTGAATACTATTTATAAAATTCTGGGCTATATAAAAATCGCTGGCCCGCGATAGTGTCTATTGGTTACATTTCGGCCCTTGGACAAATGTAGTTGGTGATCCCTGTTATACAGTGTGTCTAGCAGTAAAAGCTGTAATGTACTGTAGGCCATGTATGATAACAATACTGCAAAAACTGAATTGTGTTTCAGGGTTTTTCTTGCATTGCATCTTGCTTCACCCACTTGTACACAACAAACAATGGGAGTCCTATTCAAACATGGTCCGTGGCTCTTTCTTTATTGTCTGGGTGTTTGTTCATAAATATTCAGAAATAAATTCCAACCTCTGACTCTGACTGTCACAGGGGCTGGGGCAGGGCTCCTCACGGCCTCTGCCAGTTGTTGTCAGAGAATATAAAGAGGCCATTACTGTGTCTGTTTGAGTAGCTGTGAATATCATTACATAGTCTTCTCCGCCACCTCTCAGTGCCTTGTGTGGCTCCCCAGTGGGCTAAAGGTTACATCACTTCTTTTATTGCGGCCATTACCTGCATATTCACACCTGCTCGCTCCAGATGCCGTTACATAGGCTCTGATCATCAGAGTGTGACTGACAGATGCCAGCAGTGATTAAAGCCCGGGGATTAAGGTGCCTGAAAAACTCCTCAGATGTCTGCCATGAAATGAGACAGACACTCCAAATGAGGGAACAGCTCAGGCTAATATCCCATTACAAATGCTGTTTACTGGATTTATCCCGGCTGCCCATGACTGTCTCTGGCTGCACTGTGTGTTGGAAGTAAGGAGAACAGCCAGAAACATATCCCTTGGAACCTACAGTAGAGAGACATTCCCAGCGATCGAAGCAGAATGCTCACGATGCCAATTCCCTGTCTGTGATGTCTGACATCTTCTCCCTAATGCAGGCGGAGAGGCGGGCCCAGAGTGGCGCCTCCTGTTGCCGGGAGGCAGGGGCGCCGCCAGGGATTTTGGGTCCCATGAACATATATCACATTGAGCCCACCGCCAGGCCCAGGCCACGCCAACCAAGCACAATTGCTTTAAATAACTACCTGTACAGGCTTGCATCTATCTTGTAGTCCAATACTAACTGCACTATATGTACTGACACTAAGCGGTGAACATATAACACTGTGCAGACTGCAACATTCTGCTGCAGTAGAATTCACTATTTGATACAACACTAACATTCCTGACAATAGACCTCAATAGTCATCTTTTAAGGTGTACATGCCTTTTTAATAACGTTTTTGAATGGAACATTCATAAATCAAAATAAATATAACTTAAAGGTGGTGTAGGTCATTTTTGAGAAACCGGCTCGAGTGCGCTAGAATTTGAAAATACACAGCCGGAAAAAATCTGCCACTTCCTCTCAGAGCCCCTCCTCCAACACACGAACGCGCACATGACCAATGAGGGCACCAGATAAGTTTGTGCACAGATGGAAGGCTGACAGGCAGGTAGGCCATCCAGTTATTTTAGCCGAGCCGGCTCAGATGATTGGTCGTGCTTTTTACAGCGCTACGGCTTCCACACATGATGTTTTTTAATGGATTTCTTTGTCAAAGCCCTTCAGATATTCATTGCTATCGGATGTTAAGAGCATCCCATGGAATATAACAAAAAGTGTTTCTCGAGCCGGTTTCTCAAATGTACCTACACTACCTTTAAATATACATGACCTCTTAAATTAAAATAAAGTGAACATTAACACCAATATTATCATTTATAAAATGCTATAAAAAAAAATAACAAGCATTTTGACATCTGGAGCTCTCTAAACATACTGATGATTTCTGTAGTGGAAATACAAATTTGAAGTTGAAGCAGCTGTTCGTAGACGAAGGCCATGTGGTTGGAATTTGATAAGGTATTTTAGTTTTTGTTTGTGAATGAAAATAATCCAATCAATCCAATCCACTTTATTTATATAGCACAGTTTAAAAACAGAGGGTTCACAATGAACATAACATATAATATTACACAAATAGATAATGACCTGTTGATGGCGCTAGAGAGGGATCAGGTGAATTTCAAGATGAATCCTATCATTAATACCCACAAAAAATAACATACGACCATTATTTCTTAAGATAACATATCATGGACTAGGAGTATTTAACTGTTATGATGATAACAGTGACATTTGAAAATAAATATATTTTGAAAAGTAATCTAACTTTGATACAACCAACGTTAATATCTTGGTTGTCTCCGATACCGAGCTCCGATGCTGACATTTGGACTACCTATGTTGTAAATGTATTATCTCTTCAATTCACACACGGCATCTATCGCACGTCTGTCCGTCCTGGGAGAGGGATCCCTCCTCTGTTGCTCTCCCTGAGGTTTCTCCCATGTTCCCTTTAAACTGTGGGTTTTCTCTGGAAGTTTTTCCTTGTACGATCTGAGGGTCTAAGGACAGAGGGTCTAAGGATAGAGGGTCTAAGGACAGAGGGTCTAAGGACAGAGGGTGTTGTTTTTCTCATACTGATATTCTGAACAATCTGAGCTGTTGTATTTGCTGTAAAGTGTCTCTACTGTAGGCTATTTTTATTTTATGTACAGCACTTTGGCTCCACCAAACATCGTTTATAAATGTGCTATATAAATAAAACTTGATTTGATTTTGATTTGATTTGATAAGGCTCCGGAAAACGGCCGTCCTACCTTTAGGACTAAACCCCCCAGAATCTACACGCAAGATCACCTTAATCTGCTTAGGGGGGCAGCTAACAGCTGCCCGTCGTATCACTTATTTCAGACACTGTAGCGTCGGTCTTCGACCGCCAGAATAGCAAACGGTGTGTATGGTGTAGTAGGTTGGTGGGCTGGTAGAACCCCAGAGCAGTATCTAAACTGCCCCTGGAGGAGAAACCCTGTGTCGTTGGGAGACTCCCTTGTAATTAGGGCAGCTTCAGGACCCACAATCCCTAACCCTCACTTTTGATCCTCAGTTATACCAATTCAAACAATGCAAATGTAAAATCAAGAGTCAAACACTAATATCACAGCAGTGACATCACCACGTCAGCAGAGCAAAGGTCATATTTCAGCATCAATCAAAACCACATCAACGACAGTAACCAATGTGAAACTACAGTTTAACCATAGCAGAGTTTCTATTCCCCTTAACAGTCCAAAGGATCAACTACTGCCAGCCTTTTCCAAGGAAGGGTGTTCTTACCTCACTCTAAGACCAAGCAGAGACCTTCCGAGCCCACCATAGAGACCAGGAGTTTGGGTCGAAGTGTACAAAGTACAAACCGGTTTTATTAGGATTTTAACAAAAATGGAGGATTTGCAAGAATCCCAAAAATAACAAAAGAAAGATACAAAAGTTTGACAAGGACACAAGGTCAAAGTACAAAAGCAACAGTGAACCCCCTAGAGCCGTCTAAAAGAGCCCAAGCCTAGGGTCCATCAATCAATCAATGTTTATTTATATAGCCCAATATCACAAATGTTACATTTGTCTCAGTGGTCTTCACAGTTTGTGCAGAATATCTTCCAAGAGCCAAAATCAAGCCTCAAACAAGTCCCCCCAAGCCCTCAAGCGTCTTCACTCATCATCTTTTAGTCTCTTCCCTCCTCCCTCTCTGCATCAGGTAGTTTCCCCTTTTATATCTTTGAGGGAGAAGGAGGTCACATATGTTCAATTCTTACTTAATGAATCAATTAAAAATGTGAAGTTAAAATTAAACAAATGAAGACTATAGTAATGATATGCAATTTTAACACAAGGGACTATGAACATTTTTATGAAAGCAAAACACATTTTCAATGTCATGTTTAGAATTGAGTTTTTCTTTTAACTTCAAAATGTAACAAATATGCAAACTCTATACTTTAATTTATCAACAGAAACAAACTTAACAAAACTGTCACTATTGTCTCTCAGATATTTTGCTCCTGGATGTTGGACATCAAATCATCAAGTCTGTACACAGTTCACTCTCATCCTGTGTGCATTGTTGTCCTCAATCATTGTAACAGTTGTCAAGGTGTCAAAAACCACAACGCCTTGCTAGAATTGTGGATTGAACTTGTATGCTTTGCTTGCTCCTTCTAAAATGCATAATGTGCACAGGTCAATAGTTCAGGATGTTCTGTCTAGTTTCACATGTCTGGTTTCACATGTCTGATAAGACATTATTGAGACATACATCCTTTCCATCAAACCAAATTATAGCCAATTTAGCATTTTTTATTAATGGAAAGCAGTCGCAAAACAGTTGTGTGATTACCTAAAAAATAATGATGTATTTGAATATTTTGAATCTGGCTTATGAACACATCATAGCAAAGAGACAGCTCTTGTGAAAGTCACAAATGACCTTATCATAGACTCAGACAAAGGACTTGTCTTGCTTGATCTCAATGCTGCATTTGATACTATCGACCATGACATCCTATTGCAAAGACTAGAGCACTTAGTTGGCATACAGGGAACTGCTTTAGGTCCTATTTGTCTGAACGCTCTCAGTTTGTGTGTGTCAACAATTAATCTTACTTGCAAACTGAAGTTAGCCATGGAGTGCAACAGGGCTCAGTGCTGGGACTTATTTTGTTCACATAAACTGTCAATGCTTCTGTTAGGCATTGTTATATGGAATGACTACATTTTGATTGTTATGCGGATGATACAGTGGCGGCCGGTCCATAGGGGCGCTAGGGGCGCCGCCCCCCCCCTATTCTAACATGTTTGATTGTCATTAAAAAAAATATATATATATATATATTTTTTTTTAATGAACAAGGTAAATATTATATAATTGGTATCAGTAAAATGTAGAATCTACAATAAAATCTCGTTTAAAATTGTGTTACGATGTCTAAAGTTACTGATAAGTCACATGTTTCCTGCCTGGCCGCAGCGTGTATCATTACCCTCTCTCGTCCAGGCGGTAGAAAGGAGCCCTCAGCCAGAGCAGCAGCAGCCAACAAGCTGACTGTTGCTAGCTGTAAACTATGCCGCCGAAACATAATTTCAGCCAATCAGCGTCGTCAGATCTGATGCTCAAAGGGCGCCCTGTCAACGCCCTGGACTGTGTGTCTGTGAGTTGTTTGGACTCGTATCCCAGGTGACGCTACAGTAGTTGGAGGTGGTGACTCCGGTGCTAGTGGATCGCCGGAGCTGTAGATTAACATTTACATGCTTGTTGTAGTTGTAAGGGCAATGCCTGCAGCACCATGGAGCATGTGTGGGCTGGACCTGTGTTTTACAGGAAAGGAGTGAAGAGAGGGTGAAGTTGTCGATTATTGTTCAGTTTTCATCTTCCTCACCCTCTCAAAAGTTGAGTTGTGCGCGCTGCTAAAGAGACGCGCTACCATGGAAACCAAACAATGGTGTAGCTGTATTAAAGTCCGAGTGGAAACAGTCGTGAGTAAATCTGATTTAGTCAGAAATCGGGAGAAATATGACCCCGGGAGGAAACCGGGAGAGGGCAATGAAATCGGGAGTGTAACACATTCGCACGATCGCAAAAATCGGGAGGGTTGGCAAGTATCACACACACACACACACACACACACACACACACACACACACACACACACACACACACACACACACACACACACACACACACACACACACACACACACACACACACACACACACACACACACACACACACACACACACACACACACATAATGTTCGTATGTAGTCTCCTGATTTTAAATGGGAATTAAATCATTTGAGTGTTCTCAAAGCACCAGTGTTCTGCAGTTTGTGTGGGCCTACTGTTGCACAGTTTTGGAAGATTCATAGCTAACCACACTGAAGATTATGGATTATCTCATATTTTTAAGCCTCAATTTGTCCTCATCCCCCCCCCCTCTAACATCACCAGAAGTCCTAATTTAAGGGGTCTTTTCTCAAAAATGTCTTCCTGGGGAGGATCCCCCCGGACCGCCCTAGTATGGTTTCCATAGCCCCACCAAAAATATTTTCCACCAGCCGCCACTGGGATGATACTAAAAATGTTTATCTATCAAGCCTGATGAAATCAATCATCTCAATACAATTCCTTAATAAAACTTAAAGGACTTAAAAACTTGGATGACCTTAACTTTTTTTATGTTAAAAACAGACAAAACTGAAGTTATTATACTCGGAATCTACAAAAAGAAATATCTAAAGATATGCTCTGAAATCGTAAGGAATCTTGGTGTGATATTTGATCAAGATTTATCCTTTAACGCCCACATAAAACAAATCTTAAGGACCGCCTACTTCCATCTACGTAACATTGCAAAAATCAGGCATATCTTGCCTCAAAGCGATGCAGAGAAACTAGTCCATGCATTTGTTACTTCTAGGCTGGATTATTGTAACTCTTTATTATCAGGGAGTACCAAGAAGTCAGTCAAGTGGCTTCAGCTGATTCAAAATGCTGTAGCTTGTGTACTAACCAGTTTACAGTTTGAAAGTGAACATAGCCTAGACCAGGCCTATTCAACTAGCGGCCCACGGGCCGAATCAGGCCCTTCAGAACTTTTTTCTGGCCCTCAAGAGGTTGCCTGCAAATCCAAATGTCTGATCACACTAAATCCGACGATGCGGCGAAAACGCTGGTTTTTCCATTCATTTGAATTATTTTGAATCCATTAGTTTGCCTGCCGCGCTCTGCTCATTAAAAAAAAACCCCGCACTGTGTCCGCACTTGTCATTGGCTCAGTCAAACTCACGTTACACACTAGGTTCGCGGGCCACAGAGAAAGTACTTTAGTTAACAACAGCTTCAAGATATCTCTCTCCAAGCCCAAGAAACGTAAAGTTGATTCGGAAAATCGCCAATTCCAGAATGAATGGACTGACAAATATGTATTTACTTTGCCAGCCGCAACAAGTAATAAACCGGTGTGTTTATTGTGCAACGAAAGTATATCCGTGATGAAAGAATACGACAGTACAACTCAAATCACGGCTCGTTTTCTGCCAGTGTTCCCGTGGGCTCAGAGTAACGGAGAAGGCAAGTACAGGGACTGCTAGCATCCTTTGAACGGAGTCAAGTGGCCAACAATGAGGAAGGTGGTCTTGCTTATACTGACAATGTTTGGATCTACCTATACTTGTGAGTCTAGCTTCTCTCATATGAATGCCATCAGAACAAGGGCACGCTGCTCCATGACCAATGAGAAGCTGCGTGAGTGTCTCAGGATTGCTCTGACCACTTAGGAGCCAAACTGCTGACATAGCTAAATCAAGGCAGTGTCATTTCTCTCACTGACGCAAACAGGCTAAACATGACAGAAGTATGTATGCAGATCTGTTTTTATGGTCATTCAAACAAGCCTACTTACTGTTTCGAAAATTGTAAAAATGTTTCCAAGATATGAATGTTATTGTGAGTCTGATGGCTATTGTTTTACTGTGTTCTATTTGCATTTAGTGTTACATTTTATGGACTTGTGTTGTCTTCAAAGCACCTTATGTATGCTTGGAAGTGTTGAGGATATTATACACAGGGCTACTTACTGTTAATGTGATGAATACTGTTGTATTATATTCATCTTGTTTTGTACATTAGTGGACACGGAACTGTTGGGGGAAAAAAACCTCATGTCTCCTTAGCTTTAAAGATGCAACATGTTGCACTTTTGTGTCGAGTCTTGTAACCGAAGCTTTCCTGCTTTTTATGGACTGGTTGCTTTCTGTATGATTTCTGTTGATACAATTAAAGTAAAAAAAAGGGATGCACTTGACTAGTTAATTTCATGTATTAGTATCTATTAACATACTGTGAGCAAGAGTTATTTGTAGTGATTCCTTGTCAAAGTATTGTGTGGCCCACAAACCCCCAGTGATTTTCGTATATGGCCCACTTGCTAATGAAGTTGAATAGCCCTGGCCTAGGATGTATGGAGTCAGATCAGTCTCAGTATTAATAAATGCACACAAGGATTCACAAATGTATTTCGGGATTTATATATAAATGACTCTCTCCACAAAAATATGTTTCAATGCACACAAAAATATGTATTGTTGTATATAAATGTAAAAAAATCCACAGATAAAAAAAGTTTGACAAATATAGGCATATTTCTGACATATAAATATTTCTTGTTTTAAGTAATGTAAAAGAAAACCACAATTAGTTATAATTTCCATAGTTTCCTGTTCAAAAAATATGCATATGTCATTTCCGTCAGAGAAGTCTCAAAAAAACAAAACACAAATGCAGAGCTTCACAAGAAAAGCAGTTTAAATGCCCATTTTTTGTACATTTATATACAACAATAAATATTTGTGAATACATTGAGAGATATTGTCGTGGAGAGTCATTTATATGTAAATCGCAAAATACATTTGTGAATCCTTCTGTGAGCATTTATTAATATTGAGACTGATCTTACTCCATACAGATGTTAAGGTCACCTAGGAATGGTATCATTGACTTAAATGTTGCTCTTCTGTCTATATTGGTCCTATGATGCCCCTTGACTGAAATGCTTCCTGTTCAATATCCCCACTGATTTCCTTAACCTTCTGGGATGAGAGTCCACATCACAATGACTCTAAACTGTCATTTCCCTTTCATCACTCACCTCAGCAACGGACCTCTCTCCATTGTCCCTGTGTTCTGCCTCTGACTCACTCTCAAGCGCCTAGATGTCAAGAGAGGTGGTGAAGTGACCACTATGTATTGAGCAGTATACTCTTTCACATTGAACCATAACAAGTCATACTGAATGTAAATACAACTGACTCTAAAGTAAGTCCCAGTCTGTGACATTGGACATTTTGAAGACTCAAAGTCCCAAGCAGTAGGTAGAATATTAGCTAGTCTGTAATGTGACCAGAAAATAAACAGTTAACTGAATACTGGGATGGAAATGGCCTATAAGCACTCAGTAAAACATAAACTTACTAACTAAGAAATGCTAACAGAGCACTTATATACTAATAAAGGACTGGCTTCTCTAAAGCCAGTTGAGTAGCACTTGAAATGTTTGGCTCTATGAAACCTGATGTACTTTATGGTTCTGTTTTCGTCAAGGTTGTGTCTTCCTGGTCGAATGTACTAACTGTAAGTCGCTTTGGATAAAAGCGTCAGCTAGATGTAATGTAATGTAATAAACACACACAAAAAGCTTCTGAATGATAAGAAGTATAATTAAAACATAATGCACATTATCATTTTGAGAGAGTACCGAAGTTAAAGAACTCAGAAAATAGTCTCTTGTCGAACTGAGGGTCCAGTCAAACACACTGACTGCGTCTCTACATGGACATCATGGTGTTCCCATGAGCACAGAGAGATGGGGTTATTGATGTTCCCTGTTTACATGATAAATACTCGTAACCTGGCATTTCGATGCCTTTTCTCATCTAAACTATTCAGTATTTGTATCTTTATCATGACATAAAGACGAAACTCCTCTCCAGAAGTTAGACGCCGCCGCCGCCATCACTGTTAACTGATTAACTGCTACCAGCTGAAGACTTACTTTCCTCTTCTTTGAAGTGTTCTTATGTCCATGTTGTCTGGGGGAGAAAACATATCAAACCAAGAGATCGTCAGCTTTGATTTTCGCTGTATTAACAATGTCCTGAACACTTGGTGTGTGTGCCTTACCTCCGCTACCGGCATCGCTTCATACAACAGGTCTGAGCTGTCCAACTATGACAACAGTCCTTGAACATGCGCGCTATGGGAGAATCTGCCTTGGTACAAAGTAGCAGTGAAAACATGGTACGGAGATTCATTGATTTGGGCATTCTCTCAATAAGCAAGTGGAATGGATTTGATAGTGAAGCTCTGACACAGCGCTCTACAGAGAGCGGCGAGAGGATAGACCGATTCACGGACTTTCCACATAGTAAAAGTGGGGGGGTCTAAACTAATCATTTGAAAAAGTGGGGGTACTTGTCCCACCCTCATATAATGGCTGCGACGCTCAAGTGCACGCTTCTATTGGCTAGCTCCAACACATTGATAGGCTAAGGGGTGGCACTCTCTAAGAGCTTGACCAATCACGACAGAGCCGGCCAGCTAACCAATCAGAAAAGACTTGGCTCTGGTTTCAGACAGAGGGTGAAAAGAGAAGCTGCAGCACAGGAAGTATGAGAAAAATAAAGAGCTTTTTGAACATTAAAGCATGGAGACATGAAGAGACACTACATACTGATATACACCTGAACATCAGCAGGAGAGGACTCTTTAAAGTAGAGACACTACATACTGATATACACCTGAACATCAGCAGGAGAGGACTCTTTAAAGTAGAGACACTACATACTGATATACACCTGAACATCAGCAGGAGAGGACTCTTTAAAGTAGAGACACTACATACTGATATACACCTGAACATCAGCAGGAGAGGACTCTTTAAAGTAGAGACACTACATACTGATATACACCTGAAGATCAGCAGGAGAGGGCTCTTTAAAGTAGAGACACTACATACTGATATACACCTGAAGATCAGCAGGAGAGGACTCTTTAAAGTAGAGACACTACATACTGATATACACCTGAACATCAGCAGGAGAGGACTCTTTAAAGTAGAGACACAACATACTGATATACACCTGAAGATCAGCAGGAGAGGACTCTTTAAAGTAGAGACACTACATACTGATATACACCTGAACATCAGCAGGAGAGGACTCTTTACAGTAGAGACACTACATACTGATATACACCTGCACATCAGCAGGAGAGGACTCTTTAAAGTAGAGACACTACATACTGATATACACCTGCACATCAGCAGGAGAGGACTCTTTAAAGTAGAGACACTACATACTGATATACACCTGCACATCAGCAGGAGAGGACTCTTTAAAGTAGAGACACTACATACTGATATACACCTGAAGATCAGCAGGAGAGGACTCTTTAAAGTAGTGACACTACATACTGATATACACCTGAAGATCAGCAGGAGAGGACTCTTTAAAGTATAGACACTACATACTGATATACACCTGAAGATCAGCAGGAGAGGACTCTTTAAAGTAGAGACACTACATACTGATATACACCTGAACATCAGCAGGAGAGGACTCTTTAAAGTAGAGACACTACATACTGATATACACCTGAACATCAGCAGGAGAGGACTCTTTAAAGTAGAGACACTACATACTGATATACACCTGAAGATCAGCAGGAGAGGACTCTTTAAAGTAGTGACACTACATACTGATATACACCTGAAGATCAGCAGGAGAGGACTCTTTAAAGTAGAGACACTACATACTGATATACACCTGAACATCAGCAGGAGAGGACTCTTTAAAGTAGAGACACTACATACTGATATACACCTGCACATCAGCAGGAGAGGACTCTTTAAAGTAGAGACACTACATACTGATATACACCTGAACATCAGCAGGAGAGGACTCTTTAGAGTAGAGACACTACATACTGATATACACCTGAACATCAGCAGGAGAGGACTCTTTAAAGTAGAGACACTACATACTGATATACACCTGAACATCAGCAGGAGAGGACTCTTTAAAGTAGAGACATGACATACTGATATACACCTGCACATCAGCAGGAGAGGACTCTTTAAAGTAGAGACACTACATACTGATATACACCTGAACATCAGCAGGAGAGGACTCTTTAAAGTAGAGACACTACATACTGATATACACCTGCACATCAGCAGGAGAGGACTCTTTAAAGTAGAGACACTACATACTGATATACACCTGAACATCAGCAGGAGAGGACTCTTTAGAGTAGAGACACTACATACTGATATACACCTGAACATCAGCAGGAGAGGACTCTTTAAAGTAGAGACACTACATACTGATATACACCTGAACATCAGCAGGAGAGGACTCTTTAAAGTAGAGACATGACATACTGATATACACCTGCACATCAGCAGGAGAGGACTCTTTAAAGTAGAGACACTACATACTGATATACACCTGAACATCAGCAGAGCAGCAGATGACTCTTTAAAGTAGAGACACTACATACTGATATACACCTGAGCATCAGCAGGAGAGGACTCTTTAAAGTAGAGACACTACATACTGATATACACCTGAACATCAGCAGGAGAGGACTCTTTAAAGTAGAGACACTACATACTGATATACACCTGAACATCAGCAGGAGAGGACTCTTTAAAGTAGAGACACTACATACTGATATACACCTGAAGATCAGCAGGAGAGGACTCTTTAAAGTAGATACACTACATACTGATATACACCTGAACATCAGCAGGAGAGGACTCTTTAAAGTAGAGACACTACATACTGATATACACCTGAAGATCAGCAGGAGAGGACTCTTTAAAGTAGAGACACTACATACTGATATACACCTGAACATCAGCAGGAGAGGACTCTTTACAGTAGAGACACTACATACTGATATACACCTGCACATCAGCAGGAGAGGACTCTTTAAAGTAGAGACACTACATACTGATATACACCTGCACATCAGCAGGAGAGGACTCTTTAAAGTAGAGACACTACATACTGATATACACCTGAACATCAGCAGAGCAGCAGATGACTCTTTAAAGTAGAGACACTACATACTGATATACACCTGAACATTAGCAGGAGAGGACTCTTTAAAGTAGAGACACTACATACTGATATACACCTGAACATCAGCAGGAGAGGACTCTTTAAAGTAGAGACACTACATACTGATATACACCTGAACATTAGCAGGAGATGATTCTTTAAAGTAGAGACGCTACATACTGATATACACCTGAACATCAGCAGGAGAGGACTCTTTAAAGTAGAGACACTACATACTGATATACACCTGAACATCAGCAGGAGAGGACTCTTTAAAGTAGAGACGCTACATACTGATATACACCTGAACATCAGCAGGAGATGTCCTCATTGATTGTTACTCAACCTGCCATCACCAACAAGGCACGTTTGTTGCATGTCATACCTCTCTCTCTCTCTCTCTCTCTCTCTCTCTCTCTCTCTCTCTCTCTCTCTCTCTCTCTCTCTCTCTCTCTCTCTCTCTCTCTCTCTCTCTCTCTCTCTCTCTCTCTCTCTCTCTCTCCATATTTCAGACTACCTCTACACTTTCATCATTCCAATAAAGTTAAACAATGACCCCACCCACCCAAAAAAAAACTGTTGATTTATGAAAAACAAACAAATCCATAAAATGAGACATTTTAAGCCATGCTTCATTTCTCCATGCACTTATTGTTCTTTAACCCAAGCCGTACACTGTTTGCTATTAGGGCTGGGCAGCAGTCAATAATGGGTGAATCAGACGCTGAAATGGAGGGTGGGAAAGGCTGACAGGATGGCAGTGTCGCTCCATTTCAGCTTTAGATCAGCCAGCATGTAACACAAAGTGACAGGCAAAGCCGACTCCGAAAATCAAAGCCTCCTTTAGCTTCCACATTCTGCGAATGGAAGTATTTGAGTGGCTTAGAAAAACTTCAAAGCCGGGGAGAAGGGGACTTTTTTAATTTCAGATAAGGCCCTGGAGCTGGATGTGAACTGCTGGAATTGTAGAAGTTCACATCTTAATCGACGTGACCAGCTGAATTGAGGAGTGAAGAACTCATCTTCCCGAGTCCTGTTTTTCTCTCTCGCTCCTGTTTTTTTTCCTTTTTTGCATATTTGTATAATCGAAAGATGTTGCCAAACCTCCGTGGGTAGAGGGAGGCTGAGAGAGGGAGTGTGTATTGATTTAAAAAGAGCTTTGATTTGCGTAAAATACATTTACTGAGTTAAGCTGCAGTCATATCATCAGCTCCATTGATTTCAGCGCGATGCTGTTGTCCTTATCAAGCCGAGATAATCTCCTCTAAGTCAGCCCCGTGCAGGAGCAGTGGAGTCAGAGGCTTTTAATGTATTAGGCTATCGACTCCAGCTTGTTCTGCTGTGTGTGTGTGTGTGTGTGTGTGTGTGTGTGTGTGTGTGTGTGGTCTAGCATTACTATACTTGTGGGGACCTACATCTGTTTACATAGTCACGTGTGGGGACTGGCTTCCCTTATGGGGACAAATTGGAGGTCCCCATAAGGGGAATCATTAATTTTAGGGTGAAGACTTGGTTAGGATTAGGGTAAGGGTTAGGGTAAGGTTGAGGGTAAGGGTTAGGGTAAGGCATGTGTTGGTTATGGTTAAGGTTAGGATAAGAGTGTGTGTGTGTTTGTGTGTGTGTGTGTGTGTGTGTGTGTGTGTGTGTGTGTGTGTGTGTGTGTGTGTGTGTGTGTGTGTGTGTGTGTGTGTGTGTGTGTGTGTGTGTGTACTGCTTGTTCTAACCCCACTTATTTATGACCTTGTTTGTACTGAAGGTCTGACTAAGGAACAAAGGCCACAGTCATACACAAACACTGTCCCGTTGTCACATGAATGGGCCAAGCATCCTCAGAGCTTGGATCTATTTTCTTGGGTGATTCAAAACCTCAATTCTGAACTGTTCTTTACCTTTTCGTACATTGGAAATGAGGATTATAATGGCCGGATGTAAAAAAAAACATCACAAAATGCCCCAGAAAGACTCTCCCTGTGTTGCTGTGTTTCTTAACGGGGCATCCTCTGTTCCCTTTGAGGGTCATAGTAGTACTGTCTGCTGATACTGGGACATGTCTCTGTGCTTCAATGTCCAACAAGCTCTTTACTGTCCACATACTGCCTGTGCTGCAGTGTGGAAGAGAAACTCCCTCTGCAGGGAACACAGGGATGTTAGTCTTTGCAGACCATTACATGCATAACACCTTTATAACACCCTACAGCAGGGGTCTCAAACTCATGGCCCGGGGGCCAAATCCAGCACGGGACTTCATTTTAAGTGGCCCAGCAAGAGCTTGCAAGGAATATAATACGTTTATTATACGGTTACATGCCACTTTACAGAAGCAGGTTGCCCATAAACTACATGTCCCACAATGCATCTTGTTTTGTGACATGCACACTGAAGAGACTTGCAATTATTTGCCCCGGACTTCTGCTTTCAGACGTAGCTAATTACTAAGTTATTACCCTATCCCATAATAATCCAATTCAGAGGCAATAATGTCATATAATACATTATTTGATATATATTATATATTTATATAGTTACAACCGGCCCTTTGAGTGCAACCATTATGCGAATGTGGCCTGCGATGAAATTGAGTTTGACCCCCCTGCGCTGCAGGAAAGGAAAACCCCAAAAAGCATAATAGGGCCTGTTTAACCTTAATAAATGATATCAGCTCATCAGAAGGAGATTATTATAAAGGTTTAGTATCTTTACAATGTTTTATTTTTTTGTTTATGTTTTGTTTTGATCATTGTGCTGATTGTCCCAGTCTGCACCTGTTACATGTTTTTATAAATGGTTTAAAAGTCCAATGTGTCTTCATTAGGAATAGCATGTTTAAGCTCTTAAAATAAACTACTCAAGGTTTTTCTATTTCCAGTAGGACATGTTTGTATTTGTACCTACAGTATACTCCACCACATATGCAGCTGTGTCCCCATCATCACTCTTGGAACACGACACAAGAAGGTTCTGGAACAGGGACTGCTGGCAGTGGATACAAAGAAGAAAAAGCAATAATGTGAGGAATGTACTGAGAGAGGACACGCAGACATTCAGACATCTTAACAATACGTTGCTGAGAAACAACAGCCAATCCCTTTCCTCCCTCGCACTAATTCTATTGCACTCCAGTGATTATGGGCCAAGCATTGAGCTCATTTCCTTTGTGAAGAAACAGCCCTTTGCTCTGAAGCAAACTGATGACATGGGCAGGAAGTAGGCGTAGTGCGTCTGACGATGCGTGAGTATTCCTCCCCTGGAGAAGAGCGAGGCGTTGTGGCTGCGCCACAGACACAGAGGAACATCGTGTGCTGAGGGGGGTAATGATGATCAGGGTTAATGACGTGCCACCATCACATGCTCAACTTATATTCTTTCTCTATATTTAGTTCTTTCTCTTTATCTTTTGTCAGAGTAAACCTTACACCAACAGCTTTTTCTTTTCAGTGACAGTCTTTCCAACTACAATTTGGATTCATGCTCATTCATTTTATATCTTAATTGGTTTAGTTGACTTCACAAACGTTTTTAGAAAGTCGCTTGACTATATTACAAATGTACACATATTTAACAGTAACATGTCAATTGTGATCTGTGAAATTGAATTTATTTCAAAGTTAATTTACATGTATTTGTATACCGAAACACATGTCTGGGTGTTCTGTGAATGCAGTAAAACATTTGGACGGCATGCTGCTGGTTCAGAGCTATGAGACCTTTGTGTTCCAGCTGAAGCTCTGACTGTGACCGACACCACAGATAGTGTGTGTGTGTGTGTGCGTGTGTGCGTGCGTGCGTGCGTGCGTGCGTGCGTGCGTGCGTGTCCACTGATCACAGCAGCAGAGAATACCAGTGTCCTTAATCATGTGTTACAAGTGGCTGAATGTAACTAAGTACATTTACTCAAGTACTGTATGGAAGAATACTTTTGAAGTACTTTGACCGTTTTTGAGTATTTAATTTACATCTACTTCTACTCCACTGCAAAGCCGAGGGAAATGATGTACTTTTTAGTGCACCATTTGAAACTTGTAAGTACTTCTAACACATAGCATCATGTGTTTACACTACATGGAATTAGCATTACACAAAGTAAACAAAATATGCTCCACAACAACAATGAATAACAACACTACTAGAACATGTAAATGTATTTTCTACATAAAAAACTATTCAATATGAATACAATTGTAAAATATCCTTTATGCATAATGAGGGCTTTTTCATTTTGATACTTAAGTACAATTGTTCAGATAATACTTCTGTACGTTCAGTTGATTAACAGTTTGAACTCAGGCTTTGACTTATAATGGAGTGTTTGTAGACTGCGGTCGAGGGTCTGGTGTGTTTCCCAGTCCCTTAGTTATCAGAACAGCTGATGGAGTGCTCCATGTTCAGACGAATAAAGGATTTATTTTGCAAGGTGCAGATTTGAAAGCACTACCAAAAATACAAACAGGTTCCGTGTGGGGGGGTTAGCTGGGTTTTCCAGCGTGTTCCGCCTCGCCTGCGGCTGTGTGGCTTGTTTCATTATGTCAAAGTGCAGCAAAACAGCCCTGTAGCAATCATAATCCTGTAGTCTGTGGCGGTCTTTGGAGAAGTCCAAAGAAAATGCCTTCCTGTGCTTTCAAAGACGGGCTTTCACGCTTCAGAGATGGCTGCCTCAGTCGCTGCAGGGCAGAGCCGGGAACCCGCACAGCGTCCCACCACGAGGACAAAGAAAGCGGTCCTCTGGACGGACGGAATAATATTGACTCTGGATCTGCAGCAGGAGACGCCGGGGGAACTTCCCGAACCTTGATGTAATCGCCTGGAGAGACAGAGCTCCTCATATGCCTCTAAAGTCAACTGTGGATTAGTCTTGCATTCTGATGTGTGCACAATCTGCTTTCCACAGGCTGTTTCATCTTCTAAAATATATATTTCCCTAAGATTCTGCCTCTGTGGTCGAGTATTGAGGAGTGATTAAGTCCTGGGGATTGAAGCTGAAGCTTAATGTCTAAATCAGAGATCAGAGTTAGGAATAAGATGAACAACATATGCGCACGATTGCTTGCATGTGCAGCCTCCCACTGGTTTTCACGGTGCGTATGATGGTGCGCGCACACACACACACACACACACACACAGCCTGACAGAGGCCCATTTGTATCAGCAGCTCAAAGGAATCATTGAGTTGTGTTTCCTGACCGTGGATACGATGCGGTCCTCACTTCATTGTGTGCGCCCAGACCCACGCAGGCGTTGGGAGTAGCCCTCAGCACATCTGCTGGCTGAGTGTATTTCTCTCAACCTGTCGTCAACAACATTCTGCTGAAGGTACAACATGAAGCTGTCACTGCAATGCCTGCGTGTCGGCTCTTAAAGGAAAAGTAGTTGGATTCTAAACAATGACTTATTAGCAAAAGACGTCTCTATGCCAAACAGGGATGTGTATTGAACTTTGGCTAAATAACACTCTTAGGGTTTAGTCATCATTAAGCACACATGTTTGTGTTGTGCAGAGAGAGCTGTGGAGGCAACAGCCAGCCTGTCTTTGTCCACCGAAGGAATGTTCGTATCCATGATTATCCACAGAGGTTATTATTATCCACTGCTGTGGAAGCACGTTGGAAGTGATGCACGCGCGGCAGAGCAGGTCACGCGCACCTGACACCATGTGTTCTTAGTATTTTCCGCTCTCTCTTTTTGAATAGAGGGTGCGTAACATTCAACTGGGGGTGCAATGCAATGCATTTCATTTCCACTCACCACGACCTTTAAAGTTCACTCATTTCAACACAGTGATACATTTATCTAAACCATACAGAAATGTTACAATTACAAAGTGTAGTTATAAAGTGTAACTAGCAGTTTACCCATCCGAGTACTGCACAGCATCACTGCCAGTTGCCTATAGCAACATCACAAAGTCAACAAGACTCCAGGAAACCCGCCCTCTGAGCTGTTGTTGCAACTGATTTTAACCATGAAAGTCACAACCAAGCAGCAACTGCTGGCATGCAGAAAGAACCCAATGCAAACGTGTTCTGCATACTAACTGAAGGCCTTTCCACTGAAATCCGATTGTAGACGTCTATAAGAAACTTGATTTAGAACCTACCTTACATGTTCCTATATGTCTGTTGTTTCATATCTTCAAAATGGCAGTATGTGATTTTTTCAACGTAGTGTAAAATAGATAATAGAGCAGCTTTACTTGCTACTCTGTAATTGACAGGTCCAAACCTAGGAGTTGTCTTTAACCCTTTCACTCTGTGTTTTTTACTTCCTGAGAGAAACATTTCATTTGCCTAAAATATGTGATGTTCAGGGTTGGGTCGTATTTCGCTCCGACCTCTAACAATAAAAATAAATAATACATTACGGCGATGATCAAAACTAAAACTAAAGTTTTTAAACCATACCGTTCTTTTTTCATCCATCACATATTATGGATTTAAATATAATCAGCTAGACTATCGTTCTTTTATTAGAGCAGCAGACATCAGGCCACTGGTCAGCAGCAGTCGTTCCGGCGGACCCCTCCCACTGCACCCCCCCGCTCTCCTGAAGGAACACTGCTGCTGCTAATGCAAAGCAGTCCGTATGCAGCCTTTTCCTAATGTGTCAGCTCTCCTCATCCAGTGGACGGCCATCTGTCGGCCCCGGCCTGCTGCCCTCTCCCAGCTCTCATTATGTTGGCGTGGCGCTGAATATCAAACCAATGCCATGCCGCCTGCAGGAGCAACCACTGAGCCAGAGCATGCACCGCACACACTGAGATACACAGGTGTGCATGTAAGCATGGGAAGTACACTCATTTACTCCCTCACTATTCAGCTGTGAGGTCACTCAGTAGAAAAGCAAAGACACACACACGTCTTTTGTGACAAACTATTTTCTGTTTTTTATTTATTTAATATTTTTTACAATGCTTACCTGAACTAAAACACATGGCTTAATAGATACATATGGTACACATGGTAAACTGTTTGTTTTAATACATTTTATTTTTGAATACTGGCATTAAAACACAGTGGATTTGAGATCCAGCCAACAGAGGACTCTGTTGTTTCAAATGGGGACATCAGCAAACAGATTACATTTCCATTGCTTCAGACTGAGCGCACGAGCATACTGAATACAATATGTACATCCAGTGCTTATAAAAACTGTTCATACAAATCTGTTTATGCAAATTCATTTTGCGCCTCGATAATTTTAAGAGTTGAGGCAGCTATTACACTACACATGTAGTTCACGTGTTTGTTCATATATCAGTGAGCTTGGCCACTCGGAGGGTGCTTCTGGGCCGGTTGCATTGTTGTGTCAGTGTTTACCTATCGCCTGTCGCTAATGGATTATTGATATGTGTGATAATGAAAATGTTTGGCATCATAGTTTGCATGTAGTTCACCATCTACAAGACTATTATACACAAAGCCATAACAATATGGCAACATTTCATTTTTGCATTGTGCAACAGAAATCTCAATGCCCTCATGATTTCAAGTTTGTGTTGTAAATGAACAACTAGCTCTCCCATTCTGTTTATATTTTCCAATAGCTTTACACTAGATGTGGTGGGAAAAGATGAACCACATGACGTCAGGCTCTGTGAGAACATCGCAGATTGTTTTATTACAGCTGAAGTGGTTCGTTGATGCCTTTGGGTTGTGATGTCATTTCAATCAGGAGAGACGTTGATGTATGAAATACATATTTATTACTGGGACACGTCATATGAATGAAATAATGATGGCCAGAATTGAGACAGGAGACTGGAATGGTGTTTGGCGATTAGGCCCCGGTTTGCAGGATTATCATTCAGGAGGGGAAGAACCGCTCCGAAGAAACCCCCCGGGGTCTAGACACTGGTGGTGGTGATAAGTAGGTGGGTCCGGTCTGAAGGGAGAAGGATTAGCTTGGTCCTGTAGCAGACGGGAGGCGAGAGGGGTGGAGGAGGGTTGCGTATCGTCACCTGGAATGACAGCTGACGAGAGGGAAGAGCAGATATAAAGGGATTAGCGGGTGCAACGATAGGCTTGTGAGAATGGAGAGAGGAGTGATTGGTTAGCTGGGGAGTGACGCCCCCGATCCCTTAATGAGGGAGGAGAGGGTAGAGAACGTGACGTGTAATATGAATGAAGAGCTTGGTCTTCCTGCTTGAACTCGCGCTAAGCTTCATTAGATCACACATACGATGGGCTCTGTTTTCTATTTCAGTCACAACCGAATAACTGTTGGCCAAGACGATATATTTTCATAATGTTGTTGAAATAAGCTTTTACTCCAAAGCCTCAAGTAGAAACAACAGTATCATAAGTGTTGTGGCTTCCTTCCTTGTCTTTCCATCAAGCCACTAGACGCCTTAAACAGACAGTTCCAACTTGTTTCTTTCCTTTAAATTACTCAGCTTGAAGTGTTGCTTGGCCTCCGATGGTTTAGAAGATGTTTAGAAAACTTTTGCACATGCAACAAAGAAAATAGGCCTTTACAATATTCAAAAGAAATAGACAAAACTCAAATAAAATAACAAACAACTTAGGTATTCTTTCTTGATAATGCTTATAACTTCATAACTTAAAGGGTACTTGTACGATTTGTATGTACGTGTACGGTTAAAAACTGTTCCTCGACGGCGTCTCTCAACAGGTTGCCCATCACTGTGGCTTTAGCACAGGCGCCGTGGGAATTGTAGTCTGTTATAGTGCATTGACTACAGACGTCACAATTAGGTGGCCTTTCTTATAAAATCAAAATACTGGCTCTAACAATAAGTCTCAGTGTGTGTGGCTAGTTAAGACGGATGTCCCAGTCGGAGACACTGATAAACATGGTCACAGCTTTTTACAGTTCAATGACGCCGTAAAATAGACATGGTGTTATTAGAGAAAGAGCAACAGAAGTGATTTTTAGTTGTCATTTTGTCTGAGAACAAATAAATCACTATGTTTCTTTTTATCTTTCTAACAGAAATGTCACAAACATTTGTAGAAACCAAAATAGCACATTTTATATTAATATATCAACAGGAATATACAGTTGCTATAACCAAGGATGAACCACCCTGCTGTGCACGTGGGGGTAGGGGGGGGTCATGGAGACTGATACTGCAGCTTCACAGAGAACTGCAAGTTCAATTAATCGCTTCTTATTCAGGCCATCGATTCCATAAAGTGGTTTGGCTGAAAAGGCAATTTCAGAAACCGATCCTGACAGTTAACTTTGGCTCAACCTTCGAGGCAATTTAGAACTGTTTAACATGCGTCAATAGGAAATATTTATCTTCATGAGTTAATTGCGTGATGTAAGAAATCAATATTCGAGACTTATCTTTTCCCCCTTCTGTGAATGTTTTCAGAGACAAAGAGATCACTGAAGGCTGAAGCTTTGTCGCTCTGACACATTCTCAAACAGTTGCCATATTTATTATTTTAATATCCCCAGCCTTTCTTGTTCACTTTCCCCGTCTTTAAGAGCAGAGCTGAAGGCGATCCCAGGAGTGATTAGAGACTGTTAAGGCCCCTACACACCGGGCCAATTTTTCGGCATTGATAGATGTCTGGCCGTCGATGAGCGTCTTGTCGCCCTTCTCAGATTGGTGTGTCCCGCACCGTTGTGTCTTTTCGGCCGTGCCGACACCTTCCACCGCCGATTCAACATCGGTAGGCTGTCGGTAAAAGGCCGTCAGCTAAAGAAATCACTCTGATTGGCTGTTCAGCTTAGCGAATCAGTGCATGAGAAGGGAAACGGAAGTGAGGGATCCAAACAAATGATTAAGTTTGAGTCTGAGATTTCATTTAACTCCAGCTCTCGACTCAGGTTCGGGAAAGCCCCGTGAGCTTCTCGCTGTAGAGGGAAAATGGAACGCACACGCTATGTGTTGTTTGTTTATATCACGCAGTCTGTCTTCCGGTTGTTGCCTCTTTGAATGACGAATACACACTACCGCCACCTGCTGGTAAGAAGAGTTATTGACAATCACGCAATGCACAGTTCGTACGTGCTTCTTGGCCGTCGGCTGAAGTCTTTGCGGTGTGTTCCAGTGCGACTGTTGGCCAAGACGCAGGAGACGTGATGCGTGACACAACAGTCGGGTCCGTCGGGACGTGTTCTTTGGTCGGATTGGTGTGTAGGGACCTTTAAACTGGAAGCAGATCTTACTCCATCTCCCCTCCACCTTTAAGGTGGAAGATGGACTTTTATTAATCCCTGTGGGGAAATTGTTTCTCTGCATTTGACCGATCCTAGTGTTGGGAGCAGTGTGCTGCCATTTTGGACGGTGCCCGGGGAGCAGTGTGGGGAACGGTGCCTTGCTCAGAGACACCTCTGTAGCACTTGGTCTTGCCGGGACTTGAACTGGTGACCAGTTGCCAAGCAAAGTCCCTATCGACATCGCCACCACCGCTCCTGCCCTGTTTACGTTTATTATTCTTAGGCTGCTGTAGGGAACAGAGGGGAGAGGAAGCCTCAGGTTAGCTGTCGAATCAGTCCAACAAAGGCAGAGGATCAGGGAGACTAACGTCGTGTCCTGGCAGTTTCCCTGTGTTAGTCTCTCTGCTACCAATGATTCACTGAGCAGGGGCCCACTCAGTGTTCTGGGGCCTCAGGCAAACAGGTAGAGGCCCCTCTGTGCTCTTGATCACTCTCTTTTCTCTGACAACTCTACTTATATATCATCTCTTAACCGCACAATACGGATCTACTGCAGAGCTTTCTCTGATCCATCTTGTGTGTTCAACTCATTGTGGTAAATGTGAGAAAAGGCAACACAATGAAGACCCGCTGTTAACAATTCCTCATGTTCAGATGAAATTATTTCAAAATAGAATTTTTTTTCATATATTTTGTAATATGTTTTATTCCGATTCCTGTTTATGAATTCACGCTCTGTTTCTGCTGTAGCTAATGTGAAGAAGTCCTTTGTAGAAGTCACTGATAATGTAGACCAAGTTGTGAAGCATACTGTTATGATGTTCATGTGGCGCAATAAATTACTCCTCTCTCTTATTTATGAAGTAACATTATTTGTGTGATATTAAAGATATTAATTGAATGGTGACAATGCTGCTTTACTTACTGTTTAAGTAGCTTGTTCAGAAACTAGTGTAGCAGGTTGGAAATACTATTACATTATTACATTACATTGCATTTAGCTGACACTTGTATCCAAAGCGACTTACAATAACGGTACGTCCACACAGCAGCTTTTAAAAAAATCTGGAAAATCTTGGAGCTGGGCGTGTCTGACAGCTTGGGGATTTTTTGCGAGCAATGCTACCAACAACCAATCACATGAATCTCCCACCCCCGACATACAAAGCAAAAAAACCCCGGGCATTGTATGCGAGCAATATATATATATATATATATATTAGTGCTGTCAAAATTGTAATCGTTTGACAGCCCTAATATATATACAGGGTTGGGTTGTAACGGAATACATGTAACGGCGTTACGTAATCAGAATACAAAAATCAAGTAACTGTATTCAGCTCGCGTTACATTTGAAAAACGAGTAATCTGATTACAGTTACTTTCGTAAACCTGAAGTGAATACATTTTGGATTACTTATTGGAATTATTGGTGGAAAGATTTCCTCTCAACATTTAATATTCATTAGTAGTAGGTACAGCCGATTCAAATTCATTTAATTTCATTTCAAACCTTTATTTATTCAGATTGGTCCCTTGAGATCATAGATGTCTTTTTCAAGGGAGACCTGCAGCATATAGGTTCCACATGAAACAATAAAGGACATTATACATTATATTTACAGGATACATAGTTATAGACATTTACAAGTGCCCATTGTATCAGCAAGCATTTCATTTACCCTAGCTTTAAAAACATGCAGAGGAATGAGATTGCTCAGTTTCAATTCTTGCTGAAGATTGTTCCAAGCAAGTGGAGCTGCGCACATAAAAGCTGTCTTACCTAAGACAGTCCTTGCTCTTGGCACATCTAACAAGACCACATCATGTGACCTCAGACAATAGCTGCTTGCTGCTCTCTGTGTGATCAGCGAGCAGATATAATACGGGAGTTTACCCAACAAAGCTTTATAGATAAACGTGTACCAATGACTGAGCCTCCGTACAGAGAGAGATGGTAAACCTGCCTTGGTATACAGTGTACAGTGATGTGTAAGCGCTTTACAATTTGTGACAAATCTCAGAGCACTGTGATACGCAGCATCCAATTTGCTCAGGTAATTGGCAGGTGCATTCATATACAACAAATCCCCATTGTCCAGCACAGGTAAAAAGGTCACAGTGACTAGCCTTTTCCTGGCCTCAAGCGAGAAACAGGACTTGTTCCTGTAGAAGAAACCTAGCCTAACCCTCAGTTTTTTAAGCAGGTTATTGACATGAAGTTTAAAAGAGAGACAATCATCAAGCCAGATACCCAGGTATTTGTAACAGGCAACAACTTCAAGTTTTGTTCCTTGCGTAGTTACAATATCTAAAACAGGCTCTGGTGTCTTTTTAGCTTTTGAAAAGAGCATTACCTTGGTTTTATCCACATTTAAAAAGAAGCTTTAATTCAGAGAGCTGAGTCCGAATAGTGTTAAAAACAGCTTGTAATTTAACAACAGCCTCCTTAATGGAGGGACCTGCACAGTACATCACAGTATCATCCGCTTAAAAATGTAAAGTTGCTTCATCCACATGTTCACCTACGCTGTTAATATATATATATATGGAGAATAAAAGTGGTCCTAAAACAGAACCTTGTGGTACACCATTAGAAATGTTTAACCACTCAGAAGACAGCCCATCAAAGTGAACACATTGGGACCTTTCAGAGAGGTAGTTCACAAACCACCCCACTGCATTACTGGATATAACAATACTGAGTAGCCTCTGCTTTAAGATGCAATGATCAACGGTGTCAAATGCTTTGGAAAGGTCAATAAACAGAGCTGCACAACTCTGCTTATTATCTAAAATAGTAGTAATGTCATTTACCACTTTCATTGTCGCAGTGATGGTGCTGTGTTTCTTTCTGAATCCTGGCTGATGCTCAGACAGGACATCATTTATACATAAAAACTCCTTTACTTGTTCACTCACAAGGCGTTCGAGCACCTTAGCCAGAACTGACAATTTAGAGATTGGCCTATAGTTATTTAAAATAGTTGCCTCCCCTCCTTTTAGTAAAGGCAAGACATAAGCAGACATAAGATAAAAATAAGACCATGCAGTTTCTACATCAGCACACAGATTGATTCTACCCCAATCAAAATCAAACAGATCATGTAAAAAACCCTGCTCCACAAAGTGTTTTTTGTCTCTCTTTGTGATGACACGTGGTTTAACCTCATCAGAGTCATCAGAGCCGCCGCAGATGGACCAACAAAGCGTTTGAAAAAAAATCACGGGTCAGCTCGCTCAGTGAAACAATAACAACGAAACATGGAGGAACAAAAGTCTGAGTGTGTGTACTAGTGTGTGTGGTTAAAACACATCAGCCTGCGGTCCATCTTTAGCCTGACTAATGATTATTTCTGAAGGTATACACAGTGAAGGCGGTGCGTGAAAGGCACTGGTGTTCTCAGAGGCTGAGTTAACCCTCCCGCTGCCTCCTGGTGCTGCAGAGATTTCATGAAGTGAAGGAGGTTTTCCTTCTATAAAACAGCTGTGGGCAGCAGATACTGTGAGAGTCACAGACATTAATTCATAGATCAAGGCAGACTGCTGCACACTCTCCTGTTTTGCCAATCCGGTACTTAAACAAATATAGCTCTACACCCCTGGCCGAAATGTCCTTAAAATGAAGTCTGAGGTCGACATTTTAAAATCATGTCCTGCCAACACTGGCAGGACAGAAGGCGACACGCCCGTTCTAAGCCGTGTCCTTCACTCCTCACAAGCTGTATTATGTTGTTACATCGTTTCAGATGTAATGTTTCAGTTGTGCTCTTGATACGCCATTAAAATAGTAAAAACACGTTCAGTTTCCTTTTGCTTTTTGTGTCTCTTGTTCACCAAAACATACCCAGGAAAAAGAAAGTAATCCAAAAGTAATCTAAAAGTAATCTGATTACTTTTTTAAGACACGTAACTGTAACTGTATTCAGATTACTTTCAGAGCCATGTAATCAGTAATCAGTAACTGATTACATTTACAAAGTAACCCTCTCAACCCTGTATATATATCTGCCACCTCCCTCCATGCCTGGTTCCTCCGGTTTGTATCCCGTTAATAGTTCTGGTCATAAAGAACCGGGTGATTTGCTACCCTAATTTCTCGTTTGGAATATGAGGAAATGAACTGCGGTCTGGTTCTCCCTGCTTACACGCGGTTTTATTGGCTAGCACTTCTACTGTCAGATTTGCATAAACATGTTTGATTGGCTGACGCTTCCAGCTCAGCTTCAAAAGTTGAACATTGCTCAACTTTGGAATCCTGGAAATCTTGGAAATCTTCGCTTCGCTCCCCCACAATGCAGTTCGGCGAAAAGCGAGGCGTCATCCCCATTCAAAGTCAATGGGCAGAGAAGCGTTGGAAGCGGTGGAAGATTCGTCTAAAGCTGCTGTGTGGACGTAAGTGCGTTCGACCAACAAAATACAAACTTGAAGAAAACACTTGTACTTAAGTACATCAGGTTTCATAGAGCAAAAACCTTTCAAGTGCTACTCAACTGGCTTTAGATAAGCCAGTCCTTTATTAGTATATAAGTGCTTTGTTAATAGTTCTATCGCTCGAAGTGGAGTCGAAAGAGATGAGTCTTCAGTCTGGAAGGTGTGTGAGCTTTCTGCTGTCCCGATGTCAATGGGGAGCTCATTCCACCATTTTGGAGCCACGATAGCAAGCCCACGTGTTTTTGCTGATGGGAACTTGGGTCCCCTTCGCAGCGAGGGTGCAGCGAGCCGTTTTGTTGATGCAGAGCGGAGTGCACGTGCTGGGGTGTACGGTTTAACCATATCCTGGATATAGGAAGGGCCAGATCCATTCGCAGCAAGTACCATTGTCTTGAAGTGGATTCTAGCAGTTACTGGAAGCCAGTGGAGGGAGCAGAGGAGCGGCGTGGTGTGGGAGAATTTAGGAAGGTTGAAGACCAGACGAGCCGCTGCATTCTGGATGAGCTGCAGAGGTCGGATGGCACATGCAGGTAGACCAGCCAGGAGGGAGTTGCAGTAGTTTAGGCGTGAGATGACAAGAGCCTGGACCAGAACCTGCGTCACTTTCTGGGTCAGCTGGGGACGAATCCTCCTGATGTTGTAAAGCGTGTATCTGCAGCAGCGGGTTGTAGCGATGTTTGAAGTGAAAGACAGGTTGTTATCTAGGATCACACCCAGATTCTTTGCAGTCTGAGTCGGGGAAACAACAGAGGTGCCGATGTTGATTGTTAGGTCAAGAGTGGGACAATCTTTTCCTGGAAGGAAAAGCAGTTCAGTCTTGTCAAGGTTGAGCTTGAGGTGATGAGCAGACATCCACTGAGAGATGTCAGCTAGACAAGCAGAGATGCGTGCAACGACCTGGGTCTCTGAGCGGGGAAAGGACAGAATTAATTGGGTGTCTTCAGCGTAGCAGTGGTATGAAAAACCATGCGGGCTAATGACAGATCCGAGCGAGTTTGTGTACAAGGAGAAGAGGAGGGGACCAAGAACAAAGCCCTGAGGGACCCCTGTAGTTAATTGACAAGGGTCGGACTCCGACCCTCTCCAAGTAACCCTGTAGGTACGGTCTTTGAGGTATGAGGTGAGGAGGGAAAGTGCAGAGCCTGAAACTCCAAGTTTTTGGAGAGTGCGAAGGAGGATCTGATGGTTCACCGTGTCGAATGAAGCAGACAGGTCCAAAAGGATGATGACAGAGGAGAGGGAGGCTGCTTTAGCCGTGTGCAGTTCCTCAGTGACAGCAAGGAGGGCAGTTTCTGTGGAGTGACCTGCCTTGAAACCAGACTGGTGAGGATCCAGAAGGTTGTTCTGATGGAGATAACAGGAGAGTTGTTTAAAGACAGCGCGTTCAAGTGTTTTAGACAGGAACGGGAGGAGAGAGACAGGCCTGTAGTTTATAACATCAGACGGGTTGAGAGTGGGTTTCTTTAGGAGAGGGTTTACTCTTGCCTCCTTGAGCCTATTGGAAAGTGACCAGAAGTTAGCGAAGTGTTGATGAAATGGGTGAGAAACGGTAGAATATCAGGAGCGATAGTCTGAAGGAGGTTTGAAGGGATAGGGTCCAGAGGACAGGTGGTAGGGCGGGCAGAGGGTAAGAACCTCACGTGGAGAGAGAGGGGAAAAGGAGGTTAGTGTGCGGGTGAAAGGAGGGTCTGGTGACCCAGCGGTGAGTAAAGGTGAGTCAGAAAAAGAAGAACGAATATCATCAACCTTTTTTTCAAAGTGGTTAACCAAGTCGCTTGACAGAAGGGAGGAGGGGGAAGGGGCTTTGGGGGGGTCCAAGAGGGTGGAGAAGATGGAAAATAGTTTTTTAGGATTGGAATAGGAAGATTGGATCTTATCTTGAAAGAAAGTGCTTTTTGCCTGAGAGATCGAAGCAGAGAAAGAGGAGAGGAGAGCCTGATAGGTTAGGAGGTCGTCATGGTGTTTGGATTTCCACCGTTTCCGCTCTGCTGCCCAAAGGACGGTTCTATTAGCACGCAGTGCGTCATTTAGGACAGGTGGCGCAGTGGTCTGTGCATCTGATCATCAGATCAAGGGGGGTGCTGGGGAACTCCGGTTTGAAACCCGCTCCTGCCACCACTTCGTCAGGCCGTTGTGTCCTTGGGCAAGACACTTCACCCGGATTTGCTCCTGTGGGTATTGTCCACAGTACATGTATGATATCAATGTGTACTTGTAAAAGCGCCTCGATGACTTCAAGGCGTGAAGATGGACGGTGTGGCGCAGTGCGCTGTGCAATGATCATCAGATCAAGGGGTGAAACCCGCCGCTGCTGCGTCTGTAAAGCCGTTGTGTCCTTGGGCAAGACACTTCACCTGAACTTGCTCCTGTGGGTATTGTCCACAGTGACCATTGCATGTATATACAAAATATGTGTAATGTGTATCTGTAAAGCGCTTTGAGCATGGGAAAAGCGCTATAATAAATGCAAGGAATTATTATTATTAATTATTAGCCAGGGAGCAGGAGGGGACTGACGAGCCTGCCGAGATGTGAGAGGACAGAGAGAATGAGAGAGTAGAGAGGAGAGTTTCTGCAGAAGAGTTTGGAGGCAGGAGTTGGAACGAGTCAGAGGAAGGGAGGGCTGAGAGCACCGATGAGGCAAGGGTAGAGGGGGAGAGGGAACGAAGGTTACGGCGGACAGGTGCAGGATGAGAAGAGATTAGTTCGTTATGTTTGGAAAGGGGTAGAGAGAATGAAATGAAGAAGTGATCGGATGTGTGGAGCGGGTTTACAGAAAGGTTAGACGTAGTGCAGTTCCTTGAGAATATGAGATCAAGGACATTGCCAGCTTTATGAGTTGGTGGGGACGGAGACAGTGAGAAAGCAAAGGCGGTTAACAGAGATGTTAGTTCGTCTATCTTCCCTGTCTGGAGGTTGAAGTCCCCGAGAAGTACAGCGGGAGGGCCAGTTTCAGGGATGTGTGAGAGGAGATGATCTAATTCCTCCAAGAAGTCTCCCAAGGCCCCTGGTGGACGGTAGAGAACAACAAGGGTTCATTGTATAGGATGGGTTACTGCGACGGCATGGAATTCAAAGGTGGAAGGAGCGAAGTTAGGTAGCTTGAAGAGGGAAAAGCTCCATTTGGGAGAGAGCAGGAGACCAGTGCCCCCTCCTCTGCCAGTGGGTCTGGGTGTATGGGAGAAGGAATATGCTGTGGAGAGAGCTGCTGGGGTGGATGTGTTGGATGGAGTACTCCACGTCTCAGTGAGAGCAAGGAAATCCAGAGACTGCAGGGAAGCGTAGCCAGAGATGAAGTCAGCCTTAGGAACAGCTGACTGGCAGTTCCACAGGCCGCCTGAAACTAGATGTTGGATCTCAGTGGAGCATGTGGGATAGACGAGAGCAGGCTGGTTATATCGACTACGAGATACACAGGGCCAGTTATAATTGCGAGAAGACACATGAACAGGAATGCAGAAAATACACATGATTATAGCCTGAGGGGCTAAACAACCAAATAAAATAAAACACCAGCGATACTTAGCTCAATCAAAGTAGGATTTGCCTCCCTCGTGACTCCCGCAGGACTCCTTTGTCTTTGTCAGTCTTACTCCAGCAGGACTCCTTTGTCTTTGTCAGTCTTCGTCTGTCTGACACTCCAGGAAAGTGCTACCTAAAATGGACACCTGATAGCTGAGTTCTTACAGATGTGGGGCCACGCCCCTTGAATTAGTTAACTCTCTGCAGCTGGTGGCCCTCAAAAGGAAATCGAGACTGGCTCCCTCCTGAGTTGTTATTGTCTTTTCAGTGGCCCAATGGTTTTACAATTACATTAAACCCTAAGTTATAAAGTTATGAGTTTAACCCTTAATACAGTTACACCTACTCAAATACCACCGCCGATGGGAATACATTACAATCAGTTGAAAGCTCTGTGCGTCCATTTATGAAGAGCCTCGGTGCGTCACAACTGCACACCAAAGGACCCTGACCAAGCGTCGCTATTGGACTATCAGGGAGTGAGACTGTGTTGCGCTGCGGGGAAGCAGTGTGTGGACCTCTTTCACCTATCCGCCCCATGTAGCATTTTATTTTTGATGAGCAGATCGCCACTGGGCTTTCAACTATAGACACAGCCACGCAACAACTTCAGCATTTGTACAGCTCCTTATAGGTAGCCTACTGCAATTTGTGAAGTGCGGGCGCGCTCCAGCAGTACTAAACCCCTAATCGTTTCACCACGGAGGAAAGCAGCATCAAGTCGACTAGAGTTAAAGAGAGCGGGGCTGCGTTGCGTGCATGGCTTCCTTCTGCAGGTAACGGGGAGACGTGCTCTGGCGGCGGTCTCGTTCAGGATCCGAAAATAAAATGCAAATATTTTGCACACTTATTCCTAGTGTGCCACTGGTTACGGTGCTGCGTGCCAGCATTGGTTGCCAACCCCTGCTCTATGCTTTCGACAGCAAGGCATGATGGGTAATCTGTGACGTTTTGCTCTCGAAAATGTCAGGCCATTTTGTCCTCATGCGCCAATGAGCAGCTCTCATAGGAAAGAACGAGGTCCCGCCTCCGACGCTGTATCCAGTTCTTATAGAGTGGTGCAGTTAAGACGTATTTTTGCATGCCGACCCGGAAATAAGCAGCGCATGGGTTCCCTTGACATAAAATCAATGGGATTTCTCCATAGGATTTTGGAATATTGTAAAAAATAAGATCTGTGGAAAACGAACCTGTTTGATAAATGCATGTTTTGTTCAGCCAGATAATCTCCACATGTCTAACCTACTTTTATAATTTTCGAATCATAAATCTAATCGTCAGAAGCAAAATGCTAAAGTTATGCTATAAAGGAACTACAGCCGAGTACAGCAGCATGACTTCAACGTCACGTCAACTTATGATCGATATTCAAAAATACAGATTCAGAATTGTTCAAAGTTTAAGCGTTTGTTTTAACAGTTTGCAAAAGTGCAGGTACTTGCTTTCAAGCAGAGCAGCGGCAAACAAGCGGGAGTGTTTATGTGTTCGGCGTAATGACGTACACCTAGGGGTGCATACCGGTACCCGGTATTACCGAAATACCGGTTACTGGCGGCTACCGTATACAGTACCGGAATGAGATCCGGTTTTCGATACTCTCATGGGTCAGTGAGGCGTAATATCCTTAAACTCGTGCTCAAACCATCGAAATTACGATGTATATTTCGCCATGAAACTCCGCAAACGAGTCACTGTGGAGTGTGGGCAGCGCCATATTGTTGACAACCGCCAGCCAATCAGATTGGGCCTCTTGCAATGGCTTCGGTGATTGTCAGTACGGAAATCTAAAGTGTGGCTGCATATGACTGGGGCGCTTCTATTCTAACCGGCGCAGACAGGGGGAGAGTGAGCGATAGAGGGGGAGAAACGCAGAAGAAGAGACAATTGAGTGGACAGCATAGGTGGAGAGATTAGCCGCGAATGGGGGGGGAAAGATGGACGGAGACCGAGTTAGCGGCAGACAGTGAGAACATAATAACTACACATGGCGCTCTCTAAGAAGATAAAAGTGGACAGGGAAAACAGAGCTTTCAACCCAGAATGGACAGACCCATTCATGTTCATCCTGTCTACTGGGAGCACAAGAGTGTGGCTCAGAGACCGTCGCGCTCGTTAAAAGCAGAGGTGGAAGAAGTACTCAGATCTTGTACTTGAGTAAAAGTAGAAGTACTCAGATCTTGAACTTGAGTTAAAGTGGAAGTACGCAGATCTTGTAGTAAAAGTAGAAGTACTCAGATCTTGTAATAAAAGTAGAAGTACTCAGATATTGGAGTTAAAGTAGAAGTACCAAAGTGTAGGAATACTCTGTTACAAGTAAAAGTCCTGCATTCAAAATGTTACTCAATTAAACGTATGAAAGTATTATTATCAAAATCTACTTAAAGTAGTGACAGTAAAAGTAGTCATTGTGCAGATTGGTCCATTTCAGAATAATATTTGATATATCTTATCATTTTTTATCATTAAAGTGTTATCAAAGCTGGTAATGGTGCAGCTAGTTTTAAAGGTCCCATGTCATGCATTTCCCGTCCCCTTGTGTGTTATGAAGGTTTTTATGCATGTAAACGGTCTGCAGAGTCACAAACCCTCAAAGTACACCCTGTAGGGAGTACAACTCTAACACAGTCTATGCTGCCCCAAAGCGCCTCGTTGTAGATTTCTCATTTTCCATTGTTTACTTCCTGGCTACTGTGACGTGTGAATACCCAGAGGCCACACCCTCTGCCAGCATTTCACGAAACAAAGCTTCCCAAACCTTTCAGCGATGCATGCCGGATATGTACAGCGTAGGGCACTGAAGAACGATGCTGTTCCTACTTTGTTTGGACCAGCGGGAGATTCGGGTTCACAATCTGTAAGAATTCATTGTTGTTTGTGTATTTATGATGTTTAAAACAAACAAGGTATCTACCACGACTGTTGAAATGGGTAAACGTTTTTCGGGCTGCTAAGTTGGGATCACGGAGAAATGCTCTCCACAATTCTCACAGCGTTGTAAACCTTTTTCTTACTCAATATCAAGCCACACTTATTGTTTTTACTTTGGCTGTGAGTGTTTGTGTGTGCTCAGGATGAGTTTCGCTTGTTCTCCTGTATCGCCGACCCGGATGTCTGTCCGCTCCTCGCAGCAGATCGCAGCAACGAGTCTCGCAACTTCCCGACCAATCAGAGCACACTGGGCCCACAGGGAGGGGGGGGGCAAGAGCTGCAACAAGCCGTTTAGGACAGAGAGTGAATACACATACTACAGTATACAGAGATGCTCTCTGAGAAACCAATGTGAGTTTGGAAAATTGCACAATATAAATATATTCTAGTAGACCTCAACAATGGAATTATGATCAGTAGAAATGGCCATGACATGGGACCTTTAAAGAAATCTAGACCGCAATAGAATTAAACACGCGACTGCCTGTTTTTCTTGGCCAAGCACAGGTTCCTTAAACACAACACGAGCGTAACGTGTCATCACGTGCTGTAGTGCTGCCGGAACGCCGCTCCGTTTTTGCGTATCTTTGTCTTCAGTTGTAAACCCAGTGGCGATCTGTTCATCTGACATACTGATCATCCAGTCAATAACGCCATCGAAAATAATATGCTACATTACCAACCTGATCTCACCAGAATGCGTGACTCCACCACGACTTCTTAACACCACATTGCGTGGTGGAGTCACGAACTTTGTTACATTTGCGTGTCGGCACCACGCAAACAACCCCAATGTAAAGTGAATGAGGCTCTTTTGTCGTGGTGCACATACGCATTTCTACAATGTCCCGCAGTGAGCTTTTATTCTATAAAACGTTTTTAAAATCTACTTTATAGCTTGTAGTAACTCACGGGAGGCTTCTTTTATTTTATTTGTATTCATAATAATTGTTGAGCTTCAGCTGTGTCAAATAGATTGTTCCCTTTAGTTTACGTTATTTAAAAGACAATTACATTCCTATGTGATCAATAAAGGGGTATTGTAGGCCAATATTAGTCATTTAAAACATATACAATGATGATAATGATGGTGAAAACCACTCCCCCCCACTGGCTACTGACTGTATTTGAAATGCTTTTTGTTTAATAGTAATAATAATCATTTTTATTATAACAACAATAAACCAGAAGAAGATTCCGTAGTTACCCCGGCAACGTTACGTCGCGCTTGACGGCAACGTGACGTAGCCACAATCACCTCACTTTCATTCGATTTCATCTGACAACGGACTACAGTAAGTATCTAAAACAAGGGGAGTTTATTTCTTTAAAACACGAAATAATATTGCTTTTATTTATTCCACTGTAGCAAAGTCTCTATAGCGTTTAATTCCTGGATATTAGTTTGAGTTTTGAAGTGTGTTTAGCTTTTACAATAGGCCAACTAGCGGCCACGTTCAGCTAGCCTCCGGCCTTCCGGTCAACGTTTTTAGCTGGATAGCATTTATAGTTTATACAGCTAAATTACATTAGCTGTCACCGGCACAGTTGGATAGTGGAAGTGCGTGCTTGAAAAATATGTTTACATTTATGTATTTGCACATGTGTTGTACAGACAGTGTTCAACACAGAGTTTTAATGGTGGCTAATGCATCGGCGATGGAGTGGAACAAAAATGTGGAACTGGAGTTTTTCCAGAGGATTTGACTGGCCACCCGATGTCCCACTCTGAATCAGAAACACTTCATTGATCTCCGTGGGAAATTGGGATTGTTACATTGTAGAATTTAAATATATAGTAGAAGATATAAGAAAAACAAGTGCATAATATAACAATATGCACAGTATAAATGCATAATGTATGCCAGAGTATTGCTCAGATTAATTATTATTGCATAGAGTATTACACAGATGTTACTGTTATTCTAAATAATCCTAATCATGTTTTTCTTTTTTTCTGTTTTACAGCGTCATTACAACATTTAATAACACACACACACACACACACACACACACACACACACACACACACACACACACACACACACACACACACACACACACACACATATAAAACCAACGGCACTTTTAAGAGCCACTCTTTCTCTCACTGTCTCTCTTTCTATCACTCTCTCACTTTCTCTTTTAATCACTCTCTCACTTTGTCTGTTAATCACTCTCCTGTCTTTCTCTCACTCTTCATTTTGTGTATTGTTTATATTATTTGTATGCCATGTCCCTCAAACCTGAAGTGAGGGTCTTTGAGGATCTCAATGAGGATCTCAATGAGGCCACGGTGCACATGGCATCATTGATTAGCGAGGCTCATCTCCTTGAGGCCAGGGTGAGGCTTTTCATGATAAGCAAATACCCAAGTCTCTAATATAATCATTGCTATTGCTTTTTATTGATGTAATGTAAAGGGACAGTTAGTCCTTTTTATGCAACCGTTAAATAATTTCTCAAATATAAGTGCTGCTGTCTTGTGTTGTATTACAACTTTGTTGTTGATCTCAACCTCTGAAAAAATATAGACTGCCATGGCCACTGAAACCCCTGCCATCCCTCCGGAAAAGAAAAGAAAAAGCAGGAAGAGACCTCTTTCTAATCCAGTGGTCACACGCAGACGTGAGAGACAACGGGAAACACAACGCCCCGCATCAGGTTAGTTCTTTACTATATCATGATTTCTAAGAATAAAGATAATTCATAACAACGTTATTTTGGTGTACACAGTATGAAATTATGTAATTTTAAAGATACCTCTTGACAAATCTGTTGCAATTTTTAAAACATTTCCAAATGAAATCAAGATATTTTCTTAGAGCCTGTGATGATAATCCTTGCCTGTGTTGTATTTTTTTAAATGTGTACCTCGATTTGGATAAAAGTATGCCGAATGTAAATTGTCATTGTGATGCTGTGGTAATATGTTCTTAGTTTAATTACCTGCAGTCCTTACAGAGCATTTTCATATTACAATTAATTGGTGTCATTTGAGATTGATTGAAGGGTTAAGCAACAATGACTGTCTCTGCAGCTTCACAAGCCAGAAGAGACGATCCTGTGCATGAGGAAGGCCTTCAGCTAGAACATCAAGAGTTTGGTAGTCTTGGTGACTATATTGATTATAACAGCAGTTGACTGGCACTACAGTTTTTCCCAATGTTTCCATTTTTATACTCATCTAGTTAATCATAATAAAGTATTGAGTATTGACTGTTTCATGACAAGTGAATGCATAGTTGGTATAAGTATCACTTGCTAATATTGCTTTGGATGCATATGATGATTCATAGCATGTTGCTATTATTAGTCCGCATTTATTTTTCCAACTCAAAAGTGGTTCAGTATACTACCTTAATATCCATCATACCAGTTTTAGGGTGGCGGCTTAACAGCTGTTTTTTTAGAAACTCATCTCCAAGAGTTGAGGGACACCCTAACTGCAGTCCAGGTTCCGGAGGCAACAGATGGAACGGTTTCTGCCTGGGCACAAAGGCAGCTTCTCACAGATGTGAGAATGAAAACGGCTAGGCCAATGCTTTTTAATGCAAAACTCTCAGCTGAGAGAATAGCCATTCAGAAGTGCCACAGATGCTGTGCAGAAGAAGCGGCTATTAGGTGCCTGGACTGTGTTCCACTGGACATGGAGTTCCTCTGTGCAACCTGTGACATGAGGCCCACAAGAGGAATATCTTCCATGACAGAGAGGCTGTGTTCAATGGATTTCTGGAGCCCATTCCCCCTACAACTGCTGTGGTGGTGGATGAAAATGGCCAGCCTCAGTTTTGTGAACAAAGTATGTAAAGGTTAACATTACATTACAATGTCCCATTATAATGTAGTTCCCAAAATTAAGTGCGAATGGGAAGTGTACATAGCTGATTGAAAAAAGTACAATTGGTTTTGACTAGGGCTGCAAGATATGTGGAAGTTATGCAACATTTTATTGAATATCTTTATAATCTGGAGAATTCAGGAAAAACTGTAAATACACCCTTCCTAATTTATTTTCTATATTGCAGTATGTCAACTGCCTGTTCCTACTCCAAGGTTAATCTGTGAATGCTCTGATGACGTCACAGTTACTCCTTGGAAGCATATTTCTGTGGTCACCATCAACGGTATGTTGTTCTGAAAGCCCTTCTCTTTGTACAAGTAGTATTGTACGGCAGAGTTTTACCACTTTGTGCAATGCAAAGATTTTTATCACCTGGTCATTTTCAGACAACACCCAAATGCCATGTCAAATAGCTAATATATCATATATGCATATCTATGTATAACATCCAATATTTGAAGGCAAACTCACATTTTAATTACCGAAATACCTTTACTTTTTCCATTTGTTCACAGGACGATACAATGTCTGCTTGCCTCGGAAATCCTGTCCATCCTGCTCTGCAGAATGGACTCCTGAGGTTAAAGACCTGCTCTTGTATCGGTATTGGCCAGCTAGCACCAGCTGCCAGACGCTTTACAAATATGATGTGTTCACCTCATTCGAGCACATGAAGGTGACAGCACCAGCCATGTCCAGGCAGGCATTTCTGAACATGTTGGAGCACAGATCTGTTCAAGCTGGACGGGTGAATCTGCCTGAATTACACAGAAACATACAAAAAACAATATCATATTCCTGGCATTGCTTTCAAAACAATTACTCATCCACTTTTTTAAAATCAATATACAGACAGGTAGTATCTGTGCTGATACATTTCAGCGAAGCTTCTTCGAGTTTTGCTTCTGTCAGTACAAACAAGAGGATATGTGCCAGGTCCATCACTTTGTTTGTCCAGCATGTTCTCCAGACATGTTGGCTGTCTGCTGTGATGGAAACCGCAAGCATTACCGCTTTTCCAAGTCAAAAGGGTAGGTATAGGTATTAATGAAAATGATAAAGAACACACCGCTAATACAAATAGTAGCCCTTCGGGTTGTGTTTGAGTAGCCATAACAGACATTAAAACAAATCATAGTAATGTAGTGCTTTGTGATTTGTATTATTAACTTGTATGTTAACTTATCATGGACAGGACTGAGGAGCCGCCAATCTATGAGGGCTTGTTCCTGGCCAAGGACGAGGAAGTCGCAACATTTGTTGACCTTGTTAGAGGCAACATGAAAAGTGTACGTTTTTTTTCTTATTATGATAGTTGCAGTTACACTTGTGGTGTTCTTTTTTATATATGTCAAAACTTGTGTGTAATAAACTGACTTTATAGGGAAATGACAGGGCCGTCTGTGGTACTGCCAAATTCACCGCTGGCAGAGAGATGTCAAAAAAGTCTGGTGCCCAGATAGACAAGGAGGGCATTCAAGTGGCAGTTTGCAGGTGTGTGTGTGTGTGTGTGTGTGTGTGTGTGTGTGTGTGTGTGTGTGTGTGTGTGTGTGTGTGGTCCTTGAGTCTGGTCTCATTATTTCAGTTTTAATAGCAATCCAAGTCTAAGTCTTTGTAAAAATTGGAAGCATTAAACACTTTTGATTGTGGAGCGGAATTGATCCATCATTTGTAGCATCCAAGTGATATGTGTTGTTATAGCCACCTAAATGACAGAGATGAGTGCTTAAGCCAGGCCTAGCTGTGTCCGTTTATCATTAACTAGATGTTCTTCTGATTAATCAGACATGGGTTTCTCTTACGAGGACTGAACCACTTCCGTGGAGAAATATACACGTACCCAATGTTTCTCCAACAAGAGATGTCCAAGAAGGCAAATGTTGACTTCTTCTGTATGGATGTAACATGCAAGTCATCCTCACTGTCATACTGCACATCCACAACAATGTTTAAAATGGCCGATGCCTCAGCAGTCATTTTAGATGATATTGTTGTCATGTCAATTAAAAGTTTATCCTTGTAACACTCAATCACAAAATGCTGCTCCTGCTTCTTAGGGACTGGCCATACCTTAATAAAATAGCCGAGGGATTACCAGAGCTTCTGCCGTTGACAGAAATGAGGCCATTTCTTAGCGTGATGCATGCTAAAGCCCATACAGCAACATGCGAGGTACATAACATCTTTAATGCAAAGGATTTTTAATGTTGTGCATGGCATGCCTTATTGGATATCAAAAACGTTGCTATATAACACTATTTGCGCTGTGTTGCAGGTGAGATGGGGTGGCAGAAGTCAGGACGGGGCAGGAAACACAGTGGGAGAGGAAGTAGAGCAGGTATGTTATTAATGGCATTATTATAACTGTATGGATACAAGAGGTCTTAATAGAAAGCAGTACAAATATGTGTCATCTCAGTGACAAGCCTATTGATTAGTTTAAAGCATATCCTTTAAGCCCCTGTCACACTGTCCCGAAGTTGACACCCGATGGACACACGAATATGGAATTGTGAATTTCGCACGAAGATGGCCCCGAACCACACACGAAGGCAACATTTACATTACATTTAAGACATACACCTGCAACGAAAGTAACACAAACAATTATTTTAAAGTACTATGATACTGTACTGATATTTTCAGACTTTGTACTTTACTTTCTCCGTCTTTATATGTAGAAGATATTACGTTTTCTCCGTCATGTTGTTGTTTCCATAGCAACAACAACTTCCTGTCAACTCGCCTTCAAAATAATATATTATATCCTTTTCAGTTTCACAGAACACAAATTGGGTTATTTACATAATATGTTTACATGATTTTGTTGTGCAATAAAACAACCCGATGGACACACGATAAAGGAAATGTTCAAATTCGGCTGTGATCGTAGCAACATCGGGCCATTCGTGAGGGCATCTTAAGCCTTCGTATGACCGCCGGTGGAGTTTCTCAGGCTCCGGCAGCAACCTCGTGAGCGGTGGCAAAATCTTTGGCATGCCAAAAAATAGCCGAAGGACCTTGCGAAGGTTCATTTTCGTGTTGAATTCGTGTGTATATTTTGCCCGTCGTGAGGCCATCGTGAGGGCATCTTGTTATCATCGGTGCCATCGGGCATTCGCCCCGATCAGAGTGAATGTGAATGCACCGATGATAACACGAAGATGACACGATTTGACAAGATGCCCTCACGAGTGCCTTACGAAGTTGCCGCTCACGAAGTTGCTGCCGGAGCCTGAGAAACTCCACCGGCGGTCATACGATGGCTTAGATGCCCTCACGAATGGCCCGATGTTGCTACGATCACAGCCGAATTTGAACATTTCCTTTATCGTGTGTCCATCGGGTGTCAATTTCGGGACAGTGTGACAGGGCCTTTATGTCTGAGTTCAAATGAAAGATAGGCAGCTCATATGTTCAGCAACAATACATGCATGCACATTGTAGGAAGTCAGTACACAAGTTTTCTCTCAAACCATCCAGTTCAAGATCTATGATGTGTAGGTAATATTTTTATGGAATGGTGACCGAACATTCATTGTAACATTCATTATAGGTGAACAGCTTTCTCTCCAGGGCAGCTCTGGTCCCAACATACATGACAGAATCAGGTGGTATTAACACTACACTGTGATAGGGCAGCCCTGATGGTATGTTACGGAGAGTTCCGTCCGTAAACACATTATTGGTGTATTACCAGTTTAACAACCTTTTAACGATTGGGTTTAGTCATATCTATCAGGTTTCTCACTCAGTGTTTCCTTTTTCATGTGAATACTTACTTTTTTGTTTGTGGATATATTTTTGTGTTTTTTAGGAAGAGTGAACATGCTCACTCAACAGGCCATGGGTTGGAACAGAAGGCAGAGGGACAACCTGCATCACATGTTCGCACACAGATATGTCAAAGTAAGGGCAGATTACAATTGTCTTCTCATCTGACATTACATATGTATGAAGGATGTCTGCAATGTAACCTCATGGCTATATACATGATGTTCTCCCTGATCCACACTTCCTCTTGCAAGTCAGATGGTGTCATGTTCTTCTGAAGGTCTTGTACTGAAAACTGGTGTTCTTTGCATTATGGTGTTGCATGGCGCTTTTGCTCTGACATTTTCTTTTTGTGTAAAGATCACAGAGAGGGCAAAGGTGGAAGCTGCCAGCTTCAGCGACTTCAAAGAGGAGCACAACCTTGATCAGGAGCCATACAGCAGTGGGTGCATGATGTCAGGCACTGGGCGGTCACAGGTAAGACATACCACAGGTTCTCCATATATACATCTGTTAATTACTGTAAGTCTAGACATACAATATAAGTTGGCTATATGTTGAAACTGAGACTGTCACTGATTGTATCTCTTCTCCAATTGTTTTATTGCAGCTATTTAGAGAGAGTTTACGCCCCAGGGTGCACTGAAGGACTGAGGGTGGATATTGAGAACATCACCGTCACTCTTTTGCGCAGGAAGCAAGATCTGTATCATCAGCATGGTTTGTTGTCAAACGTAGTTATTGAAATTACACTTAAAAAACAACAGTGGCCTGCTTTCCACCCCCATTGGCAATCTCCGGAGCTTTGGAGACAGAGCCTTCTCTGTGGCCGCCCCAAAGCTCTGGAACTCCCTCCCCCAAGACCTCCGTGAGTCCGAGTCCCTTACTCTGTTCCAGTCCCGCTTCAAAACCCATCTTTTCACCTCTCTATCCGTAAAACACCCCCCCACTCATTTTCGACCTCCTCCTGACTGCCACTGTGTTTTGTTTTGTTGTTTTTGTTGTTTTTCTTAGTCTGTTGTCTACCTGCCCCAGTCTATCTACCCCCCCCCCTCATATTGTAAAGCGTCTTTGGGTACTATAAAAGCGCTATATAAATCCAATATATTATTATTATTAACAAAAACATTCTGGCACCATGACACAGTTTTGTTTCCGTTTCACTTTGCAGACAGCGACCAGGCAAGGCAAAGAAAGAGGAAGAGGATGAGAGAGCTGAGAGAGTTGTGCAATACGACACCGGAGTGCAGGAAGAACAGGTTGACGAGGAGTTGGCTTGCTGCTGACAGAGGCTACACCCAACCATGGCAGAGGCATGCACACGGGAGGATAATTGCTAGCTTGGCTTGTTGTTTTTTTAGTCCATACAACATATGACAGTTTATCATGGGGCAGAAAGAGCAATGGTGATACCTGCAAATATATAATATTTGTTATGAGTTTACATTAGAGAACCAATGCTATCGCTACAAAGATTTGTGTCTCAGAAATGAAAATCATTCTGTAATAATATCATTTCTGAATAAATATTCCTTGTCCACTACTCCATTCCTTTCCTCAACCTGAAGGCAACACCTTCAGGTTGAAGAGGTCGGTCTTTGACGTTCGGAGGAGCAGCAGAGCATCAGGTGAAAGAGATGTCGCAGCACATCATGTTCCTTCTGAAGGAAGTGCAAGAAGTGGAAGCACTGAGAGGACACACTTTGGAGGACATCAAAACCAGCAGTATGTCTGAGATCTTAACATTTGAATATGTTCATCCACTCTTCAACACATTGCATGTCTTACATAAGTAGAACACATCTGTCACTGTGTCAGGCCGAAGTGAAATAGTAAATTACTGAAACTATTCATCATCAAGATCATAATCGATTATTTTCTGTCTATTGACTAATTGTCAAGCACTTTATCAAACATTAATCAACATATCCCATTTGGCACCCAATATATACTAACATCCTTCAGTTTAAGATGGATTTACCTACTTTGTAGTGTGCTTACATATGCAGCATTGTACAATGCAAAGAGATTTACAATTGTCATGGTTTGTTTACATTGAGCCCTTTTTCCGTGTGGTTATTCCTCTACAGATTTCGGTGACCTGACAGAGGATGCTGCACATGGGCTCAAGAGTGTCCTCAGTCGGAGGTGGCACTTCCTCAAAAGCCGACCCAACATGCTGTACATGCGTACAGCGGTGTAGCCGCTTTGGAATGCCATGATCTTCACTTACAGCAGGACATTGAGGAGTCGGATGACAATGACTACACTAGCCCTGAGTCCGAGGAAGAAGACCTGTCAAGGTGTCTGCCAAGCAACACAGAGGCACTGGAGAGCTCTTTCACAAGGTGTCACGTCCACACGCTGGCGCACGCCATGATAATGACCACACATTTAAAACACACTTCAAGGCCTACAAAATAAAGACATTTTAAAACACTATATATGAGAACAATATGAAACTATGCACTTGTTTCGCCCGACTGAGTTCATAATAATGTGAAAATGTGTGTATTTTGTACTTCCGTTTATTTAAAGCGCTTTGACTTGCTGATGTGTTTGAAAATAAATTGCCTTGCCTTTATATTAAAATGCCTCTTATTACTCAAACAAGTGCTATACAATGGTTGTTTTCTTGTCACTGCATTTTGTCATTCGTTGATTATGAACTATTTACAATGTCAATACATTGTAAATACATACAATACAATAACATAACTCTTTATTAGTAACGTGCATAATGCAGGGTAAATACCAACACATTCTCACTCCCAACTCGTACTTCTAATTTTCTATTATTTTCTAAACCACAAACTGTTATTTTCTCAACAATAACACACAATTATTCTTGTGTTTATTTGTTTGATTGTATAATGTCGGACTTTTGGAGTCCGTCAGGACCGAGGGTCGGAGCAGCTCGTAGAAGTTGCTTTTGATAATTTTACACCCGGAAGTAAGTATTCTCTCTTCTTTGCTTGACAAGCCCCGTGATTGTCCTCAAGCTCTGTGATTGGATATTGGAGTGGCAGTGCGCAGAGCGTCCAACAGCACTTTGAAATGGAATGGAACCACGACAGATTGTCCAAAACTGAAGTCGGATGGGTCCACCCCCTCCCCCACCCCGTCACCAGAACTACACGTGCTGTGTGTTTCGCACATAGGTTTTACATGTTCTATAGCACGTCTCTACTGGGAGTTGTAGTTTTAAAAGACGTTTTCGTATTTCCCATAATAAGAAGTTGCCAGTATTAAACTGTATACATCTCTGGAGGTTTAGGGGATACGAAACACATTGGTGTTATCACATTTAAAACATATAATTAATAAATGGGTGACAATTGCTTGTGTCCATAATGGGCAGCATGGTCCACATGCCAGCTGGTCTTATGTCTGTGACCCCTCCTGTTGTTCATTGATGAGCCTGAAACATGCACTTGTCAAGGTTCAGAGGCACATTTTGCAAATTTGGCAGTAGCCATCGATCATCTTAAGATAAGATATACTTTATTTATCAGAAGCGGGGCCATTTTTTCGTTACAGCAGCATGTGTAACAGTTGGAAATATGCAGTGGTGTTTATTTAGAAATCATTTAAGGCCCTGTCACACTGTCCCGAAATTGACACCCGATGGACACACGATAAAGGAAATGTTCAAATTCGGCTCTGATCGTAGCAACATCGGGCCATTCGTGAGGGCATCTTAAGCCTTCGTATGACCGCCGGTGGAGTTTCTCAGGCTCTGTCAAAACACTGTCACTACACAATGATACTGTACTGATATTTTCAGACTCTGTTCTTTACTTTCTCCGTCTTTATATGTAGAAAATATTACGTTTTCTCCGTAATGTTGTTTCCATAGCAACAACAACTTCCTGTCAACTCTCCTTCAAAATAATATATTATATCCTTTTTAGTTTCACAGAACACAAATTGGGTTATTTACATCATATGTTTACATGATTTTGTTGTGCAATAAAACAACCCAATGGACACACGATAAAGGAAATGTTCAAATTCGGCTGTGATCGTAGCACCATCGGGCCATTCGTGAGGGCATCTTAAGCCTTCGTATGATCGCCGGTGGAGTTTCTCAGGCTCCGGCAGCAACTTCGTGAGCGGAGGCAACATCTTTGGCATGCCAAAAAATTGCCGAAGGACCTTGCGAAGGTTCATTTTCGTGTTGAATTTGTGTGTCAATTTTGCCCTTCGTAAGGCCATCGTGAGGCCATCGTGAGGGCATCTTGTTATCGTCGGTGCCATCGGGCATTCGCCCCGATCAGAGTGAATGTGAATGCACCGATGATAACACAAAGATGACACGATTTGACAAGATGCCCTCACGAGTGCCTTACGAAGTTACCGCTCATGAAGTTGCTGCCGGAGCCTGAGATACTCCACCGGCGGTCATACGATGGCTTAGATGCCCTCACAAATGGCCCGATGTTGCTACGATCAGAGCCGAATTTGAACATTTCCTTTATCGTGTGTCCATCGGGTGTCAATTTCGGGACAGTGTGACAGGGCCTTTAGTATGATCACACAAATTCTATGTTTTATATTTAATAATTCTCTGTTCCTCATTTATTGGATGTTCAATACCTGACAAGGTCGGAGATGAAGAACTTGGGTCGCAGGTTCCTCAACAGTGCATTACAAGACATCTATCGATATGTGTGTCCCTCCACCATTAAACTGTCATATTCTGCACATTTCTTATTATATCTAGATACATCTAATAAGAGTATACTACATATGTATAATATCAGTTAAAATAAGTGCTTCAACATAGTTAACATTGCAGGAAAGTTGATTGTCAAGTTCCAAAACAAACTATGCAAAATATTAAACGTTAAGCACTTTGTCAGACTTAATATTGGTCTGTAGATACCCCCAAAGCTTTTATCTTATTTAAAAGAAGACCTTAATTTAAAGTAATCTTTAATGTTTAAATGAAGCCTATTTAGTTTGTCTGTTTTGCACATCCTCCTATTAATATCTTTGGACGTCCGGCACTAAACTGTTTTATTGTAGAGATCACTACAGTATCTTCTTGATATTTTCATCTATATTTATATGATTGACCTTCTACTTTCCCCCTATGTATGTACTCTTAATATTTGTATGTTTCATGAAATATAACATAATTCAACAAACAAATTCAATAACGTGCTTTAACCACTAGGCGGTACGGGTTAAAAAAAACTGTCAACTTTAAAGTGTTAACAAGACAAATTATACTGCTGTTTCCAGTTTAGTTTATAATGGATGTATTTTGTTATCGACACATATATTGTTTTGATATTTGTGACACCAATCTTCGGAAAAAGTGTGTTTGGTATCTGAAATAAATTAGGGTTATGCAGGTAGCGGAGAGTGGACCAGCTCCGTTTCCACGGCAACGGTGGCTGAGGATCATGGGTAATCTAGCCTTCCGCTATCCAAAAAGACCACAAAAAAACGAGTAAAAAACCTTTGAAGCCCCTGTACTGATATTTAGAAGTTATCTACTGGCACTTCAGTATAGTTTAGTTAACTGGAGAAAGAATAATAACACTACATTCCTCCCATCAAGAGCTCCCCATCAAACACCGCATTGACTTTAAAATATCACTTTTCACTTTCAAAGCCCTCAACAACCTTGCCCCCCCCCCGTCGCCTCAGATGTTAGCTGAAGCTAACCTACTGCAGCCCATCAGGACAAAGCTCCAGACCTAGGGTGACAGGGCTTTCGCAGCAGCCTCCCCCACTCCCTCTCCAGCCACGTCAGATCCGTCAACATTTTTCAAACAATCTCTCAAAACTCACCTTTTCACTCTTGCCTTCAACTCCAAATCAACTAACCCCTTTCCCTTATTCCACCTAGTTTAGCACTTTCTACTTTTGTTGTTATTTTTGTTTTACTTGCTTGTAAGCGCTTTGAGCACCAGGAGAAGCACTTTATAAATGTAATGTATTATTAAATTAAAATAGCCTACAAACAGTGTATTCTCAAAGGATTGAAGCATTGGCTACTTATTTCTTGATATGTTGTGCATTAAGCATTCTGTTATTAATGTTTTCAATAATGTACTATCATCTCAAGGACCGTGTGTGGGCTGCTTCTGTGTATTTCAATCAGGAGAGACTTCATTTTGTTTAAAGAACATTTATTGACACATGCCATACGTTAAATGTTAAGTCTTTGGCGATTAGACCCCGATCATGAAATGGTATATCTAAAGGGGAAATGCAGCTGTGAGCATATGGGGAACCCCTCCGGGGTCTAGCCACTGGTGGTGATGCTGAAGATCTGGATTTGATGAGGAGATGGGATGAAGAGGGGGTGTGATGAGGTCTTTGGATTAGCTCTCCTGGCACTGGATGTGATGAAAGGAGGTGGATGAGGAGGAGGCGGGCGGAAGCATGAACACCTGAAATCACAGCTGACTGCCATTTTAAAGTGTGGCTGCAGCACAGTGACTGGCTGCTGGAGAATGAGGTGAATGTAACATGTTTAAGAAGAGAACGCCTGTGATGAGCTGATTATATGCAGCTACGGAGTGAATGTATATATACAGTACATATATTATATATACCCCGTCTTCCTGAAAGAATTTGCGCTTAGCTTCATTTTACATCAATATGCAATTCACCTGTGAAATGAATTGCCAGTGGCCATAAAACAATGCATCCAGGTATCCTTCAAGTCAAAACAATGCTCAGTCTGTTGTACTTTATTAATTCCATACAAACACCAAAACATGTATTGTTTTGTTTGGCAATGGGATTTGCATGGGGTGGGAATCAGGCTGCTTGCCAGGATGGAGGCCAGGACATACCACTGAGAAAGAAATAAAAATAAAGGGAGGGTGAAGAAGAATTAGTGAGCAGTAATACACATTCAATTGATTTTCATTAGGCTACTGTAACATTTTTATACTGTTTTATAAGACAAGTGCAGTGTTGTATGAAGTATGTGGTATCCACTGTACGGCTGCAGCGATGAACCAATGTCACTTTGAACAGTTCAGCTACACGGAGTGTTTCTGTTCTCACTCTCTAAAAAACTACATGATGGTATGTTAAGGTTCATCACAGCAACTGTTGCTCATTGGAACATATGGAACACGGGTTACTCGTGTTCACAAAGGGAAAGAGGCACAGCAGCCGAACATGCCAACACGTTGTGGAAAAATCCTATAAAGCCTCTAATTATAAGAACACATCCATCCGTCCTTAGTGTAATAATTGTAAAACCCAAAGGTGATGTTTCCTCAGACTATTATCATACAGTAGCATCCCTAGAGCCTTACAGCACAACATTTCAAGTGAATACTAACTCCTCCAACCGGCACATTGTATTCTAAGATAAGGGATAACATAGCATTTGATAGATAACAAACAGTCTATAGATCCCCTTGGGGAAATTATATCATGATGCGTTTGTTACGTTACCATTTTATCTGCCCAATGATAGGGTGCCGATATATTTCCCTTTGTTCTAGTTTACGGTTTCACCACTTGATTGTCATCACTGTTGTTAATTTACACTATCTGAAGATGAATGTCTAATCATAATTCTTTGTCCTAGTTCCTTTACATTTATGTTGTTGTTTGGTGATTATTTACTAATACTTTAGTAAGTGTGGACTTAACGCCAGAGTAGCTAACGTGAACCTGGTGTCTCTGTGGTGTAATCAAATAAATAAACTACCTAGTTTCAATTTATCGTTTAGTGTGGACTTTGCACATTTAAAATAACTTGTGTATAGCTGGTGCTACCGACAGCAGAACTTTTTGCATTTTTCTTTAACAAATGCCACCTAAGATAATGGCATGCCAACAATTACCACAAATGTACACATAGATGTAATTGTACAAAAGCCAATTAACATACCAAATGGTGCAGGGCTCTCAGTCATAAAGGTGCTATCACAAAGACAGTGTACATCTGTAAATATCTACAATATTTGCAAAAGTTAATGGTATCCCCCACACTGGGTTATCATTGGAAAATGGAAGTTTGATAAGTGAACAAAATGTATTTATTTAATTTTTGGCCAGCAATATAATTAGGACTCACATGTGAGATTGTGTGAGAGCTGTCACTGGCTTTACTTCTAGACTTTGCTATCCCAATGTGTAGGTGGGAAAGATGTGCTGGGTGAGGTCACTTGAGAAGACGTGTGTGGGGGCCGCAGTGTCTTCAGCCCGCTCTTTGTGCACCACAGAACGCATTGGAAACACAGTCTGGTACTCGCATCTGTTCTGCTATTGTTTACTGCTATTTCATGTTATCTTGGATTTTTGTCATCAGCTGTGGTGCGCTCCACAACTGACCGTGAGTGTCAGTACTATACTGTCTCCCCATCTCCCCTGCGCTCCAATGGCGAGTCAGTGCTGATGAAATACAAAGTGGAATTTTATTTGAGATTTGAGTTGGCTTACTTATTTTACAATTGAAAGATGCTTATGGAATTAGTTATGGCTCACAAGCATATGCACAAATAACACTGATGGTTTGAATGTAGGATCTTTAAGAAACGTGTGATAGTAACTGAAATTAAATATGTGAGAGGCTTTATTATATGTATAATGATGCTTATAACATGTATTTCTACAATCTGGCTTCAATTCACCACCTTACCATCTGCACAGACAGTTTCCCCTGTCACCATAATCTTCTGTAAACATTTTTCAAAATATAGATTACAACTTTTGCATGGGAAGTGGCATACACCTCTTTCAAGCCCTGTTGTGTGCATACATACAGTTATACATGAGACCCCAGCTTTTTAAAAGGACTCTTTGTTGCTTGCTTTGAAATAAACAGGACAAATCAACACCACACATTGTATAACAGATAGTTAATGTATGCATGAGTGACTCGTGCAGATAGTTATTAAATACATGCAATCTCACCTGCAACCATCAGCTTATAGATGGCCTCCACATTGTCGAGGCATGTCTTGGCTGATGTGCTCAGCTGGGCATGCATGGGCATCAAAACCTTTGTTCTAGATGCCCGTGGCACCCGCTTGGTAGGGCGCTACGCCAGCAGCAGCAGGGGCTTCAAGCCAAGGGCATGTCACTTTTCCAGCTGGGAAAATAATTGTTGAGAGGTAGAGAGATTAATTACATAAATACACAAAACTGAAGTTTACATCTACACGAATATCCTGACATCATAATAAAAACAATGATTTGTTCATAATGTTTTGTTGGATACATTTGGGATTTTTTACTTTTGAGACACTTCCTAAACTTCATACACATAATAGTTTATTCTGTTTGAAAATCATTAATCATGAATTATATTCTCATTAATGATACAATTAATAATGTGGATGTGAAGCAATACCAGTTAATTTATAATCCTCTGTCAAAGTAATAAAACTACTTTTCACACTTTTGGTGAATGAGATAATTCTGTAAACTACATACCAGAAGGGCGGCGTCATCAAGAACGTGGGACTTGATTCTGTTTTTAGTCTTGGATGACAACCACTGCTTCTGCTGGCTTTGGAATTTGTCCATTTTCTTTTTTAGTCTCACATTTTTTGGCTGTGGATGTTCACAGAGTGGGCAGATTTGATTTCCACAGTAAATTTGTTCATTACACTTTGGGCAGGTCTTTTTTTTGACCCTCCAGCCATTTGTAGGAGTGAGAGAAAGACAGGAGAGTGATTAACAGACAAAGTGACCGAGTGATTAAAAGAGAAAGTGAGAGAGTGATTAAAAGAGAAAGTGAGAGAGTGATAGAAAGAGAGACAGTCAGAGAAAGAGTGGCTCTTAAAAGTGCCGTTGGTTTTATATGTGTGTGTGTGTGTGTGTGTGTGTGTGTGTGTGTGTGATATGAAGTGTTGTAATGACGCTGTAAAACAGAAAAAAAGAAAAACATGATTAGGATTATTTAGAATAACAGTAACATCTGTGTAATACTCTATGCAATAATAATTAATCTGAGCAATACTCTGGCATACATTATGCATTTATACTGTGCATATTGTTATATTATGCACTTGTTTTTCTTATATCTTCTACTATATATTTAAATTCTACAATGTAACAATCCCAATTTCCCACGGAGATCAATGAAGTGTTTCTGATTCAGAGTGGGACATCGGGTGGCCAGTCAAATCCTCTGGAAAAACTCCAGTTCCACATTTTTGTTCCCCTCCATCGCCGATGCATTAGCCACCATTAAAACTCTGTGTTGAACACTGTCTGTACAACACATGTGCAAATACATAAATGTAAACATATTTTTCAAGCACGCACTTCCACTATCCAACTGTGCCGGTGACAGCTAATGTAATTTAGCTGTATAAACTATAAATGCTATCCAGCTAAAAACGTTGACCGGAAGGCCGGAGGCTAGCTGAACGTGGCCGCTAGTTGGCCTATTGTAAAAGCTAAACACACTTCAAAACTCAAACTAATATCCAGGAATTAAACGCTATAGAGACTTTGCTACAGTGGAATAAATAAAAGCAATATTATTTCGTGTTTTAAAGAAATAAACTCCCCTTGTTTTAGATACTTACTGTAGTCCGTTGTCAGATGAAATCGAATGAAAGTGAGGTGATTGTGGCTACGTCACGTTGCCGTCAAGCGCGACGTAACGTTGCCGGGGTAACTACGGAATCTTCTTCTGGTTTATTGTTGTTATAATAAAAATGATTATTATTACTATTAAACAAAAAGCATTTCAAATACAGTCAGTAGCCAGTGGGGGGAGTGGTTTTCACCATCATTATCATCATTGTATATGTTTTAAATGACTAATATTGGCCTACAATACCCCTTTATTGATCACATAGGAATGTAATTGTCTTTTAAATAACGTAAACTAAAGGGAACAATCTATTTGACACAGCTGAAGCTCAACAATTATTATGAATACAAATAAAATAAAAGAAGCCTCCCGTGAGTTACTACAAGCTATAAAGTAGATTTTAAAAACGTTGTATAGAATAAAAGCTCACTGCGGGACGTTGTAGAAATGCGTGTGTGCACCACGACAAAAGAGCCTCATTCACTTTACATTGGGGTTGTTTGCGTGGTGCCGACACGCAAATGTAACAAAGTTCGTGACTCCACCACGCATTGTGGTGTTAAGAAGTCGTGGTGGAGTCACGCATTCTGGTGAGATCAGGTTGTACATTACAGTACAACTACTTCTGGGTCTTTGTGTGTCACTCAAGCTCAGCTCTGTATGTGTGGCACGGGCATATGTTGAGACAGAGAGAGAGAGAGATGGGGAATATTTTCCAAGGCCCATAACTTTGAGCCAGTTTATCAGTTCAAACTGTCCTGACTGAGCACACGCCCCTCGTAACCTTGGCTGCTGTGCTCTCAGTGTTCCGTCTCCCTGCTCCTGCCTGTTGGCGTCAGCTGATAGAGGTGTTATGATTCTATCTTGTTATGCAGCATGTTGATGATTCTCTCGGAACTAGCTAAATACATGGCATGGGTCTGGGGTAGAGATCTTCAGAATTGACGTGGCAACTCTACCGTGCAGTCATATCTGCCCCTCCCACACCTGCCAGCTCCAACAATCGGCTGAAGGAGAGTGTGGCCCTGCTGGAGCTTGACTTTGCTGAATTCAAAGAGCGGACCCAGGCCAGGCAGTCTGGTCCCTCAGACAATACTCTGCAGCAGCGCAAGAGCGACAACAAGGCCTTGGCATCTGACCTCAGAGGAAGTGTAGAGGCACTCAAACAGGAGAACAGTGTGCTCCGTGTTCAGTTAGCCGAAGTGAAGAAGGATGCTGAGTATAGAGAGAAGAGCTTCACCAGGCAAGTCCAACACCTGACAGAGAAACTCTCATCAGTCCTCACAATGACGAGTAGAGAGACACAGACTCTCCCTGCCAGTGTCCCTGGCCCACCCTCTCTGCTCAGCACCCAGGCCAACAACACACCCTGGCACCTCCTGATACACCCACACAGCCAGCTCTGCCCACCCCAGCCTCCCTCTACTCAGCCTGAAGAACAAGACCCACATGTGGTCCTGCTGGCTGACTCAAATGGGAAGTTCCTGGACCCAAGAAAGCTGTTTCCTGATGAAAAGGTGCTGTCTAAACACTGCAGCACCACAGGCCAGGCCATGAAGCTGTTGAAAAAGAAGACCCTCAGGAGCCGTAGGGACAGTGCTGAGGCAGTGAAGAAAATGGTGGAGCAGGCCAGTAAGGAATTCCCCGACACCCGCATTGTGGTCTCCACCCTGCTGCCTAGGACAGACACCCCTCCTCATGTCATCCATGACATTAATATGGAGATCAGAAAAGGATGTGCCACCTTACCAAATGTCCACCTGGCCCTCCACTCAACCATTGGCCCCTGGGACCTCGATGATGGACTCCACCTACACAGAGAGAGGGTGGGGAAAGACCCTCAAAGATGCAGCCCTGGGATGCAGCCCTCCCACCCTCTCCTCTAGAGGACCTAGACCCTCCCAGACCGCTTCCTCCCCATCACCACCCCAGGATCAGTCCTCTAGGTTATAATAAAGTCATCATGGTGCCCTCTATAAAATCAAAAAACATGCGCAAGGGCAGAACATCGGGGGGGATCTTGGTGTGGTATAAAGGAGATCTTTGCCGTCAGATCTTAGTAGTAAAACAAGGTAAATCACACATTTGGCTAAGGTTAGATCAAACCCTGGGCATAACTGACAGGAATCTATACGTGTGTGCTATTTATATTCCCCCAGTATATTCTCCTTATTTTGAAGAAGACATTTTTGAAACTCTCCATTCAGAAATCGCCTATTTTCAGGCCCTAAGTCTAACTGGAGATCTGAACGGACGAACAGGAATTGAACCTGATGTCATAGACCCACAGGGCAGCCACCATGTATTTGGTGAGCCCCCCTGTTTACAACACCAACCGTCAGCCATCGGAACAGCCTTGACTCTGAAATCAATCAGAATGGCAAAGAGATAGTGCATCTCTGAGAGAGAGAACTGTACATAGTGAACGTGAGGTTCAGAGGGGACTCTTTAGGGAGATTCACTTACTCCTCAGCTCTAGGGTCTAGTGTAGTAGACTATGCAATCACTGACATGGACCCCTCCACTATCAGTGCAATCACTGTCCGACAGCAATCCCCCTTTTCAGACCACAACCAAATCAATGTGTTGTTTAAACTCTCAGGTCCAATGAGCGACACAACAAGGGAACCCAGTAAGCTGTATACATGACATCCTACTTACAGATGGGCCCGAGACAGTGGAGACAAATTCACCATGGGCTTGAACTCACCTGATCTGATGAATGACATGTCACTATTTGACCAAAATCAATATGGTCCTACCAAAGATGGTGTAAACATGGCCATTGATTATATCAATATCATATTTCACAAGGCAGCTATTAAAGCTGACCTTATCAAACAAAAGCGGAAGCCTGTTAAAAGGCAAATGGTTTGACCAGGAATGCAAGACCATCAGAAAAGACCTGAGAAAAATAGCAAATGAAAAACATCGGCAACCAAACAATCCAGCCTTACGCATTAGATCAGGGGTGGGGAACCTCCGGCCCCCGGGCCGTATACGGGCCCGCGAGACCATTTGGTACGGCCCTCGAGGTAATTTATAAACACACGCAAAAAAGAAAAAAAATTAAAGAAATCTAGACCGCAAAAAAAATGAAACAAGCGAGTACCTGTTTTTCCTGGCCAAGGTCAGGGTCCTTGAACACAACACAAGCCTAACGTGTCATCACGTGGTCTGACAGGGATGCAGTTCTGACGGAGAGCACCAGAACGCGGCTCCGGGCCGGGACTTCACAAATTGCAGTACCCATAAGGAGCCATACACATGCCGCAGTTTTTGCGTTGCTGTGTCTTTAGTTGTAAGCCCAGTGGCGATCTGTTCATCTGTCATACTGATCATACAGTCAATAACTGTGTTGTTATTAGCATCTGGTTAGCTAGCTCTGTTAAGATTTTTCTACCACCAGTGAGGTAAAGGCACATCTTTATATGATCATTATAGTTATAAAAACACAAGAAAATAAAGTAAACGGGTATAAAATACTATATGACAGTAAACAAAAGTTCTTATTAATAAACAAGAATACAGTTTAAAAGGGGAGTGATTTGTAAAGTATCCATAAAGAAAAAGAAAATCTGTTTACAGTTCTGTTTCGTATGGATGTTGAGAGATGTATCCATAGATCTCTTAGGCTGCGGCCACACAAGGACGAAAACGGCTAAACGCATAGGATTAACGTAAACGCAATCGCAAACAAGCTTCCGTCCACACGCAATAGTTATCCGGATAGTGTCTGCCCACACGAGACCGCTCCGTTTAGCTCCAACCGCTGGAGAAGCTGCAGTACATATGCAGAGCCTGTAGGTGGCGCTGTAACTTCCTCCACAAAAGCAGCGAAGAAGCATGGTTGTCATGGTTGCCCTTCTGTTTATTCTCCGCGGTGGGGGCCGAGGGAACCGGGCAGAGTTTTTCGCCAGTCAACGTGTATTAAAGTTGAAATCTTCCGGACAAAATGATAAAAGTGTCGGTCAAAAGGTCTTCTTTGTTATTTATTGAGCTTTAAAACAAATGAATAACGACTCTATATACTATAATAATAAAATACACGGAGCGGAGCCTCTCTTTTTCCTCCCTCTCTTCGGACAGCGTCAGTGTCTGTCTCATGCAGCATCTGATCCAGTAATGAGTGACCCGGCCGACAGTAAAAATAAACATATTTATAACTAGTTTAGGGAGTTTGAGAGGTGATTTAAATAGCTAAGGGTGATGATCTGACTCAAAGTGTGTGTTTTGCTGCAGCGGGAGGAGCTGCAGGTGAGCAGCTCCTCCCGCTCTCCGTCCTGTCAGATTAGACTTCACTCGCGAGAGAAAGATAAATAATCTGAATTCAGGGTGCAGTTTACTTTGACGCGGGGGTGAGCAGCAGAGGTGGGGAGAGGCCGGGCTATTGCCTCATCATTATTGCTGTAGATGTTGCACAAACAACTGTAGCATGGTCAATAGCGTCCGGAGCACGAAGGAGGAGGTTAGCTCCCCCCCCACTTAAATCATGTTCACATGGATAGGAAACTAAATACATTTGCACACATCTTGTGTCCATATCTTTCTGTTTTGGTGGTAATGCCACAACCGTGCACGTGTATCATGGCAAAAGGTTGCTTTTTCTTTGCACAGCATGAAAGACAGGCCAAATGAATGTGCTGTGATTTTAGTATTTTGAAGCAGAGGTCAATAATGTGTACGGCCCTCGGAGGATGTGGAAAAAATTGAAATGGGCCTTGAGAGGAAAAAGATTCCCCATCCCTGCATTAGATACTAGTGGTGTAACGGTACACGTACCCGTACCGAATAAGTTCGGTACGGGTCCTTCGGTTCGGTACGGTACACGTGTGTACACGTGTGTACACGTGTGTACACGTGTGTACCGAACGAATATAACGTTAAACGTAAAAAACGTGAACGTGAACAACTTTTTGGAAGTAATCTCAGGTGCTGCGTCGCAGCATTCAGAGTCATTTTCTCACATTGGGTTCAACACGTCATAGAGCGATCAAGTTATTTCATTGGACGAGAGGCATACTATGAGAGCTGGTCACAGGGATGCGTTCAAATGTAGTCAGTAATTTAAGGAACTGTCGGAATGGCGAACGCAGATAAAGTTGAGCTCGAAAATCGTCCAGCATCATTGAAGTCTCCGGTTTGGGAACATTTTGGTTTCGCAGTTACGTACAAGGATGACGGACAAAGACAGGTGGACCGAACCAAAGCTGTTTGTCGGCATTGTTCAACTAAAATTGGTTACGCGGCTGGCAATACATCAAACTTGCACACTCATTTGAAAAGGCATCACCCGAACGTGAATATCACCGGTACCAAAAGAAAAAAGACTGAAGTACAAACCCAACTCCCACTAGCATTTAAGCCTCCACCACTCGCAACAAGTTCAGACCGAGCCAAAGCTATTACAAACGCCAAATATCCCTATGTTCCTATGTTGCCATGTTAGCAAAGCGCTACCTGGCTGTATCTGCTACCTCTGTCCCTAGCGAGAGGGTTTTCTCCACAGCAGGAGACATGGTTAGTGCCAGCAGATCTGCCCTTTCGGCAAGCAATGTGGATAAGTTAATTGTTCTTTAAAAAAACATGAAAATACAATGACAAGCAAGTTATTATGTCAAACTGGCTGCTTAGGTACTAGTACAGTACAGTTCAAATACAGATTATTTCAGTTCATCGAAATGCTGCACCTTAATGTTTATTTTACTATATTTTGTATTTATTTGAGTGAATATTCATAGTTTAATAATAATTAAAAACCCAAAACTAATAGTTTATGTTTTGTGAGTACGAGTACAGTAAAGTTCAAATACAGATTATTTCAGTTCATCGAAATGCTGCACCTTAATGTTTATTTTATTATATTTTGTATTTATTTGAGTGAATACATTATTCACAGTTTAATAATAATAAAAATATATATATATATATTTTATGTTTTGTGATAATCTTTTCTGCTGTACCGAAAACGTACCGAACCGAACCGTGACCTAAAAACCGAGGTACGTACCGAACCAAAATGTTTGTGAACCGTTACACCCCCATTAGATACAATGACGTTTTAAACAAATAAAAATGTACAATAAGGAACAAAAAACAAAATGATACCCACATGAAACTTGAAGAAATTGAGAAAGCCATTGATCAAAATCAATTCTGGGATCTGTGGAACAACTTCAAAACAACCACAAGCATTACCCATCCAAAACGATGACATCTGGAGAGAACATTTTGAAAGTTTGTACAAAGACATACCAATAAATCTAATGAATTCAAATCAATGTATTACAAAAGAGAAACTCCAAACATTAGAAGAAACTATTAAAGACAACCAAAACCCTCTTGATTTCCCAATGACTTCGGAAGAACAGACACAATCTCTCCGGCCAAGGAAAGCTTGAGGCCCAGACAACATTAAAAAGGAAATGCTCAGATGCAGCACCCCAGAGATGTAGGGTACAGTGTTCAAGCTGTTCAATATTGTATTGCAGTCAGGATGTTTTCATCTGGTGCAAAGGGCTCATTTCCCCCATTCATAAGAGTGGAGACAAATCAGACCCTAAGAACTACCGTGGCATCTGTGTCAGCAGCTGTCTGGGAACATCTAAATAATAAAGAATAAATAAAAGAATACAAGATTTCCTTAACCAACAATCCATCTTGAGTAAAAATCTAATTGGCTTCCTTCCAAAACACCGCACCACCGACCATGTATACCCTTCACACTTTAGTGAACAAACATGTACACTAAACACAACATGGTAAGATATTCACTTGTTTCATTGATTTCAAAAAAGCTTTCGACTCTATTTGGCATGAAGGGCTCTATTATAGACTTCTACATTGTGGTATAGGGCAGGTGTTACTGCCGGGCCGCAAAATATCTATGAGTTTATCGTAATATTTGCCGAATTATAAATATATAAAAATATTTTATCATAATATTTTTTTCAAAAAGTATTTTTAATTTTCGCACCTATCCCAGTCATATTATTTCATCCAGTAGCCTAGTTAATCTTTCACCAGAAAACCGTTGAAAATGGCTTTTATGATGTCCCGAGGGATTCGGCGGCTCAGCCTGGTCTCAGCCTCTCGTGCGCACGAGAAAGTTACCGGTGCGCCAAGTAGGAAGAGGAGCACACAGGAGACAACTGTTTAATTGCAGACTGTTATGTTTATGTGGGGAAATGGCAGTGCATACATTATTTGAGATATATTTCAAACTCTGACTTCATTTTAAGGATATGTCGGCCAGGGGTGTAGAGCTATTTGTTTAAGCACCGGATTGGCAAAACAGGAGAGTCTGTAAACCAGCCTGCCTTGATCTATGAATTCATGTCCAGGACTCTCACGGTATCTGCTGCCCGCAGATACCGTTATAGAGGTTCCCCACCCCTGATCTAATGCGTAAGGCTGGATTGTTTGGTTGCCGATGTTTTTCATTTGCTATTTTTCTCAGGTCTTTTCTGATGGTCTTGCATTCCTGGTCAAACCATTTGCCTTTTAACAGGCTTCCGCTTTTGTTTGATAAGGTCAGCTTTAATAGCTGCCTTGTGAAATAACACTGTTATAGAAGGAAAGCCTCCTTCACTTCATGAAATGGCTGCAGCATCAGGAGGCAGTGGGACGTGTAACTCCGCCTCTGAGAAGTGCAGCACCGGGTAAAGATGTGCCTTTTTACGCACCGCCTTCGCTGTGTTTACCTTCATCAGGGGCCTCATTTATAAAAAGGGATATACGCTCAAAAGATGGCGTACGCCAGTTTCTACGCAATGTTTTCGATTTATAAAATACTAACTTGACGGGATATTTGTGCAGTCCTCCACGCAAACTCTAACCCATGCGTACGCACTAAGCACAACAATGGGAGAGACGAGAAACTGCGACACCGTTGGCAGAAGGAAGAATGGAGAGAAATATGTGGAAATAATACCATAAGTAAAACGTTACCTCTTATTTATCATATATGAAGAATTCATTTTCAAACATTGATTAAAGCCAATCTTAAAATGATTTAACAAACACCTGTTTGCGACTCAGTGCACACAAAAACATAACTTGGAGAAATAAATAAATACGGATATGTTATTTAAAACCACCTCGAATATGTTGTGTTAATGTTATGAAATGTTTTCTCACAAATGATGCGGTAAGCAGGAGGACAGACTACGTCTAAACTGACGCTGTTTTGCATTTCTATAGGGTGTGATACGAGCATGTTTTATAGGGTATGACTAAAGACCGAAGGGCGCCGGACGGCGCGCTGGATGGGGCCGGAGGGCGCGCAGGATGGGGCCGGAGGGCGCGCAGGATGGGGCCAGAGGGCGCGCTGGATGGGGCCAGAGGGCGCGCTGGATGGGGCCGGAGGGCGCGCTGGATGAGGCCGGAGGGCGCGCTGGATGTTAGTGAAAAGCTGCAGTTACCACCTTCGGAACATTGGAAAGATCCGAAAGTACATCCCTGGAGATGCGTGCAAGACCCAGTCTCACGGCATTTCGTATTCACCAACACGATTTTTAATCTATTGATTCGTGTTCACCAACACGATTTGCCCCTTTTTTCGTGTTGCACAGCACGATTTTAAAAGCAATGTATTTCTACTGCCTGCAGCACGTCTTTTTCTCCGGTCAGGTCGTGGGAGAGCTGTGTGGTTCATAAAAACATGTTCTTACTCAATATCAAGCCACAATTATTGCTTTTATTTTAAAATCGTATAATTTCAGACTTTTGTTGCTGTCTGTGAGGAAAATAAATGGGGCTCATAGCCTCAGAATACGGAAATCTGTATTTTTAAATATTTTTTTCCTTCCAATTTGTTATTGTTTTCAAAATAACACACTGTTATTTACTCACCAATAACACACAATTATCCTTGCTTTTATTTATTGGTTTAATTCCATAATCTCGGGCTTTTTTGGTGTCCGTCAGGAACTGAATTTCAAAATAAAAATAACCGGAAACAGACGTAGGCCTATAAGGGACATTTCGAGCATCATTGCGATTGTCAAAATGTCTGAGTTTAGGATGGCCGAAGACACTACACTACCCATAATCCCCAGCTATCGTTTAGGACTACAGTTCCCGTAAGGTTACGCAGAGCGTCAAACAGCCGTGTGAAATGGAACGAAACCACGCCAGACTATCCAAAACTGGAATCGAACGCCCCCCCAGAACTACACATGCTGGCTATTGTGATTCGCAAAATGTTCTTTGGGACGTCTCTACTGAACGTTTTCGTTTTTCCCACAATTAGAAGTTGCCAGTATTAAACACATTAGTGTTATCAAATGTAAAACATATAATTAATAAATGGGTGAATATCGCTTGTGTCCATAATGCGCAGCATTAATATATACCCACATGACAGCTCATTGCTACTTTGTAATTCTACTCCACTACAATTCAGAGGTTAACCTGGTATTTTTACTCCACTGCATTTATTTGAGTTACTTTGCAGATTCTGATTAATTATGTGAAATATAAACAACCCTTAAATCAGACTTTAGTTACACCTGAGTAAAATTCAGGTACGGTGATTGTCAAGTGCCAACAATCAGGAGAGATATTTGATAGTTGGTGCTTGAGAAGACTAAACATGTATCTGCAATTGACATGAATGGAAACGAGTAATAAAGTATATTCATTACTCGTTATTCTCTACTGATAGTTAATTAAAGACTGTATATTATGGCTATTTTGCACATCCCTTTCAAGATTTTCAAAGGTTTATTGACATATCATACACAACTACGGTGTAGTTATTGGGTCGCAGGTTCCTCAACAGTGCATTACAAGACATCTATCAATATGTGTGTACCTCCACCATTAACCATATTCATATTCTGCACATTTCTTATTCTATCTACATACATAAGTGTATAATTCATATGTATAATATCAGTTAAAATAAGTGCTTCAACATAGTTAACATTGCAGGAAAGCAATATATTAGACGTTAAGTACTTTGTCAGGCTTAATATTTATCTGTAGATACCCCCAAAGTTTTTTTCTTATTTAAAAGAAGACCTTAATCTGTTATTTAATGTTTAAATAAAGGTTAATTCGTTTTTCTGTTTTGCACCTCCTCCTATTAATATCTGTGTACATCCTGCACTAAACTGTTTTATTGAAGAGATCACTTATAGTATCTTCTTGATTTTTTATATTCTATATTTCTATCACAGACCTTCTACTTTCCCCCTATGAAAGTATGTACTCTTCATATTTTTATTCAAATAATATTTGATGAAAAAATATTAAGAGTAGCCTACATTTATTGTTTTTATGTGTTATATTATAACACATAAAAACAATAATTCAATAATGTGCTTTAACCACTAGGCGGTGCACACAGCCATAATAACTTTGTATTATTCGTGTGTATGTACAACATCTGAAGATGTATAGTTTTATGCATGCTTTCACATAATTTTACAGCATATTGCTATACTATTTCAGACTCAGTATTTACATTCTTACATTCAAAGAAAATCACTACTGTCTTTAAAAACTACAGTCCTTTTTTATCAGCTGTGCACCGTTATGGTGTAAATATAACCTATCTGTGAATGAGATCAAATGTAAAAGTCAGCCGAATTAGTGTTGATATTGCAAGGAGACGTATTGTGTGAAGAGAAATTTAAGATGTTCTTTAATTGTTGAATATATTTATGATCCACGTCAAGTATTCAGTTTTGGCGGCATTTTCTCAGTTTTTCCAAAGGTCTTCTCATCAGCGCTCTATAAATAAAGAACTACGGCAGATCTGTAATATACAATGCAGCCAAACCGTGTATTACGATGCCGTTATGTGATGACTTTCAAAGAGAAAAGCAAGAACACTCGGAATTAAGTATTATTTTATTCTTTTAAAATGTTTTCCGGATTTCATATAATATAAACACCAAATCCCAGCATGCATTGTGGCTAACACATCCAATAACCGAGCTTAAAACCATCGCTGAGGATCTTGGGTAATCGCTCGAAAGGCCTACGTCTGTTTCTGGTTATATTTATTTTGAAATTCAGTTCCTGACGGACGCCAAAAAAGCCAGAGATTATGGAATCAAACCAATAAATAAAAGCAAGGATAATTGTGTGTTATTGGTGAGTAAATAACAGTGTGTTATTTTGAAAAGAATAACAAATTAGAAGGAAAAAAAGATTTAAAAAATACAGATTTCAGTATCCTGAGGCTCTGAGCCCCATTTATTTTCCTCACAGACGGCAACAAAAGTCCGAAATTATACGATTTAAAATAAAAGCAATAATTGTGGCTTGATATTGAGTAAGAACATGTTTTTATGAACCACACAGCTTCCGGTCTTCCTCGACCCGACCGGAGAAAAAGACGTGCTGCAGGCAGTAGAAATACATTGCTTTTAAAATTGTGCTGTGCAACACGAAAAAAAGGGGCAAATCGTGATCGTGAACACGAATCAATAGATTACAAATCGTGTTGGTGAACACGAAATGCCGTGAGACTGGGTTGGCAAGACAGCAGTCCAGACCCTTGTTGCTTCGTGCATGGTTTACTGCTCCACTCTGTTATTAGGAATTCCACAACAACAAATCCATCGCCTGCAATTAGTACAGAACAATGCAGCGCGTCTCATCTCTAGAGCTGCATTAGACGACCACATCTCGCCAGTGCTCGCTGTGCTGCACTGGATTCCCTGTCATCTCAGAATCCAATTTCGAATCCTGACATATGTCTATAAGTGTCTGCACCACCTGGCACCCAGCTACCTCCAAGACATCCTACAGATCTACACCCCGTGCCGCTGTCCACACAACATATGGACAGCCCGCCGGCCTCATCCAGCGCGCCCTCCGGCCTCATCCAGCGCGCCAACCGACGCCCTCCGGTCTTTAGTCACACCGGTTTTATATACTATCATGTTTAATCGTGTTTTATGCCGTTTGCTAAGACTTGATAAGTCGCTCGTAAAACACAGGAGGTATGGAAGCTAAGAACACAATATGTGGTCAATTGTACAGCTAATATAACACAACACATTAGTTGTATTTCCTAACTGGTGGATATAGGGTTGCTGCGGGGGGGGTCCAGTCGTCATGACTCCACGCCGGGGGGATTCCCCGATCACTTCTTACAGTCTCTCATCAAGGGTGTGTCTCCTGTTCCCGGTACAAACACACTGCCTCGGCTATGTGTATTTATTTTGTCATTAATCTTTTTCGGACCACTTATTTATTTATTTTGGTGACGATCCGACCTCCATGCTGCTACTCTGGTTCAAACTGCATCCACCAAACAATATGATTTATCTCGACTTCCCCAAAATAACCAAAATCTGTTGTAGCTGTTCTGTCGTCATGTCCTGCGATCTCCTTCATGCAGTCAGTCAAAATTAATGAAGGAATGGGCGTTTCTTTGACTATTTATAGGCAAATATGGGCATTACGTGAAGCCCGCAAAAGCTGCACCGCATTTCGAGTCGATTGTGATTTATAAATGGAAACCGGCGAGGAAAGTGGGTACAGCGCAATGTTTGGTGAATCAGAAAATGTCTGGAAATGTCTGTACCTATTTTTTAGATTTCTACTACGTAAGCAACCTTCCCACGTGAATCCTACGCACGGCGTTATCAATGAGGCCCCATAACAGCTTAAGAGTGACTGCAGGCTGCTACGTGTTAAACACACACACATCTAACTGCCCGATTACTCCCCCTTTTATTAGTTTTTAAGGAGATGTCCAGTCACCAAGGGGTGTGTGTGTGTGTGTGTGTGTGTGTGTGTGTGTGTGTGTGTGTGTGTGTGTGTTCTGCTCAGCTATGTGTGTTCGGTGTGTTTGTGTCTGTCCGACACCGGCATTTGTTTTCGACTGACCATGAACAGTAATTTACACACATCTGGCTAACTCCATAGGTAGCCTATATGCGGGTGTTCCCAACATAAATTGTAATCTCGATGTAGTGCTAAATGCTGTCGGACGTGCACCGGAAAGAACGTCACTATCATAATATCTTCTGAAAACAAATGCCATTACACGCACGCACACACACACACACCCTGGCGACCGAACATCTCCTTCATAATGCGCCTTCTCCTCGTTTTCCCAGCATTCACTGGATTATCCGTAAATCATACAAAGAAAAACAAAACGTTGATTTATCTGTTTTCCCGTTTTGGTTTAAAAACTGAATAACGTCGATTTTCCGTTTTTCCGAAAAACGACACTGGTTCTTTTTAAAACGTTGTTGTTTTGGATGCATATTGTTCTAGTATCTTTTCAGGCTGTTAGGCCTACATACAATTAGCCTCTGTTGCTCTGGTGGTGAGTAAATATTAAAATCAGTTAAAATTGACAACCGGTCCGCAATTTGTTTTTAATGTATCTGCCGGTCCTTGGCACAATAAAGGTTGGTAACCCCTGGTATAGGGGGCAAAATGTACGATCTGGTTAAATCAATGTATGTTAAAATTGGAGACAAACAAACTGAATTCTTCCCCCAGAGAAGAGGCGTTCGTCAGGGTTGCAATTTAAGTCCCACTTTATTTAATATATATATAAATGAACTTGCTGTTCAGTTGGATCACTGTGCTGCTCCTGGCCTCTCCCTCCTGGATAGAGAGGTGAAGTGTCTGCTTTATGCTGGCGCGAGCGAGCGAGAGAGAGAGACACCTTACGTGTATTGTTGTTATTAGCATCTGGTTAGCTAGCTATGCTAAAGGATATAAGAAGCTTTTTCTACAACCAGGTGGAAGAGAGCTCTCGCCTGACAGACTGAGAGGCTGATAACCTCAGCTCAGTGAGGTAAAGTCACACCTTTTATATGATCATTGTAGTTATTAAAAAAAATAAGAGAATAAATGAAAAACAGGTATAAAATACTATATGACAGTACAAAAAGGTTGTTATTAATAAACAAGAATACAGTTTAAAAGGTGATTTTTAAGTGATTTGTAAAATATACATAAAGAAAAAGAAAATCTGTTTACAGTTCTGTTTCATATGGGTGTTGAGAGATGTATCCATAGATCTCTTCATTTTGCTCTCAAAGTGCACCAGATTGATGCTTTTAACTTCAACATTAAGAAAGATATCTGGATTAAGAGGTTGCTTTTTCTTTGCACAGCATGAAAGAAAGGCGAAATGAATGGGCTGTGATTTTAGTTTTTTTTAGCAGAGGTTGAGTTCTATAATTTGTACGGCCCTCACAGGATGTTGTAAACATTTAAATGGCCCTTGAGAGGAAAAAGGTTCCCCACCCCTGGTTTAGCAGGATTTGTGATATGTGTGTAAGTGTTGCAAGCGTCCTTTTGTAGCTAATGGTTCCGGTTAGCATCGCCATGCTAAGAAGTTGTTTTCATAAAACACAGTTTTACACAGTAGTTTTATAACTGTAAGTAACTGACATGTAACACTCTGTGGCATGAGCAAATGTATTCTAAATGTTGTTAAGAGTACTAGCCAGCTAACAGTGAGTAAATGGTGATGAGGAAAATACCATAGTTAAGCTAGTTTCACAGTTCCGGCCATTCAGTTCGCATCGCGCGTCATAGGAGCTGGACGGTTTCAGCCAGCGACGATACTTGTCGTCCTCCAACCTGTTCTCAGCGCCGTGTTCCTTTTTGTCCGTGGCAGCCTTCAAATCTGAAGCTGGATAAACACGTTATTCTTTTACCTTAAAATGCGGATCACAGCCACACAAGGCGTTATACAGCCACCTACTAAGCGGAGTGTGCGCTCGCCTACCTATTTCACGCGCAAAACAAATAGGTATCGTTGCAGGATATAAAATAACGTTACCGGTAAAATAAAACATTTAAAAAAAATAGACACACATTTGTTATGCCCCAAATCACATTTAATACCTCCCCTCCTAAAATTCCAGACTTTTTAAGAAATGTTTAGACCAGGGGTCTCCAACACGTAGCTCGCGGGCAGCTTTTCAGTAGCTCGCCGCTCGATTATCGATTTTAGCGTAGTAACGTTACTTCTTGATTTTTCGGCCGGGGCCGGACAATAAAGTGTTTTTATTTTAGAATTGTTTCCGTCACACAAATATAAAATTGGTCCGTGACGCAGAGATCAAGGAGCAGACGTGACAGCGACACAACACATGGAGCAGTCTGCTTTCTCTAGCAGCACCAGCAGAATGACCCGCTCTGAATCAGTCAGTGCCGCTGCGGCTCAGACACACAGTTATCGTAATGTCAGGTTTTTGGTGGATCACCGTCTCCTCTCCGTTCCGCCAAGCCCCGCCCCCTCCTGAAAAATAACTACGAATAAGAGTGACAGGCTGACAGTGACCTGATAGAAACTTTAATATTCACTTAATCACTGATTGAGAAGATGAAGCTAACTTAATCTCATACATTCATGGGATTAATGTAACAGTAAGACAGAGAATGTAAGTGTGCACCCACATGCACTATTTTAGTTTTTATAATGCTGTTGTAAATACTCCTGTTGTCTGCTGTGTTCAGACTGAAAGAGCCTGTGACACGGTTTTCCCCCATCATCCAAACCCATCAATTTGAGTAAATATTGTCCCCTTGAAAACCGTTACTGAACTGATTTTGGATATTTGTACTTTGATAACCATTAATCCTTCAATGTTGACCATGTTCTGGATCTTCTCGCGGATTCTTCAAGTCCCGCCAAATGATGGGTGACGTCATTGCGGGCACAGCGCTCCAGCTGCACCGTTCAGGATCCCAGAATCTGCATGTAAACCTTTATATATATATATACAGTCAGATGTAAACGCACGACGGCGCACACAGCAGCAAGCTCAGACAGCGATGACAGGTTAATGTTGAACGTGTCTGAGAGCTCGTATGAGGCTGAAGGATCGGTTTATGTTGTATCTGTTAGAAGTTTAGGAATGAGGTGCGTCAATATGGGCGATCATACGGTCATGTAGCCAGTGGTGGAATGGGACTAAAAATCATCCCGGGACTCTCGACCGGCCCACTTCAGTACCGAGTAAATTGTCAACGGGGGGAGTGGGGAAGTCAGGGGCGGCGGGTGCTGTAGATAGTAAATGTAAATATGTGTCACTGCATCCTGGTAAAATACAAATATAATGTATAATGTCTGTGTCTTTGACATTAGCGCTGCTAGCCACCTGTGCCCTGTACTACGAAGCGAGTTCAACAGACCCTGGATATGTTTGAGTAACAAACAAACTAACAACAAACTAACAAACGAGATCTCGCTAAGCGGTCCTACGACGCTGGTTATCAACTCGGTAAATCAAGCCAGGGTTTCTCTCTCCAGCTGAGAGCGCGTTCACGTCTAAGACACGAGTGGATCTGACTTTAATTACATTTGTCTCGAGTGTTTCGTCAACATAATGTGTTAAATAATACTTCTGCATACAGTCTGTGACGCTGTGAGTGTTGCACGGCCAGATGAGGCTGGAGAAGCTGACTCAGATAAGGAAATATATGATATATTATGATATTAAATGATCGATGATCTGATTGATGATGTAATATGAATGATAAGTGCGACACGTCGTCGTCTTTTCTGCATACGGCAGTTTAAACTGTATTTCCTTTATCGTGTGATATGACTTGAGAGATTTAAACTCCGCACACTGAGTTGATCTCTTTTCTACAGACGCCGGAGGCGGGCAGCGTCAGGTAAAAGAAGTTATTTAGCCTTCTCAAACCTGAGCCTCACGCGCCGCCTATGGGGGATGTGCTGGTGACTTATCCGACCGGCCCACTTCGGTACCGGCCAGTCCGCCACTGCACCCAGCCCACGTAAACTGTCAACGGGGGGAGCCTCGCGGCGGGGAAACGGTGGACCTAGTGTCCCGATCGGAGTGGGAATAATAATAATAATAATCCGTGCATTTTATCCATTAATTTCCCCAACATTGTGGTCAAAAAACACACGTTTAATCCATGTTGGTGTACTACAACTACAAAAAGCATCGGTTTGTTTTCTCATCAGGAAATGCAGACCGGCTCAAACAAACGATCATTTAATGTATCATATGTTCGCCGAATTGACATGAAAGCACTAATAAATGTAGTTTCATCCACTTGAGTTTACAACTACAAAAATAATCGATTTGTTTTTATATCACATCCGACGGGAGGAAATTCAGCAGCTCTCACTCCCGATTTTTAATCCTAATGTAATCGTCATCTATACCACGATCATTTATGTTTATGTCGCCGAATTGACATGAAAGCACCCACAAATATGAATATACTGTAGTCAACTTCATTAAAACGTTATTAACGTGCCTAATCTCAGTGATTCACCATTTCTACGCATGACAACACACTTTGTCCGTGTTTGGCTCTCGAAGCGTTCCCGCATTGACGTCACTTCCGGCTTCCCCCAAAACTTCAAAATGAGTCGAAGGAATTTCCCCGCGATGTTCGAAATTATTGATATTTAACGGAACGGTATCGCTTTTTCTTTTTTAAACTGACGGTTCGAGATGACTAGTAGCCCAATATTTCATTGCACAACAGTTGTTGGGATGCTGTCACAGGCTCTTTAAGTCCTGTGTGTGATGCCTCATTCAAGACATTCAGTGTCCTTTTTTTTTACAGAAGACCGTTGCTTGAAGTTGCAGCTAGACTACAGCAGTATTAGTTTTTAGTTTTTGAGGATGGAAAAATGTCACACACAGATATAGGGAGGCTATATACAATTGATTAATTATGGTTTATAATTTAATGTCAAGACGAAGAATAAGAAAATATGGCTGCCCTGTTCAGCGTCTGTGGAGATGTAGGTTATAAATCACCAAAACTCACAACATTTCTGGAGCCTTGTACGCCCAGAAAACTATAAGAACATTCACCAAGCAGCACTGAAACTGTCTGCTTTATGTGGCTCGACATGCCTTTGTGAAGCAGCTTTTTCTGGCATGAAATCAAAATACAGAACAAGACCGACTGATCAACATGTAAATGACTCGATTAGAGTGAACCTAAGTGGGTACACTCCAGCAGACACCTCTATGGTGGACTCCATGCAGCGCCAGTCATCTCACTGACTGTAAAAAAGAGCGAATGCACTTATTTTACACGTGCCATAAGATGCTTGCAAAGTGGTGATTAAGGCCAAGATTCACACAAATACAGAAGATAATAACTTGTATGTACTTATGTGGGCCATAAGAAGAAGTGAAAACATTGTATTTTTCTCTTGGACATGTATGTGAATCTTCAGTGAAGTACTTACTATGTTGTCCATATTAATATGTGAGAAATTGTCATTTTCTTGGACCTTCATGTGAAGTTAAGATTTTAGATAAGCTTTAGGTTTTGCAATTTCACACAAAAGTAGCTTAATTCAACTGATGAGTGCTATGTGAATACATGTAAGCGATGCGATGCAAGTAGCTCTTGGCCACTTTCATTTGTTCAAAGTAGCTCTCAGGTGAAGAAAGGTTGGAGACCCCTGGTTTAGACCTTGAATATCTCCTTACGTTGAACACTGATTATGTCCCGCTGTGACCGGCCCCCCTCTCCGGAGTCAGTAATTGCACAACGAGTAGGAGCCAACTGCAGCATATTTTCAACCTGATCTCACCAGAATGCGTGACTCCACCACGACTCCTTAACACTGCATTGCGTGGTGGAGTCACGAACTTTGTTACATTTACGTGTCTGCACCACGCAAACAACCCCAATGTAAAGTGAATGAGGCTCTTTTGTCGTGGTGCACACACGCATTTCTACAACGGCCCGCAGTGAGCTTTTATTCTATAAAACGTTTTTAAAATATACTTTATAGCTTGTAGTAACTCACGGGAGGCTTCTTTTATTTTATTTGTATTCATAATAATTTTTATTTTTCGTCAGAATGTATTATGGTGCATTATTTACGATTTTTTGTTTGCATTGTGTGTAATACAACTGTGATTTGTATTAAATTAGTTGTCCCCTTTATTGTATTACGGAGAGCAATGTGAGCGTCCATTCCCATTGGATAACAGAGGATTTTACACCCGGAAGTAAGTATTCCCCTTACTGTCGATTAATTTTACAGTGCTATCTGCATTACTGATCAACTCAAAAACACCAGATTATCCTTGTTGATTACACAACATTGATTGGTTTAAATTGTGTACAATGCTTTTGTAATTTTCCCCTTCGATTCGGAGAAGCAAATATGTGTTCAGTTTAGGATGGCCGAAGACACTACACTACCCAGAATCCTCAGCTATCGTTTGGGACTCCACCATGTGCTTTGCTTGACAAACCCCGTGATTTGTCCTCAACCTCTGTGATTGGATGTTGGAGTGGCAGTGCGCGAAGTGTACGCTGAGTGACAAACAGCATTTTGAAATGGAATGAAACCCATCGACGGCACACTATTCAAAACAGGAATCGAACGTCTCCAAACAAACAAGAATAGAAAAAAAAGAAAATAGAAAATATAGGCTACGTGTTTATAAATAAAAAAATATACATGTAGATATTATATATGCAAATATACATATTCAAAAATATATGACAATGGAATATGTAATATCAAATATTGAACAGATTATATATGTGTACAATGTACAGCGAGGTTGTATTAGAGAAACTATGGAGCAGAGAGTTCTCTTCCAGCCAGAGGTGATTTATTGTACAGAGTTATGGCAGTGGGCAGGAATGTGTTCCTGTATGGGTCCTTGTGACAGCGGAGCTGCAGCAGTCTGTTGGAGAAGGAGCTCCGCTGACTGTCCAGCTGCAGGTGGAGAGGATGGGTGGGTTATCCATCATGGACAACAGCCTGTTCAGTGTCCTCCTTTCCACCACAGCTTCAAAGGGGTCCAGCTTGATGCCGATGACAGACCCAGCTTTCCGGATCACTTTATTGATCCTGCTGGTGTCACCGGCTCTGATGCTGCCCCCCCAGCAGACCGCAGCAAAGAAGAGTGCACTGGCCACAACAGACTAGAAGATCTCCAGCATCTTGCTGCACACGTGGAAGGATCTCAGCTTCCTCAGAAAATAGAGTCTGCTCATTCCCTTCTTGTAGGGCTTTCTACTCCACTACATTTATTTTAGTTACTTTACATATTCTGATTAATGATGTGAAATATAAACAACCCTTAAAGCAGACTTTAGTTACACCTGAGTAAAATTCAGGGAAGGTGATTGTCAAGTGCCAACAACCAGGAGAGATATTTGATTGGAGGACTGGCTTATCTAAAGCCAGTTGAGTAGCACTTCAAATGTTTGACTCTATGAAACCTGATGTACTTTATGATTCTGTTTTCTTCAAGTTTGTATTTTGTTGGTCGAACGCACTTATTGTAAGTCGCTTTGGATAAAAGCGTCAGCTAAATGTAATGTAATGTAATGATTGTTGGTGCTTGAGAAGAATAAATATTTGTCTGCAGATCCCTATAAAGTATATACATTACTCGTTATTCTCTACAAATTAATTAGTTAATTAAAAACTGTATATAATTGCTATTTTGGACATCCCCTTTCAAGATTTCAATATTACTCTAAACGTGTAAAAACGTGCTTTAACCAGTAGGTGGTTTGGGTTAAAAAGCTGTCAAGTTTACAGTGTTAACAAAATAAAATATACTGCTGTTTCTGGTTTAGTTTACGACCGATATATTCTGTTATTGTTTTGATATTTGTAACACAAAAGCGATGGAAAAACCCCACAGCAACACAGAAAAGATAGTCTTAACATGAGTAGTTAATAAAAAACAATAATATCAAAACAAATTATTACTACTAACTTTCTTGTGAAATTAAAACGGAACGGTAAAAGAATAGTTTCCGGTCTATTTTGAGGCCAGATCTCTGTAGCTAAAGAAAGAACTACGACAGCAAGCACTGCTGAATAAAGCATGATTTATCTTTTACGAAAGTCAACCAATCACAGAGCTTGAGGCAACGCGGAACAATAGCTGAGGATTCTGGGTAGTGTAGTGTCTTCGGCCATCCTAAACTGAACAAATCTTTGTTTCTCCGAATCGAAGGGGAAAATTACAAAAGTATTGTACACAATTTAAACCAATCAATGTTGTGTAATCAACAAGGATAATCTGGTGTTTTGGAGTTGATGAGTAGTGCAGATAGGACTGTAAAATCAATCCACAGTAAGGATAATACTTACTTCCGGGGTAAAATTATCCGTTATCCAATGGGAATGGATGCTCACATTGCTCTCCGTAATACAATAAAGGGGACATGATCAAATCGGAATTTAATGTTCTTTTAACAAACGTTAACTAAAGGGAACAATCTATTGGACACGGCTGAAGCTCTGGCCTTCCTTAAAACTAACTAATTTAATAAAAATCACAGTTGTATTACACACAATGCACTGTTTTTTGAGAACACAAATTCGTAACTAATGCACCATAATACATTCTGACGAAAAATAAAAAATATTATGAATACAAATAAAATAAAAGAAGCCTCCCGTGAGTTACTACAAGCTATAAAGTAGATTTTAAAAACGTTTTATAGAATAAAAGCTCACTGCGGGACGTTGTAGAAATGCGTATGTGCACCACGACAAAAGAGCCTCATTCACTTTACATTGGGCTTGTTTGCCCACACGTGGTGCCGACACGCAAATGTAACAAAGTTTGAGAGTCCACCACGCAATGCGGTGTTAAGGAGTCGTGGTGGAGTCATATTTTAGAAGCCGCTCATAACAATAAATGTGTTTTACTGTTGAGATCCATGCAGGTTTTTTCATGCAAAAATTACAGCTCTGCCTTTTTTCCTCTTATGGTGAAATGTTTGGACAAGATGCGCTGGCTGAGAGTTAAAGATATGAACCCAATCTGAATGCATGTTCCTGTTGCAGAACACTGCAGGTATCTGTGTGGAAGCATGCACATAAAAGCAGCACATTTGTACACCGTTAGTTCAGCTTTGAGGCTCTCTCCTTTCCTATAGAAGTGAAGAGCGAGGGGGTGGGAGGGAAACACAGATGGGAAATAATAGAAAATATATGACTGACCAAACAGGGAAGGGAGGTACAGTCGGAAAAATGGGTAGAGATACTGTAAGAGTGGAAGAGAAAGAGCGATGCAGCTGCGGCTGCAAAACTGTTTGCTTGAGAGTGCCTTTTAATCAGCAGAGAAAGCACTGGCGAATTGGATAATATGTTATCTTGCAGCTGGAAAAGTGGAGGTGGAATGTATGGTACATTATGTCCCAGCTATAAACAAGTGCTGCTCTAAGAATTTTAGCTCACAGAAGTCATTCATCACACGCAGCACAAAGCACTGCCTTCCTTTTCTCTGCTATAGCACGCAGCTGGAACTGTGCCCGGACTGATTCGGGCTCCAAACACTGAGAGCTATAGAAAGTTAGAGGCAGAGAAAAGCACTTTTTCATTGTTCTATATTGAATCTATATTTCTCTTCTTTATCTGTGATGAACACATTGCGATTTGTCTGAGTGGAGACACTCAAAAGCACACACTTGGGTAGAAGCTAAGAGGGGAAAACTTGAGTCAGTGCTACAGCCAAAACAAACATTCCAGTAAAAGTTAACATTTCCCATAAACAGAAGTGAAAAACTTAAAATGCTATTGGTTGTTTTTCTGTTTTTGTACAGCCAGTGGTGCTGTAAGAGTAAGGATATCTAACTAGAGGACATGTATTGGTATGAGATCATGGCCAAACGCAGGATTATATAAATACCGAGATCCAAAATCATTTTGCTTGTATTTTTAGTTATTATGCAAAATAGAGATATTTTATTATGTAGGTAACTATGCATCGCTAAGGTTAATTTAAATTTGCTATGCTCGAGTATAGACAAGCTAACGTCAAAGTAGTGTTGAAGAGCAGCGTGGTGCAGAGTCCTGCACGGGTCTGATTTTTAAGACCCAGGGGCAGATTGGCCATCTGTGTGCAATACCGAACCTGCCCCGCTACCCGCACATATTGGCAATTAGTTCCGCAACCCGACCCGACCAGTCGGCACAAGATCCGCAGCCCGACCCGAACCCGCATAGCCTATATATGAGCAGTGAAAATGTGCAATTATTAACACATGCAGTTGCATATTTGTCTCAAAAAGCGTGGGATGTTGGTTATTTTCTCCCTCTAGGATGACACCAAAAGCCTCCCAGACGTTGGATTTCGCTCTTGTTGAAAATGCTGTATAGAGAGCTTCACCTCAGCCATTTCGAATGTGGCGCGCTCAGCAGCAGATTGATGCGCTGCAGAGGTTATGATTATGTGCGGTCCTGCGGGGGAGAGGTCTGAGGATTTAAACATTAAACTAAATTATTATTATTTTTATTATGTAACACCCGGGTCAATGACGTTTATTGATTTTCAACAGGCCATTTTTAAAATCCAAAAATTAAGAATATCTATTAACATTTTTATAACATTCAGAATATTGAGCACGCATATATCCACACTGTAAGACCCAACAGTACAAGCTTCTTGAAGTATATGGGTTGTTTTAACCCAAACATTTATAAAAGTTAATTCACCGCAAATGTTCTGATGACTATGAACTGATTTGTAATATTGTGTATACAGTATTCATCCACTTTGGGTCATATTGGGGATTGTACTCAAATGTTTTTACTGAATCTGTCTGACGTCATCACGTATGTGCTCCGCCCCCAACGTGCCTCACTGCTCTCATCCATGCGTTCATTTGAGCCTGCCATTATAGCTCCTCTCGGATGAAATACTGCGGTCAAGCCAGCCTCCACTCGGGAAAACCTAGTCAAGCCAGCCCGCACGTGATATTGCGGTGCGCGAATATCCTATGCATTACGGTAGAATCCTGGAAACACTGCCTCTGTGTTTAAATGAGAATAAAACAAAAACTGTCCAGTATCAAAGACTCATCTCACTCCAGGGTGATAGCAGGACATCCCATCTAGTCACTTAGAAAAAATCAGGACATTCTGATGTAGAGTCTCAAAATAAAAGACCTTTGAAGTCTCATATGAGCTATCATCCCTGTTTTTAGATGAGAATAAAACAAAAACTGTCCAGTATCAAAGACACAGACGGATGATAGCTCATATATGAGACTACAAAGGTCTTTTATTTTGAACCTGTAATGGCTGATATATTTATGATCCACGTCACGTTTTCAGTTCCTCATGTTTGTCTAGAAGTCTTCTCATCAGGGCGCTATAAATAAAGAAAGTTCTACGGCAGATCTTTAATATGTAATGCAGCCGAACCGTGTATTACAATGCCGTTATGTGATGACTTTCAAAGAGAAAAGCAAGAACACTCGGAATAAAGTATTAATTTATATTTTTTAAATGTTTTCGGTCTGTTTCCAGTATTTGTTAATGACGATGTGCTGTGAGATGTGAGACTGGAATTGCACAGGGGGAAATAACGTAGGCCAGGGGTCACCAACCTTTTTTAGGGTGAGGGCTACTTTCAAAAAATAAAACAAGTCGAAGGCTACTTTTACTCCTCTTTTTTTGTTTTTTGCAGTGTATATATTTAGCACATTTTAACATTATTATATGCTGACCTTTAACCTTTGTGTGCTGTTTGGGTCTGTGGGACCCGTTTGCAGTGTTTACTAAAACAAAATGTTTGCAATTTAATTAATGTAACCTTTTTTATTTGGGGGTGGATCTCACCTCCTCTAGGGGGGTCCTCGCCTTTAAATGTTGAAGTGAAATGCATCAATCTGGTGCACTTTGAGCACAACATGAATTCATGGATACAGCTCTCAACACTCAGATGAAAGGGAGATGTATTTTCAATAATCCAAACATCTTTAGAATATGATCACAACCAATAACAAATCATTTAAACTTGTTTATTCTTATCTTATGTTACCTATTAGCATTCTTTCTTTTTCTTTATGCATATTTTACTAACCACTCCCCTTTTAAACAGTTTTTTTTACTGTCCTATAGTACACATTGGAATTATTTCTTACTTTATCTATATTAAATAGATAAAGGTGTGCTCTCCCTAGCTCTCTTTCTCTCCGTCTCTCTCTCCATCTCTCTGTCTCTCTCTCTCCCTCCCTCCCTAGCTCGCTCGCTCACAAAGGCTGTGTGCTCCTCCGTGGCGATGACGGCTTGCGTTAAAAAATAATAATAAACATATTTGTAAAGTGGGGACACAAAGGTGATTTCGAAAAGTGTCCCCAGTGGAGATTACGCCATGCGTGTGTGTGCGTCAAGTGCAATAAATATATAAGTTACAACACACAGAGTAAAACTCTGCCCCTCATGTGCTGTATAGGCTGGCATGATGGGCTGTTCAATGGGGCTGATGTGTTGTGTAGATTCTGCCAGAAGGAAAATCAGCGGGGAGGTGCCACATTGGTTTTCTTCCCGACTGCAACGCTGATCAAGAACGTGATTGGTCGATATACATTGTGGGGTGGGGGGAGGGGTGTTATAGAGTTGTAGTAAGTAGATAGAGTTCGCTATGATTTAGGTTTCGTTTATGCATAGGGTAGATTCATTTAATTACATTTCCTTTTTTGTTTTGTGTATTTTATACATTTTGGATTTGCTTGGCGAGCTATTTTTAGAACATTCCCGGCGGGCGACTCAGGTTGCCCCTGCGGGCGACTAAGTGCCCGCGGGCACGTTGGCTACCCCTGACGTAGGCTATCTTTAGATGCCGATTTTGTTAAACGAATACGTTTGCGCTGTGGACCAATATATATACATTGACGGGGAAGGGGGTAGCAATAAAGATAACACCATTAAACAGTTACACAACATAACATAAATAATATCGATAGCAGCGTCCCTAGCAACCACCTTGGTAACAATGAAAACGTCGCGATTTCCTAATCTTCGTAAAAACTAGCAAACTAAAGATCATGTACATCCACTGCACACATAATCTGAAATAACAACTCATATTTCTCACATCAAATGACATCAAAACGCATTTTAATGGCCAAACTAACTTTAAAATAGGCATTTTCCACCGAGAATAAAACGAAGTTCGGCCATGTTTTCTTTTTCTGCAGGGAGAAATTTGAAGATCACTTGATGTCAAACAGAGCACATGGTGTAGTCCAAACGATAGCTGGGGATTTACTCCGAAAAAATATTTGTTCCTCCGAATCGAAGGGGGAGAATACAAAAGCATTGCACACAATGTAAACCAAACAATGTTGTGTAATTAACAAGGATAATCTGGTGTTTTTTAGTCGATGAGTAGTGCATATATCACTGTAAAATCAATCGTCAGTAAGGGGAATACTTACTTCCGGGTGTACAATTATCCATTATCCAATGGGAATGGATGCTCACATTGCCTTTAAGGGCAGCAAACACAAACGAATGCCGTGCTTCCACGAGCGTCCATAGAAGCATATGGACATCCCGGAAATCTGAAAATGGACGCTAAGGCCCCCCCCCCTTGCGTTGGAAAAAGCCGACACAGGGGACTTGACATAACGTCAACATAGGCCGACCTGGGAGTGAGGATGTGTTGAAGAAATCACTCACACTTTCAGAAGTACACTTTGCCCATCGGTGTTCTCGAGTCTCACTGCCGGAATTTGACCGCGCTACTCTGGTAAGTTACGTCTTGCCTTTGCACAGTATTTAAATGAAGTTTTATTCATTTCTGCATCTAATTTCAGCTCTTGTTAGCTAGCCTAGATTTAATATCTGCCTCACTTAAAAAATGATTTAAACGTGTAAGACAGTATTTTATATTGCTGTTTATCTCAAAGTGGAATGTGTGTGTTGCAAAAGTTCTCTGGAAAATTCGAACCGCAAATGGCGCCAGTTTTTTTTTGTTACTGCATGCTGAGCATATTTTATTAATTTAGAGGCATAGAGGATTTACGTTCATTTTATGCACTACAATTACCATAACCGTGCATTCTGCATGTTTGTAAAAGCAAGCTAACTTGAAATACTAGACTATTCATTTTACAATGGGTTTCAAGTTAGCTTGCTTTTACAAAATATGCAGAACGCAGAACGCTGTTGTTATTAGAATCTGGTGCTAGCTGCTCTCACGGATATAAGAAGAAGATGTTTCTACAATAATGTGGAGGGAGAGTCCTCTCCAGTCAGACTGAGAGGCTGATAACTACAGCTCAGTGAGGTGAAGGACTCTGAGTGTTTAGATAGTTCACTTTAGTCTAAGTTCAAACGGTTTGGTCACAATTTATGTAAACGCATATTTCCAAGGCTCTCCTTTATAATTATTGGGATAAACAGGTGTGAAATCATTCCAATGTATACTAGAGGACAGTAACCAAAAAATATCCTTTAAAACTGGAGAGATACAAATAAATGCATAAATAAATAAATAAATGTTAAGGTAAAATAAGATATGAATGAATAACACAAATCAAATAAGTTACATTCATTTGTTATTGGCTATGGTAGGTCATTGGTTATGTTCACATACTTATTTGATTTCATCCACTTTTCTAAGATGACAACAGAGACTTTCGACCCAAACCCAGCTGTTGACTTGTGGATGTAAGCAGCTAATCGCAGACTCACCCAGAGAGGAAGAAGAAGGCCTACATCATCAGCTACCATGTCTGACAGAGAGGAAGACAGTGAGGAGACAGTCAGGAGGGTAGTGATGATAGCTTGTAGGATTACTGGTCGTGCTAATGTTGTCTTGTGTTCACCTCTGCATGTGTGTTCTGTGTTCACCTCTGCGTGTGTTCAGTGCCCTGTGTCTGGCAAATAAAGTCAAGACCCCCTCAAAAGTTACGGTTCATTTTAAGGATGAGCACCAAGCAACATCTCCAGGTGCTCCTTTGAGAACCAGGGCAAAACAGTTATGTGCACCCCTGTATATTATACATACTATACCTTGCTATACCCGCAACCTCCGTACCAGCTGAGGGTCTACTCGCTCAGTGGCCTGATTGTGAATCGCCTCCGCACCCGCATCTCCCCTGAGCATGTAGACATGCTCATATTTTTAAACAAGAATGAGTTGTCTATTGAATAGCTGCATTCTGTGCATAGGCCCTGTCATATCTGCCAACCCTACCGATTTGGGCGGTAGTCTACCGCTTTTGACATGTTTCTACCGCCTACCGATTTAGCTGGCTTTTCCTACCGAATTTCATTCTTCCCAAATTATAAAAAATAAAAATGACACTCCATAGACACTGGACTCGACTTTTAGCGGAAACCGTTTGCAACGTGTCTGTGATCGCATCATACAAACAGTCCTCTGTGTTTCTGAAAGAGAAACAACGTGCAGAGGAAGGGCAGCATTACACCGGGACTGCGGTCAAGCCAGCCTCCACTTCGGAAAACACAGTCAAGCCAGCCTGCCGCAGTCCCCCGGGACTGATAATAATCAGTTATCACTCTCAAATGAGTTTAGGGGAACAGAGACGAGGCATTTGAGTCCTGCAGGGTTTCCCCGTTAATATCAGTGTCTCGAAAACACATGTTGGCGACTGGAAGACATCCAGTGTTTGGTCTTTTCCGGAAGCATCCTACAGTGTCTCAACTGAAAGAGGACTACAAACACACACAATATATAATAACATTTTGGGATATTTATCTCCCAATCTTTCACTTTTTCTGACATTTTCAACACCAAACATGTCGTTAATGTCTCTGTTTAGTGAACTACAGCAATCTGAAAGCCTGTACATTATTTATATCACACTGCAAAAACATGCAGGAAATGACTTTTTTAATCCAGTATTTTCTGATTTATGGCGCATCACAAAGATATATTGTGCAAATATATATATATATCGTCTATGATTTTATCGTCGTTTGGGCGTGCACATTTGCCACGCGCAAACCTACCTCTTTTGGATTTGGAAAGGTTGGCATGTATGCTATGAAGGTAGATATGGTGCAAAATGTGAGAGCGTGTAAAACCTGACTTTGTGTGCTTACATTTACACTTGTATAAAATATCCACGTAGCTGTGAACCAAATGTACACTTGTATAAAATATCCACGGAACTGTGAACCAAATGTACACTTGTATAAAATATCCACGTTCAGTCAGACAACTCACGTGTTCCTTTAACATGTTTATTAGAAGCAGCATATAGTTGAGTTTGGCGACTAGGCTCGGGCATCATCACTCCATAGATATACATAGCACGATGAGTGATGATTAAATAACTAACCCCCGAGCCTACAGGTGGAAGCTGGGGTGGTGGTGGGGCAGCCATCGAATACACATGGGTGCCGACGCATGTGTCAGAGGGCAATGATGCGAGACGTTCAGCATGGAAGATAAAGGACAAAGAAAACAGTGTTAGTTTTAGCAATGATTATTCGGGGTTCCTTGACTCCCCAAACAGAACTGTCAGACATTGAATGTTTCAAAACAGTGTGTATATTTGATCTCCAAAGTTAATTCAGTAAGGGAGAGATTATGCTGAGGATTAAAAGGTGAGAGGTCTGTGTATATTCGCCACCTGAGAAACCAATAGAAAGCTGTAACAACTGCATCTGATGTTTATCAATGTATAGTGAAACCACTTTGCCTGAATGTATACATTAACCTTTGCACGGGTGCAAAGTTAAGAGGCAGTCTTTATCATTGCGTGGAGGACGTGCCTTCTTAAGGCCCTTGAGGAGCAAATTAATGAACTCTAGCGTGGCTTAATACTTAGCACTTGAAGATTGCAGGATTCTAATGAAAATACCATTAATGCATGAACAACTATAATATCTATTGCATAAGTACACAGAGGAGGGGCAGAAGAAGATACAGTACCAAGCTGAATTGTATGCTTTGAATCATGCTCTTGGTTGGAGGCAGAATATGGGAAATCCTTGAGGGCTTGACGTGTAGATCCAGAGTCATTTGGTTGAACGAGGGCATGGCAAGCTGGTGGGGCAAAGCACTCTTTGTGAAATCCCCCGAACCAGCAGAAGGCGCAGCATCTGTAAGTAACTAGAGAGGATCTGAGGACACTGCAAGGTCATTATAAAAGAATGAACATAACCTTCTACTCATCGCAGAGGGGCTAAGACCAAAGATCTGAGCAATAGCCATCTCTAAGATTGCATTCATGCTGAATAGTCCGCGTCTTTACACCAGACGCAAGTGTATTACATCATTTCATTTACAGAAGGTTGGGTTTGCGTTCACCCAGGCAACCTCAAACAGACTATGAACTGTAAACTAAAGTCATTGTACGGAGATGCTTTTCCAACAATTGGCGGGACATTAAGCGGATAAAATGCAGATCCCAGCAATTCCTACAGTAGCCTGCATCATGGAGCATTGGCAGGTTATTTTCATACTGCTGTTAATCTGGAGAGCACATCAACAGACTCTGCGGCCGGCGCATAGGATTATAAATCAGACAACGTGCATTAAAAACATTACAACACATAATGAGACGTTATGCAGTGAGGAGGTTTCACCGATGACAGGTGGCTCTGATGAAATTGTACCACTCAAGGGGTTAACGCTACAGGGACCGATTCAATAGTACTAACCAAGCAGGTGTGAACGTGACCTAAGACTATGGTGCCTTAAGGTCATCACGTCATTGGAGGCAGTCGCAATTTCTACAGGCTCGCACTACCTGTTAGCATCTGGCATCTGTTAGCATCTAGCTCTCCTGCTTACAAACTTTGAGCCATCCCTGTTTATACAAGTAGTAGTTTTATGCTATCTGCCGAGGCCGGCTGTACTGAGGTGTTTTACCTCCGGAGACGGAGCGAAGAGACGGAGCGGCTCCACCTGTTGCTGCCTGCGATCTGCGATCTACGGAGGCCTGCTCCCACCTGTAGAATACGGCTGTACTGGAGAGGTTTTTACCTCGGAGTCGTCGCGGAGAGACGGAGTGGATCCACGCTTCGGGCTTGGCCTGCTTCCACCGGGCGTGTGCTGCTGTACGGAGGAGGATTTTACCACCGCTGGGGCCTGCTTTCCACCTGTCCTGGTTCTGCTTTTGCAGAGCCTGCTTTCACCCCGGTGATACCACGGAGGGACCGGAGCGCTTCCACGCTGCTGTTTTCGCCTGTCCTTTGCTGCTGTGCTGATTTTGCGCCAGGAACATCGCGGATACTGTGTGCTGGTCTGGGGAAATGGCCCATATCGGGATTCTGCTGTGCCTGTTAACTGTTTTGGACTATGACAAGATCATAGTCATTCTGAGAAGTCTACTGGATTCAGGTCTGTTCTGCCACCCGCAGTGGGCATCCCCTGCAAAGGTTCGGCTGTGTTGCTCAAACAATTACCGGTTGCCTTGTCACAGACAATCTGCTCGACAAAATATGTTTATCTTTTGTTTTTCCTGCGATGATGGTTCTTCAGGACTGCTTCTTAAGCTCAAATCACACTCTTGCAGACTTTTCCGGTGTTTCTAAATGAGATGACAATGTATATGTGTCGTAGAGAATCCAGCATAATGCTTCTGATGTCAAAGAAACGTGGGCTACTATGGCAACCAAATGCACATTTGATTGTAAAACCTTCACATATATATGCCACAGAAGGCATATGGGATGTCTGCTTTCCCTTTCATGTCATCTACAGAGCAAAGAAACGGGAACAATTTTAGTAGTTAATAAAGTCTTAACAGAATAATTGTGAGGAACGGCTCAATAAAGAAACGTTGCTCGAATAATTCCTCCTAGCACTAGGCTAGGGGCCTGTTGTGTTTTTAAACGTTTAAATAGCAGCACGTGTAATACTCCTGGCTCCTTCAGTGCAAACTTCAGTCTTGAGTGCAGGTTTCAACAGACATGGGTCCCTGGGAGCCAGCATAACTTGCTAAGAAACCTTGATTTAAGCCTGTGATAAGGTCATTTGACGAACATCTGTGATTAGGAAGAGCTTGGAAACGATTTGCAGCATGAAGCCTCCTGAGGCACACCCAGCGAGGGGCAGATATTGCAGGTATAGCTTAATTCCTGTGAGGAAAAACTCTTCTTTGGTAGGTGATTAAATGTATATGGCCGCTTGGCAGAGAATGATTCATGGTATTCATAGAAAAGACACTGTAGGAGATGAAGTCTAAAATGATGGTCAAAAATGTATCGAGCTTCCCTTCATATTCACGTGATGGAAATTATTAATTTATTTCCGTTTTTAATTTCATTGATTAATAGTAGCCTAGTATAAATACTTATATACAATCAACTTCTGTATAATTGCCTCAAATATGACTTACTGCAGGCCAAATATTTCCATAATAAAACATTGCTTATGCAGAATAGTATTATATACCTGTCAGGAAGCAAGAATTCGTGGCTGGATCTGGGACTCCAATTCCCAGAATCCTCGGGAGTGTGACGTCAGTGGCACAACGTGGTTGAACGCGGAAGTAGAAACATTTGTTTACATTGCGGGTAGAGGAAATCGAGTTTGTTCACGGGAATATATCGTGCAATTAAAGGCTTCAAGCGCTGATTTTACTTCGAGATGGTAGGACAGGATGGCAGGTACTTTGGGAATGCCGGAGTCAGCTCCTGCTTTTTTGATGTTTAAATACCCACCGACCGAGAGACAGTGCGACTCTGAGCTGACACACAAGAGAGGGGTTGTTACCGGAGCTGGCGTAGAACTCGGGACTTCCTCTGGCCCAAAGGATATTAAAAGCTACTCCAGATGAGGACGGAAGGGACACCTGAATGCGTGTCGTGCGGGACCTGTGGCTCGTTCCAGCGGCGTCTGAACCATGCTCTGAGCTAGCCTGTGTTTCGGGAATGAGGCATTTCTTACGGCTTCTTGCGTATGACGATTCGGTTCCAGAGTCGGAGATTGCAATAGACATTTGCAAGGACAGCAACGGCAGGCAAGCAGCAGCAACATGAAACACAGCAGCACGAACATGAACGCAGCAATGGCAAATGAATGCAGCAATAGCAAATGAACGCAGCAAGCAGCAGCGACGTAGCTGCAGCAATAGCAGCAGCAAGCAATGCATGGTGAGCGATCTGGCAGGTTAAATAGAGCGGCATATTAAGGAGACTCTGTTTGGTTGGTTGTAGAGCGGCAAGGGGGCGTTATGTATGAATGCAGCATAAGTGCTCGAGTTGACTGCCTGAACTAGCTCGCAGGCTTCGCCCCATAACTGTGAACCAAATGTACACTTGTAAAAAATATCCACGTAACTGTGAACCAAATTTGAAGTCACAGAAGAAAATAAAAAGTTTTGGAGCTTGTAGAAAAAAAATGAACTTAGAGATGAAATGTTCACTTGCAGAAAAATTTTCAAATATATTTTCCATTACAACTGCAACTTTATTTATTACAACCTCTCAAATCAGTCATTACAACTTGACGAATCTGCTCTGTGGGAGTATAAATCGACGAATCTGCGGTCTTGACTTTTGCTACACTTCTTGCGATAAATGTGTCGCAAAAGTAATTTTCACCTGTATATGTGGGGGGAGGGAGGGGGGTTGGAGCGAAGGGGCGGAGCTATCAGAACAACGAGGCTTGGGTCAGTCACAGTCAGGTCCAACCGGATGACTGCGGGGCTAACTGTTCGCTACGGTTCGTGTCGCTACCAGTCCGCTGACATGACGCGTCAATCAACGGTACATTTTGCCCATTACTTGCCCAGTATTACTTTGAATATTATGATTGTGATTGAGGATTAAATCCGCTTTGAAGACCACCGTTTTATCTCGTGCAGTTTAGCGGCGAAATAACGTCAGTCAGCCAGCTAGCCAGCTAGCCAGCTAACGTCAGTCAGCCAGCTAACGCTCGCTAAACAAGTAGTGGTTGTAGTCTATACAGCAGTAATTCATATATTATAGCCTACTGCTTTGGTACTAACGGTTGATAACCGTTTATGAAAATAAAACCAATTGAACTGTACTGAAATAATGACAAGTTTTATAATTTTCTTGGGCTCCTGCTGTGTTTTTAAAGCCTTTGTAAATTATCCATGCTATTTTCGATTTAGCTAACGTCAAAGTAGTGTATGTGAAATCAACCTCACAATAAGATGCGTGTATTACAATTATTAATGTCATATTTCAAGATGATTACTTAGATATTACAATATGGTTGGTTGAGCTGGAGTTCATTATTGAGCTTACAAGTTAACGTCACAGTCATCTGAAGAACGAACCCAAACCTTGTTGTTTTTATTAATTGCATTACCAAATGGGTATCAAACAAACAGTAAGCATTGGTAACACAACTTCCAAAGTTACAGTAAAATAAAAAGGACCCTGACTCGGACAATACACAATCCAACATGTTCAACAGCAGAGAATCAGTTATATTGTTTGTACACATGGTACTTTACATATATATATATATATATATATATATCTGTTTGTTTAAGGTGTCCAGGTGATGCAGACAGGCTGGACCAGAGAGTGAGAGACAGAACTGGACTCCTCACAGCAGTGAACTTCATCACAGGTACTAAGACTCTATTTTCATACTGTACAAAGAATCAAGAAAGATATTGGTTTAAATTAATGAAGTATTGACTTGAATAAACTGATATACATTCCATTAAACAAAACTAAATACTAGATCACCTACACATCAGTTAAGTTGAGGGTTTTTTCCATGCAAAGTCACATTTAGATGTTAACAAGCAATATGACTTTGTCAGCTTTCTAATTTAATGTATTGAAGGCAAATATATTTAACACATAGTGAGAACTGCTACTATTTATCTCTCAATATTGTCTGTAAAACGTGGTAAAAGTTATTCTTTCAGTGAGACAACAGAGCAAGCTTCTACAGTTGCACTATGTTTTGATAAGTTCAATATTATTTTGATAATAACATATTTCAATGTTGATGAATTTCATACTGTTCATTCATAATCTGATTACAATTAAAAAATAATTATATCTACAGCCCCTAAACACACAAACACACCTGTTCTGCAATAATGTTTTATGTTTCCTGTAATTTTTGTTAGGAAAGGACATGCCTGAAAGACACGACATCTTCTCCTTCTCTGAGGGTCAAGAAGAACATCCAAGAGGAAAAAAGCTGATGTTATGACATTTTAAGACCAGTACAGGACATTCACTAAGAAACTACTTTTATTGTGAAAAGGAAGATCTGCACACCGAATATTTTTGTAGTCTATCAGGACCATCATTTGTTTGTGACACTGCCTGCACCTCAGAGAAGGGGTGGTTATAGTCAGGCTTATAAAGTGTGGCGAAAAACATAGTCAGCTGATCGAATGCACCTATTTCCACATCTACACTCCATCAGCTGATTATTTCTATTTGCCTCACTTTATGAGCTTCACATCACTTGTGCCTTGTACCGCAGAGTTTGCAACGTCACAAATAAATGGGGCCAATCTTCAGTCAGATGTGAATGTGTAATCTAACATTTTCAGTAAGAATAATGGACAAAAGGAGTACAAATACAATTTATTGAAATGTGAACTAAAAGTTAATCAAATGTTTTAAATAAAAAGCACATATGTACAGAAGGTGTAAACCTATTAAATGCATAAGTAAACACATTTGGTCAAATACATGTAAATCCGGGCACTACAGAACCCAGGAGACAACACAAACACGTAGAGCAAAGATGACAGGGATAGCAGTTAAACATATAAAAACTCTAAAACAATATTGCTGTGGTTCAATCAGTCATTAAAATCAGCATCAGGCAAAGCAGCTACATGTGTGTACCAGGGTGTCAATAATAGTGACATTGAAGGTGCGGGGGGAGACAAAGGTTTTCATTTTTAACATTTTTTGAATGACATTCTAGCTATCTGCTGCTGCACACTGAAAGGCGGAGCGGCCAAAGGATGCATGGTCTTTGGGGATCTTTACCAGGATGCTTGTAGCTGACCCGGTGTTGTGCGTCGGGGGTGTGCGGAGTTGCAGTAATTGTGTGAGGTAGAAAGGGGTGAGGCCTAGGAGTGTTTTGTAAACAAACATCAGCCAGTGGATGTTGCGTCTGGACTCAAGCAGTAGCGTGGCGTGGGGAAACATTTAGGGGAAGCCAATGTTTTTGGGTCACAAGTTTTACATTCACATCAAAGTATCAGTATGCGTTGTGTTGATAATGGACGAGACCCGCAGAGTCAGCGTAAAGTTGAGACGATCTCTGTTTAATGTCTGATAACAGATAAAATCAACAGTTTTACATACATTTCCCTCAGTGACTCCTCTCATTGGAACGTTTACAAAAAGGGAAGAGGAAACGTGAGAGACACAATATATACAAAAAGTAAATTCACAAAGAAAGGAAATGAAAGTCCTCAGAACAATAAACTCCTGAGCACAGCTCTCCGACCTTGTCAGGTATTTAACATTCAATAAAATGAAGAACACAGAATAAAATAATATAAAACACAGAATTTGTGTGATTATACAAAATTAAATTCGATAAACCCCACTGCATATTTACATCTGTTACACTAACACACCTCGTCTCTGTAATTAGTTCAGTCCGTAGTCCAAAAGTAACACGAATATAAACAATCTCATCTATTCAGGTGATCTATGTGGCATGCTATCTGCGGTGCTGATTTTCGGATAGCAGCACGCTGTGCTAATTAAACAACTGCAATAAAACAACTACTTCAGACTGAACACCTGCAGCTAAATCCAGGCAAGCACAATAACCAACAGAACCACATCAGAAATTGCACACATAGCTACACGGGCAGTTCAGGCAACAGGTATGCACAGAGAGAAAGGGGTGTGCATTTCACTCACCCTATTTGAAGAGGAAGGCCATTCTCATGTCTTTCATGGTGGCGAAGTGGTCAATAACAATGTCATAGAACTTCCCAGCGGCCTTTAGGTCCTCCACAACAACGGAGTCAATGGTGCACGCGTCCACGCGTGTTCCTCAGATACGTTTTGATCCTTTTTAGACAGGAAAAGGAGCGCTCTGCTGATGTGCTGGTGGCTGGTATCGTGAGCATGAGCTGGAGCAGCTTGTAGACCTCGGAGAGTGTGCCCTGTAGGTCATCCTCAATAAGAAGCTGTATCAGCTCTCCTGGTGGCTTGTGAAACAACCTGTTGTTGTACAGCGTGTGCAGCTCATTCCTTAACTTCTGCTCATCAAAGAATGGATACGTGTTGATCAGCTGAGCCAGCTCACTGCTGGGAAATGCAGCAGGCTTGCAGAATGATGTGTGTTCCAGTATCCGAAAAAAGTTCAGGTGCTCCATATCTGCAAATCTTTGGGTTATGTGCAACACTATGCCGTCAACAATCTGAAGGGAAAGACGCCGGAAAGACACAACCGTTTCCTCGCCTCCTTCTTGGTGCTGGTTAAACCCCTGCTTCAGGTCGTCTCAGCCGCGGCGACGTCGTTTACGTCGGGGCACAGGATCGCCGACTGCTTTGACCGTGTCATCGTAAATGCGACTGAATGTCTCATCTGTCCTTGTGGCTTTGAGAGCGCTGAGAGTGCTCATGATCCGATCCTGGCATTTTTTGATGTCCGCCGTCTTGCTTTGCAGAACCTGGAAGAGTGGTTCTGTGAGGCCGAAAATGGACTGAAAGACCCCGAGCAGGAAGGTGAAGTCAAAATCCTCAAGTTTTTGCTTCAAGGAAGCACTCTGTGCAATGGTCTCTTTGTCCCATCCCGGCTCTGTCATTATCCTGTCAAAAGCGATACAGAGCGACCCGCGTCCTTCATGGATGGCGTGTACTGAGAAGGTTTTAAAGTTCCACCTCACAGCAGAACCCCCTGGTACACGCACAGCTCGATCAACTTCAGACAGTAGTGCTGATCTCTTACATGAACGTGAGAACAAATTGTGGAAGGCATCGAGATTGGCAAAAAACAGTTTGGCTGCTTGAATGTTGTTTGTGCCTTGTGCTAAAACCACATTTAATTTGTGAGCATAATAGTGGATGAATAGCGCATTGGGGCAGTGTGCTTTTACCAAAGCCTTGTTGGAGTCTACCGGACCAGGTCCGTCCTTTATTACACAGTTCAACAAAGATATATCAATCTGATACTATACCACAAAGCGCCTGCGCCTTGGACTCCTTCTTGAGTTCTCACCGTGACAAGCTCGTCAGTGTGAGATCCCAGTTGAAGTGAGTCCAGAGTACTGAATAAATCCTGCATATATACTGTTCCTAGTGGAGCCCCCACCTTTGCTGCTCTCTTGTGGTGTAATCTGCCTTTGCTGACCCTAGCAACTCTTAGGTTAGCCTTCGGCGCGCTTTTGTTTACTTCCTTATTTGCTTTCACTCACTTCCTTATCTGGTTTCACTCACAAGACTGCCCTTGTGAACTGTTGCGCCTGCTTGGTGGGTGATTTAGTGTGAGAATAATGAGTTCTGCAACCTTTTGGCTTATCAGTTTGGACATAACAGAATGCCTCTGTTCTTAATCTGGTTGACCCCGCGTGTTTGTACCACACAGTATTGACACCGTATATTTCCACTGAGGCTCCTCAGCAGTTGGACTTTAACACAGTACTGTACTTTTCCACTCAGACAGCTCAATGTCTTAGCTTTTCCATGATAGGCCCACTATCTCTTATATTCACTGCCACATTTGCCTTATTTTTATCCTTCAATCCCCCTTTTGCCCCATTCTAATGATTGGGGCAACAAAACAACGCTATTGTTTATGTACATTTATGTCAGCTGTTTTAGGCTTCTGTCTCTCTTTCCCACATTCTGCCATACGGTGGTACTGGTGGTGCTGTCGGGAAAGTGTCCATTGCTGCCGCTTCTTCTTCGCCTTCTTCAATGTCTGGGTTGTTTTCTAAGGATAGCAAGGCGAGTTGTTGGCCCAGGGGAGTAGAAGGTGCTATGGCGGTACTAATTATTTTGTCCACCATTGAGCGGATACATGGGATGCAGCAGCACCCGCACAAGGTCAAAATTGCTGCAAACACGGCCATTGATACCAATACTGAGGTGACCAGGGTTTTGTATTTACCAAACACTGACATCCATTCGTCCCATTTACCGTCGATACCAGATTGATCTTTCATTGGGATCGCCTTTTCCGAACCAAAAGTCTAGCATCATGTACCATTGGTATTTGTTTCCCCACGACCCTCCTTTTTGGTTGCGTTCATTTGACAAACTGGTGTACGGGATGAGGGTAGTGGTGCTTGAGTCCGAGGGTAGGCAAAGTGTCAGCGAGATGTGTCTTAATGCATCTTTCTGGTTACATTGGGTGAAATTTGCCGTATCTACTGTGCCGGCCACATTGCGGACGTGTATAGTTAGGCTGTTTTTTGGAGGAGAAAAGGTATCTTGTGTAGTTTTATTTTGTGGGGAATTTGGATTATTACTTTGGTCAATGATTTGCCTCCCCCTTTCACCCACTATGATAATGATTATTCCAACAATAATGAAAAAACAGTGTTAAGGCCAAGCAATAGAGGTGTTGATTAGGTCCTGAGTTCTTCTTTGTTTTTCTTGTAAAAGTTCTTTGTTGTATCAGTGTAGGTGAGTGTCTCTTGTGTGGTGTGTGTATGTGATGCGTGTGTTGTACCGCCTACTTTTGGGGAGCGGTACCTTGTTGTGCCTCCTCGCCGGCTGTTATCTCCTGGGCTGCCGTTGGTTCTCCTGTTGTCTCCTCCTCCTCGGAAGTGGAGTCGATGTCCACACTTGGGGGTTGGGGGGCTTCGGTTGTTTGCCTGATGTTCAGTTGGCCTAGGTCCTGGATGGTGTCAGCAAGGGTCCTGGTAGGTGCTGGTGCTTCCACACACCTGCTCCAGTGGTACCACGTGTCTCCTTTTCCGTCTACTCTGACTGCATGATCTGTTCGCTGGGTTACCTTGAGTGGTTCAGAGAACCTTGGAGCACACCACTTGGGTTTGATCGTCTTCAGGCGGACGTATTCAGCGTCCCTGCTGCCCTCAGCTTCCTCTGTGTGTCCTTTGGCTCTGGCTGCTGTGGATTCGTCTGCGAACTCTGCAACGAGGCATTTTAGTTGTTTATAGTAGGCCTGGTGCCCCACTTTGTCATACAGTTCCTTTGAAACCGTGGCTCCCGCCCCTGGGCCTGGAAACTGGTGCCCATGAGTCATTTCATATGGAGTGAACCCAGTGGTCCTGCAAATGGAACTCCTGATAGCCAATAGGGCGAGAGGTAGTGCCTCCAACCATGTCATTCCTGTTTCTTCCATCGCCTTTGCTAGTTTCTGTTTTAGATTTAAGTTCATTCTCTCAACCTTTCCCTGTGATTGTGGATGATACACTGCTCCAAATCTGTGGGTTAGCCCAAGAGAGGCTTCCACCACCGCTAAATCGTGATTTTTGAAGTGGCTTCCATTGTCACTGCGAATCTTTTTGGGGAACCCGTGTCTTGGAATGTAGGTTTGTACCAGGAAGTTGATTACAGACTGGCTGTCTTCTTTTGCACAGGGGATGGCTTCTGGCCACCCTGTGTAGGTTATGTGTGGCTGTGTCAGAGACTTTTCTAACCTGGTCTGTCTTGCTGATGTCATGGTGAAGGCTGCTGAGTTGACTAGGGCTACAATGCTATGGCTTGTGAGCACTGTGAGTGGGTGTCTCATCACTATGTGTTGGATTTTCCTTAGTACTCTAGCCACTCCAGCTACATGTCTGATGCATGGGGGTTCTTTTGCCTCTGCTGCATCTTGTGCTACGCTAGCATACAGCACAATTTTCTGCCTGGACTCTGATCCCCCTTTTTCTGGAAAAGTACGCCATTTACGGCGTTTTCTTTTTCAGAAACATCCAAGAAGAAGGGGTGTTGATAGTCTGCTGATGACAGGGCGCAGACTGTTGACATGTCCTGTTTGCTAACCAAGAATATTAAACTTTAATCTGTTCAGCATTCCAGACCATCATTTAAACAAGCAGCCTCTTATCTAAACACTAAGCATTAAGGTTTCTACACCACCCCCTGGGAAACTCTTGCACAATTATGCTGTAAAATCATTGCATCATTCCTCCAGAACCATCTGAGACATGCATGTCTCAAGATCTTGTCATAATGAGCACAGTCAGTGATGCAGCTGTAGTCAGTGGCAGGGTCCCCAAAAAGCTAGGACCGGCCCTGGTCAGTGGGCTCCAAGGAAACTCTCCCTGGCATTGGGATGAGGGAAGGAATCACTTGGCAGACACACATTGTCCTCTGTACAGCAGAAATCCCCCAACACCGCAGTACCTCTTCACACCACTGTTGCCTTGACAACGAGGTACAAGCATAATGTCAATATCTCCTATGCGTTCTTTGCATACTTCTTCTGTTTGCAGTGAGCAACTCTTCACCAACACACTGATTCAGAGAACCCAAAAGGTGGTGCAGAACTATCCAATGCTGCTGTAATCACATTCAGCTACTGAGAAAAACTCAATTTAAATCTCTCTCCCAACGGGTTGCAAAATAAAACGGCTGAGGTCAGGAATGCTGAAATATGTGAATGTTAAAACAAACTAATGATAGTAGTCTGCCTATTCTTTATTACTTCAGTTCTAAGTGAATAGGCAAAACAAAGACACCCTCCTTAACCACTATACTAATCTTTTATCTACTTGGTTAATTATATTCATTTTCAAATTGTTTATCTAAGTTGTGTTACAAGCATGGTGAGGTTGTAACAGAATACACAAATAACTGTATTCAATCCGCGCCGTATTTGAAAGCTGTAATGAATTTAAATCAATGTTTAAGGATGTAATATAAGTTAAATATATTGTTAAGCTAATTACTGTTTTATTGTGAAGGCATCTCTGGTGAACAGCGGCCTGTGGCTTTTATTTTGAAAGGCCATTCCGGAAATATACTCCGTAATGTGAACAGTGAGTTTGAATTCTATAAACAAGGAAAGTTACGATAACAATCGTTTTAATGCATTAAATAAAGTCATGAAAGAGACAAGGAGGGGAAAAGGCGTGTGGAAGCCAGCAATTAACTGAAAATGCCACCAATCCTCTGTTTTAACGTGAACCACTTTTTACTTTCCCTTAACGTTACTGTATGTAATATGATTTTTTCCTTGAAATATAATAAAGTACAATGCTTAGTTAATGACAAATACCATGACATTCACAATGTAATGCAATGGTACCAATCAGTTCTCAAAACCTCTCATAAAACCACAAAGTGACGTAACTGTATCCTACAAAAACTATGCTAAAAACAGCAAATTATAGTTTCTTATTTATTTCAATATCTACTACTTCAGCTCCCACATTGATCTATTAATTTTCAATGTTATTCACTCCAACTTCAGACCACTCGATTATTCACTCCTTGTTTTAAATTCAATGCTCTTTCTTCATGCATTTAAGAAGAGAGCAAACGGGAGAGAGAAAAAAGAAGGAGGGGGGGTGTGGGTACTCTCACAGACACCCCTGGCTGGAACAGGCATTCCAGGAGGAGGGGGGCTTCCTTGAAACAGGAATGACTTCGTATCTATTTATCTGACTAGGTTAATATGTGTTCACTTGTATGTATTAATACACTGGACAAATCTTGTCGTTACTCTTAATATCCTTATTCTTATTTATTTGAATGTCCGTGGAGCAACACAGAATATTGAAGAACAGAGGGCAGCTGACCACAAATGAGCTTTCCCCTGTTATATAAACATTAATAGATTCCTTCTGACTGACAAGCGTTCAAAAACCCTCCTGCTTATCACTTAGGCTACTACTTTTTGTTTTATTCATAACCTAAAAATACAATTGTGATGAATAGCTTGCTCTTTTTCTGATTGAAACAAAGAGTACTCTTCTACAGAATCCGAAAGTGGGGGGAGATTCTTTCACAGACAAATACTGACACCCCGGCTCCGGCTGGAGCTCTCAGCCTTTTCAAGAGAAGGGGGGCTTCTTTCAACAACTAACAACAAACTATTGGTATACCAAAACATGTACCAACATAAAACAAGGTCTTTACGAATCAACAATGACAACCAACAGACAGAACAATCAACAAACAGATCAATACAACTCCTAAATAACATTACAATATATATTTCTTACAGTGAGTTTGTTATCTAATGTTTAACAAATTCTCATCTTTCTATGTGTAATCTAGGTGGAATAATCCACTATTATATTCAATTTGAATCAAACTTTAACCTGCATGTACTTCATATACTCAGCAAACTACTTTCTACTTGTCCTTATCTTTCCTTATTCATATATATATATTTTTTAGATTCTCTGGTTGCTAGCGTCTTTTGCTAGTCTTCTACCTTTTCTTAGATACTAGTGCCTCGCCTAGTTTTACACTGTGCTATGGCTACTGATACGGCGACCAGTTTTACACCTTTCCTTAGATACTAGGGTCTCTCCTAGTTTTACACTGTACTATGGCTACTGGTACGACTACCAGTTTTACACCTTTCCTTAGATCAGGGGTGCCCAACCTTTTTTGAACCGAGAGCTACTTTTGCCAGTCTGCCGAGATCTACCAGTCCAAATAGAGAGGCGTAGCCATTACTGACAGCCTACTGCCAAGTAAATACACACTTCTTGTATAAAACTGACCTTTAATACTCCATAAAATACTACAGATCCTTTATTTGACCTCTTTCTAATCTACACACATACACGTATTTAACTGAAGTTACACAATAGTGTTGTTGATACAGAGTTGGAGTTTATTCACACGTCACTACAGTGGGTAATGTTTTCAAGAAACATTGAACAGTGCTGCCACATGTGACACAGGGACAAAGAAAAGACTCTGAACCCTTTCTTTGCCATTATATACAAACAGTGTTGCTACAAAAGTATAAATGAGGCTTAATAATAAGACAACTCAGATCTGAAGCTACAAGGGAATCTGCTGCCAAAGTGCAATAAAAAAGACAAAATTAATAGAATCAAACCCTTTTTTTGGTGCATTTTAGTCGAGTATAAAAATAAATGCCTTTTTAAAATAGGATGCAAGCAACACTAGTTTCTGAACCTGAATTGATAATAGACTATAATTAATTTAAGTTTGCATTCTTATACCATTTTGTACAATAATTATAATGAATACGTTCAAACAAACTAAAACTTACAGCTGATTAATAACGGTATCTAACTTGAGTTTTTATTATAATCAAAAACCTGTTGAAATGCTTCTGTTATTTTTACTGTCCCCAAAAAGCGCGTCGGCAGCCTCCAGGAATGCTTCTTTCACAACTTTGCCGTCTTTGAAAGACTTCATGTGTTTCGCAAGAACGTGACTGACGATAAGATGCTCTGTAGCAGCCTTGCTCTTGTTGTTGGGCCTGGTGAAAATGGACTGCTGTGCATTTAGCTGTCCTTTCAGGCCCCTCCCCTTTTGGGAGCGTAGGGCAGAATTAGGAGGGAATTCCGTCTCGTAGCGTTTGTGCACTGTTTTGAAATGCCGCTCCTAAATTACCCTTCTTCGATAAAGCCACGCTCGCATTGCAGATGAGACAGATGGACTTTGAATTGGAATAGATACAAAAATGATCACCCTCCCACTCGGAGTGAAAATGATATATTTTGAGCTTTTTTGCTTCTGCCATAATTGCGGTCTTGTTTGTGTGCAGACTGTCACTCCTGTTGACACGGAGAACGTCAGCGAAATAGTGCCCACTGCCACGCCAGCCACGCCCCCATACATGGGGTCACGCCGGCCAATCACAAAGCTTTGGGGCGTTCAAGTGCATTATTCTGGCACGGGAAGATTATGTTACAGGACATTAACGATAAAACAGAATATTGTTGTTCTATTTTTAGATACATCTCGCGATCGACTGGGAATCTCCCGGTCGATCGCGATCGACTGGTTGGGCACCCCTGCCTTAGATACTAGGGCCTGGCCTTAGTTTTACACTGTGCTATGGCTACTGATACGGCTACCAGTTTTACACCTTCCCTTTGGACCGCGGCGGATCCTCATAAATTACGGGTTTCACCCGCTTCTCACCACAGATTTGTTTATACCCTTGTTGATCTATTTAGTGCACACAATTTTATTTACGTTTTATCTTTACTTTTTAGCTGAGACAATTATTTCTGCCATTTTCACACAATCCTAAAATGTAGTGGTATTTCAAACACATCTATTTGTTGTAACAGGCAGATGCTTACCTTGATTCTAAATTACCCGGGTTTTTGATTGTGTGAGATGGTTTCTTGTAAAAGCCGTAAACTCAATGTTTTTTGGTGTCCTCTCAGAAGGTCATCGGTGTCCAGACTACCCGCTCTAGACCATCACGTCGGGGTCACCAAGCTGTTGGAGTGTACCGGACCAGGTCCGTCCTCCGCGCAGATCGTTTGGATATGGCCAGAGCGGGGTCGCCGTCCGGATCTGCCGACGACCGTTCTTAGTTCTGAGGGAAAAGGAATTGTGTCCTAGACACTATTCTCTGTTAGCTGTACAAAACTAGACTTTGCACTCCAATGGATTGTTTCTTCAAATAAGCACTTTATTACACAGTTCAACAAAGATATATCAATCTGATACTATACCACAAAGCTCCTGCGCCTTGGACTCCTTCTTGAGTTCTCACCGTGACAAGCTCGTCAGTGTGAGATCCCAGTTGAAGTGAGTCCAGAGTACTGAATACATCCTGCTTATATACTGTTCCTAGCGGAGCCCCCTCCTTTGCTGCTCTCTTGTGGTGTAATCTGCCTTTGCTGACCCTAGCAACTCTTAGGTTAGCCTTCGCTTAGCGCGCTTTTGTTTACTTCCTTATTTGCTTTCACTCACTTCCTTATCTGGTTTCACTCACAAGACTGCCCTTGTGAACTGTTGCGCCTGCTTGGTGGGTGATTTAGTGTGAGAATAATGAGTTCTGCAACCTTTTGGCTTATCAGTTTGGACATAACAGGATGCCTCTGTTCTTAATCTGGTTGACCCCGCATTTTTGTACCACACAGTATTGACACCGTATATTTCCACTGAGGCTCCTCAGCAGTTGGACTTTAACACAGTACTGTACTTTTCCACTCAGACAGCTCAATGTCTTAGCTTTTCCATGATAGGCCCACTATCTCTTATATTCACTGCCACATTTGCCTTATTTTTATCCTTCAGCCTGCACGCCACCGTGCTGTCCACTCATGCAGCTTGCTCCGTCATAAGTCTGACAAATTGTGTTTGTTGGACTGTAGTTCCCGATGGCTCTCATGACAACTGATGTTACAGCTTTTACGTCTCTTTCTAAGCTGACATCAAAAAAGCCGAGAAAACGTTCACACACAACACACTGCCTTTCACACACACTGCCTTTTTCATTCACATATCTGATTATGATAGTGAGTTGGCACTTATTGGAGATAGATCTGATGTGTCATCCACTTGTACAGCAATGAAAGGAGAAATGTGTATTTCTTTATCTGTCTCATCCTGGATACAACGAGCTATGCTCTCAATGATGTCATTTTGTATGGTGTTTGACATACCGCTGAAGACTGTTGACGATCCCAAGTGCTCCGCGAGTGCAGTGTCAAACTCTGCAAATGCACGTACCAGCTTTACAAAATTGCCCCTGTTAGAGCTGCCAGCGGCCTCATTGTGTCCCCTGAATGCTTGCTCTTGACGCACAAGGTACAGGGCAGCAATGATGAGTTTCTTCAGAATATCCCGGTTATTTTGTACTTGTTCGTTGTGCTTCTTTGTGCTAATGGTTCTAGCTACATCCAGAGCCTCGTCAATCCTGACGCGTCGAAAAAGCTTTAATTTCACAGCACAATCTATATGATTTTTGGATTTACCGTGCCTCTCAATTGCCCGTGACAGGTTGGCAAGGTCGATGAATCCTGAAGTTGTCCAAGAATTGTTCAGGGAGCACGAATCCCCAAAAAGAAGACATGGCCAGCAAAATAGACGCTGAAGTTTAGCGCTTCCAGTTAGCCACTCCGTGCGGACATAATTGTGCTCATTGAACGTCCGATTCGCTCCCTTATTCCTCTGTGTACACAGCTCGAGTGTGGGCGTTGGCCTGTCATCTGCTTTGATTTGTAGTTGTTGCTGTAGCGGAAGTTTAGTGAAGTTATGCTTAATTAAGTACGCCAAATCTCCTCCCTCCATAATGCTTAATTTGCTTGATAATTTCTAACGGCGGTGATGACAGTTACAGTACTACGTAGTAAAACTGATGTTGATGCGATTTGATTGGATTGTGAGGAAAGGAATTCCCTTGCCTCACAATCCAATCAAATCGCCAGCCGCCTCTGAAGGGAAGCAAGAGGCGGCTGGCTTCCCTTGACCAATCACAGGTTGTCAGGGGCATCACGTGGGCCTCATCTGATTGGTTAATCCCTCCATTTTTTTTCACCAAGGGAAGCCAGATTCGGCTGGCCTCCTCTACTGTTTCACCATAACATCTAGAGGGGCGCTGTTTGTTTCACTCTTTGTAAAATACTCAATGAGAATGGGGTAGAGACGGTCCGGCAGGAAGACACAGCAAAGGAGAATTACCGAAACAAAACAAAGTGTTTTTATTTATTTATTTAAATTATAACTACAATTCGAAAAAACAGGGGAAGCCTAGCTTCCCTTCGCCTCCGGGAGCAAATGCTACTGGTCTCAAGAGAGGGCCAGTTAGCCAGAGAGTACAGATCACAGTGGTGTGTCCTGTAGGGGGCATTGGTGGCGAAGCGGATGACGGAGTGATACAGAACGTCTGAATGATCGAGAGCTTCTTTACACGCCGAGCGGTAGATGGTATCACCATAGTCGAACTGAGGAAGGACAGTCATCTGGACCAGAGAGAGTTTAGCAGATGAAGTGAATGAGGAGCGATTCCTGTATAGAAAGCTGAGTCTAGCTTTAATCTTGGTCTGAATTTTGAAGAGATGTTCTGAGAATGACAGATTACTGTCAATCCAAAATATTTATAAGATAGAACTATTTCGAGGTCCCGGCCATCGGCGGTCACAATAGTGCCAGTTTGGGAGGCACCACTGCGGCCAAACCACATGATCTTGGTTTTAGTGGTGTTCAGGACCAGGCCAAGGGCAGAGAGATGTGACTGGATTCTCTGAAAACTATCCTGAAGAGTTTTCAGGACAGTATCCGGGGGAAGGGCCAGCAGTGTACAGAATCGTGTCATCAGCATATAGGTGGATAGAGGAGTTGCCCACTGATTTCTCCATGTCATTTATATATTGAGAATAGGATGGGTGCTAGAATACAGCCTTGTGGTACTCCCTTAGAGATGGATAGGGGTTGTGTCATCAGATTTTCCACACTGGGTGCGCATGGACAGGTAGTTTTCAAACCAGGCTATCGATTGGTCAGTGACACCAATGCATCTAAGCTTTCCCAGAAGCAGTTGGTGATCTACAGTGTCGAAGGCTTTGGCAAGATCGATGAAAATGGCAGCACAGTATTGCACTGCATTACTCTTTCTTCCCCCAATCAGTGTGCGACAAAGTACACGTCCCACCGTCCGGGACGTGTTATTTACAATATCGGACAAGTAGATCTTTCAATTGACTTGTCCGGCGGACAAGTGACGTTTTTCGGCAAATTATTGATACATTCAGTTTACAAAAGGCAGAACTCATTCGCAAATTGTATGTGTCCGCCATTGTTCGTTTAGAAGTGTTAGTTTCGGTTCTGCTTGTAGATTCCTAAGGAAATGCATCTCGCCGTTTTCTGTACAGTTAGACGGGGGTGGGGCGGAGCGGGCGGGAAGTGTAGCACAGTGGCAGGGTTGGGAAGCAAAACTCAGTTCCGAGTAGGAACAAATAACAATTGTCCGGTACCGGGATTAATAAGAGTTGTGAGGACAGGAGGCGAGGCCGAGCCCCGCGGACTGCAGCTCTCTCTATGCTCCGTATCAGCTGATCGGTGCACGGCGCAGCTCAGCGTCTCTCTCTCTCTCTTTCTACACACAGCGGATCCGCTGCCCGTTTAACAGCCTCATCTTTGTCAAACTTTCTTATGTTCTTTCTCTAACACGTAATGAAGGTTATTAAGCGTTTTAGCTCCTGTGTTGTTAATATTGACCGCCATTTCCTTTATGAAGTGAAGCAGCCTCCCTGTCTGTGTCCTCGCGCTGTCCTCACATCCCCGGACCCCCAGACTCGGAGGAGCACAGGGATGTCAGTATTGTTTATGAAGCAGGGTATAGAAAGTACATTATTGAAATGAAAATACTATTTATTTACTTTTACAAACAGTGAGCAGCAGGGCAGCTGCAACATGTGTATTGCAGGACATGTGGAAGCGTGCAAGCGTCTTTGAGTTGTAGAAAAGCGCTAGGCCTATACGCTATACATCTAATGTGTTATTATTATTATTATTAGTATTATTAGGCCTATGTGTTGGACATGTGTGGTTGGACTGTGTCTCACAGGCAGGTTGCAGTGTAACATCAGAGGAGACTGGGCCAATTACACATTCTCAAACTGCACCACTTAGAGCTAACTAAACAATGCAGAGATTATTTTTATATAATTGTATTCAATAACCGTAAGAAATTAAACAGTATGAAGTGATTTGTAAATAGGAATACAGATTTGACTTAATGTTTTCATAAATATATTTTTCTCCCAGTTTGTCATGGGACTTATTTTTACCCTCTCAAAGAACCGGAATCGAGAACCAAAAATAACCGGAATCGAAAAGCAGAACCGGAATCGTTAAAATCCAAACGATACCCAACCCTATGTGTGATGCAGGGTAATCTTACCGCTCACTTACGTTAGCGGTGTCATAAAAACCGTGGGAAAATGTAAAATACGATGACGAAGAAGAAGATTCCAGTGGCCCCAATTTGTGTCCATTCTGGACAAGTGAAAAATGTATTCGGACAAATAAATTGCCAAACTCACTTGTCCATGGACAAGTACTCTCTAAAAACTTTTTCTCACACTGCCAATATGTATTTAGTTGTCTGTTCTATTCCTCCACAGTTTAAGATATGAAGGTGTTCTGATTCTGATTAGCTTTGCAGGTGGTGGCCTTTTTGCAGGACTCAAGTGAGAACATGAAAGATCTTGTCCTATTTTGCAAAGCTTGAAAGGTTTAAAAATGATGTGTTGTCCCGCCCACAGTGCACAGGGCAGGGGACAACTGATTGTCAAATAATATTTGGCACGCCGATCATAGGGTAGAGTTGTAGTAGCCCCAATAGGACACTTTAAAGCAGGTTAGAGGATCAAAAACATTTGCAGCCATTCTCATTGAGTCACCATCAGACTTGTGTATTCGTAAGTTGATGAACAGTCATCCTTCACCACACACGGGCAAACCTTATCGCTGCTCAGTCGGGACGTGTTGATTTCCTTTCAGCTGGAGCGAAGGTCACCCCGTGTGCGGGCCATGTGATGAGGAAGACTGCTGCAGTAAACGGTGGAGCAGCAGAAACAAGATATGGTGATAGGAGGTTTAGTGCAGAGCTTGTTCGACATTACAGATGGGCCTTCATGGTGGTCTCGAGCAGACTTTTATCTCTATTTAACCTTGAAAACGGCAGACAGAGAGAAAAGGCGCTGGTTCCAGTTCTTTGACAAACAAAAATCTAATATCCTGTGGAAAACGCACATTCGTTTTCACCATTTATTCTCACTGTCACCCCCAGCTCCCTGCTTTGCTTTTATGATAACACTCTGTTCAAAGTCAAGGATCAACTTGAAACAAATGGTTGCAATTCTAATTTGGATAGAAATTCTGAGCCTGAGTGTAAAACTTGCAGAGAATATATAGAAAGATGTGCTGGAGGACGGCGTGTCGTTGAATCCTGATTGATATCTTCGATCATTAAGTCCAGTGGATTTGAAACGCTGTGAGACCTCTGCTTTCATCTCCACTCTTTCAATTTCTGATTTGAATTTCTGAAATAGATCCAGAACTGAATTGAACCAAATCGTACCATTATGTATTCTTTCATATTTTCTATAGTACTACCCCAACCCCCCCCAACCCAACCCAACTGCTGACATCAGCATAGAAGTACAACCCAGTCTGTATTTCGTGACTATAACACGGCAGTATATAAATAAAGCTGTATTGTATATCAACCCAGTCTCACGGTATTTACACGGCATGCATTTTGAGTGATATACAATTATTTCACACACGCTAAATAGAGGATCTATTTCTGATTTGAGTTACATTTTTTAAAGAGTAAGCCAGTGAAGTAATCCATTTGTTTTCACAGTGATGAAGACAATTATGAAATGGCTTCTGGATCACAGCCATCAACATCTGCCTCACCTAACGTGAATCAGATCAGCATACAGTTGCCCCAGAGCCATCAACATCCAAGCTACGCCGCCGGACGTCTGCACCAGTACTAACTCAGCCTCCCTCTGCATCTTCTGAACCATCATTTGAGCTGCCCAGCAAAATAAAAGGGAAAGCATCGAAAAAAGCTGTAAAACCCAGGAAGCGTGGCCGAGGTGGGCCTTCCTCTTCCAGAACGACAGAGGAAGAACTCGGGTGGCACAACAAAGAGGAGGATGACCAAACACCAGTGCCACTGAGGTTCATGCCAGCCAGGGTCCCAGGGCCAGCGTTGGACACCACTGCATCATGGTCTCCCCTTCAGCTTTTCAGACTGCCGTGGTTCATACAATCGTTGCCAATGTGGCACCCCTGGGATGTGTGACCACATTCATATAATTATTATTATTATTTAGAGTTAGAAATTGCATTTATTTTGTACATCTGTTTATTTCATTTCACTAACGGGGTCGATAGATGCAGTGAGTAGGGAGGTGGAACGTTTGTGTTTGATTCAATGGTTCCGGGGTACCGATTAAAGCGACGGACGTTCCCGGGATTTCCTCAGAAGTAATCTGGAAGGAAACTGAACACTGTAGAGGCTTCTCAATTCTTAAATTTCCCCTCCTCGAGACTTAGTCCCGCCCACAGGAGATGCGAGCGGAGGAGCTGAGGAGAGGAACCGAGGAGAGAGGAGGGAAAGCAGCAGGCGGTTAGAGAAATGAGAACTCCTCTCCTCTGAGCGGTCATTTTAAAGAGACGTCCATTAATGATGACAGGAGGCACAGCAGCCTTCTGTCTGATGGACAGATGTGTTCATGACCACTTCTATATTTACTTTGATTCATTCACAGTGCGGTATAATGAGACAATAACAGGCTACAGATGCGGACACACACACACAAATATATTTATATAAATATATACAATTTAAAGTATGAGAGCACTCTCATAATAACGTAACACAATCAGAGACTGGATATATATCTCTCTGGTCGCTGAAATGGGGAATTTAAATTACGGGCCAAAAGTTGTATTTACAAGTATTAAAAGTAAGCAGAGGACACCAAAGCAACTGAGAACGGTCTGTCCGCCACATCTATGCACTGTACAACACACACCTACACACTGTACAACACACACACCTACACACTGTACCACACACACACACCTACACACTGTACAACACACACCTACACACTGTACCACACACACACACCTACACACTGTACCACACACACCGACAGCTCCTAGAGCATAATCAGGCTACAGCCGTTGTGTATTTTATTATGTGAAGCACTAAATGGTCTCAGAAAAATATTGACTCTTTGTTTGTAGATATCTAAACTAAAGCAAATAAAGAGAGTAGGCCTGTTATACTGAGTGATATACATTTCACACACTGCTCTGCTTTCTGCACCTCACAGCTGTTCTCACTGTAAACATCGCGTTGCGATGAGAGCAGGTTCTAAAATAATATCCAGGGGATGCATGCAGAGCTGTCATTGGCTGAGATCAGTCCGGCCGTGCGTCACGCCTCCACCGTTCCCGGAAATGCATCCGCGGAGGAGCCGTGGAGGAACCATCAGTGTCTCCTCAGTTAGAGCTCCTCCAGAGAGCCTCCTCGACGCTCGATCCTCGGTCCTCGGTGTGCATTTAGAGAAATGAGACGTCCTTCAAAATGGCGCGCTAAAATTCATTTCCGGGTCACTACCGGAGGACCGAGGAGGGGACATTTGAGTATTGACAAGCCTCTAACGTGTCCTCATTACTTCTGTTTCACCTGCACCATACAGGTTGGTATACTGTGCATACATCACAATGAATCCCCCATAAGGTTCGCGTAGATAATATGTAACGACCCGCTAACAGTTTAAGACTTTGTAGCACTGTTTACATGTGTAAAACCGTTAAATAAGCCTCATCCCAAAACCCCTCCTCGACTCCCTCCGGGGGGGAAGAGAGACTTGACCCGGAAATCGATCAAGACACGCCATTTTGAAGGACGTCCCAATAGCTGAAATGCACATGGAGGAGTCAAGGAGGGGTGAGGGGGGAGGGGTGCGGGAGGATACACGAGAGCAGACTTGAAAAGCCTAAGTGTTTTCACTACGCTATAAAAGCCCCGCCCCCACCTTCACAGCTGGTCCATTTCAACAGAGGAAAACCCAACTGGAAGATGAGTGGAAAAGCGTCACATAAATAAGTGCTCACAGCTCTGTGGGAATGATTATGTGCAATTCATTTCTTAAGGCTATACTAACAATTTAAGTCTTCTTTAATGTATAGCTATTAAGAAAGCTATTTCATAAATAACTATAGATCTTGATAAATAACAATTATTTGTATTGTTTTGTGTTAAGATATTCAGGAGTTAAATTATTTAAAATTCACAGTCCTGAATGTGGGTTTGTGGTGAATGTGGGGATCTACAGGACACACATTTTCAGAGTAAAGGCTTTCACATTACTATAATTATATTTTTATTTAAATGTAGGCTACATTTTACACCAAAACGGAACACAAAAGCAGGACCAACCATCATACTTTGAATTCCTTGACTAATGAGAGAAAGATTCATTCATTTAAATAAATATTTAACAACAAATGGGCCGGTTCTAAAGGTTATTCAGTTAAGCCCGATGAGAGGGGATACAGCTGTGCACATGTCATCATTAACAGACGTCGTTTGAGTGAACGAGGACATCCCAATTAATACCTGAGGACTCCTCTGTCCTCGCATCTCCCCCTCGTGTCTCTCGCTCGCATCTTACGGAGGCGGAGCTAAGATGCAAGGAAGGGACGCGAGTGAGGGAAAGGAGGAGTCGAGGAGGGGTATTGAGATGATGCTCTAGGCTGAAGTCGAATAGTCCATTTAGCTTAGGAACCTTCCTAAAGGAATGAAATGACCCGGAAGTCCCTCAGTGGCAGCCATGATAAGTGCCGTTCGAATTCTCTAGAATGATGAGAATGATAGGAAAGGAGGTTTCAAACTTCCTTTATAACCTCCTTTAGCTTAGGAACCACTGGACCTCCCTATCCGAAAGGAGAGGAGAAAATGCTGCCCACAATGCATTGCAGTCGCAGCATTTGCCGTCACTCAACAGTCGGCCGTTCATGGAAACAACCGATTATGACCGAGAAATAATATCATGAAAGTTACGGTGCTTATTAAGCATTTTAAAACGAAGGTGGTAAGTTGCCAAAGTGCTTTGTTTTGAACGTTCATCAGTTTTATAATCAAAAAGAGAAATATGAACGTTAGTTTTTACTGAAATGATCAAATAAAGTCAACATTTCAGTCTTTACTGAGCTGTGTGGAGTTTGTTCAACTTTTAAAAGATGTTTGAATGGTGATATACACAGTGATAGATGGTAAGGACTAACGTTTATAATAAATACATCTGTATTGATTTTAAGATCTTTAGTTCATACAATCATACGTATTGGGATCATTTGTATTAATGTGAACCGGAGGGAGAGGGAGACGAGCATAAGTTTCACTTTCCTTTTTTATTTCAATTCCAACTTTGGTCCTGAAGAATATGTTTCTCTGTTGTCCACGTTCATAAAGCAAAGCAGCAGCATCAGAGCACGGTGCAGAGTCTAGATGAGTTTACAGTAGTCCCTCGTTCTTATTGAACATCCATGTTGTAGTCCGCTGTATAGAAAACTGTAGTTTCCATGGTTTCCCCACAGCAGCACACGCACATTCAGGACGTCCGCTGGCGCATCATAAACACGTCGGATCGTGAAAGTGCAGTCGATTCTCTAAAGCACCGCAGTCTCTTCTCCTAAGTCCTTTTGAATTCTCCTATCCACTATCCCTTAACCCCGTGACGTTTCACTCAGAGGTCAAGGAATAGACCAGTGCTTCTCAAAGTGTGGTCCGTGAGTATATTGGTACAATTTCACATTTTAAATAAACTAATAAATTAAAGTTTTACGCACCCTCGCGGGAATATCTCCGCAATGGAGCCAGCTTAAGTTGCACTTTCGATGGTATGATATAGCCCAGCGCAACACCTTCATCACACATGTTGACACTTGTTTGTACAATTTTCGGCGATTTGTAATCTGTTCTAGAAAAACGATGTGATTTTGGATATTTGTGGAGTTAGGTGGTCCGCGAGTGTTTTTTTATTTGTTAAGTGGTCCTTGGTATGAAACAGTTTGAGAAACACTGGAATAGACGATAGGGTTAGAATTTAGGAGCTGATTTTTAAACTATCCGACTACAGCCCTAGTGTGTGTGTATTAGCCTAGCTTCCCCGGTACGGCGCCATTTTGGGGACAATGTGATCTGACGCAGTAAGGATACAAGTTTGTCAATATATCTGAAGGCTCCCGCACACCGAGTATTACATGCATGTATAGTGATTGTGAGTTTGTATTAAATATGTACTTTGTAAGGCTTATAAGTTAGTTACTGTTGGTAAAACAGTAAGGTTGTTTGTTACACTTAAATATGTTTCAGTCGTGCATTTTAGTGACCTGCCATTAATGGCAGAAGGTAAATAGTCAACATGACAGGTTAGAGGGGTCATGAAATACTACTTTTAAGTGAAGGTTAAAAAGAAGAGTAGTATTAAATACAGGTTAATACGGTATACAAATGTATTTCAGGTACAACAGATTTTATTGAATGTGAAATTCAATTCGACATGTGTTTATCACATAAAAGAGTAACAGACAGACAGAGTGAAGGTATGTAAATGGTTATTGAGGAATGTAAGTCGAAACTGAAAAGATAATTAATATATGTTTATATTTTGTGTTATAAAACAACCTCAGGGGAAGTAATCTGGAAGGAAACTGAACACAACATGTCCTCATTACTTCTGTCTCACCTGCACCATACAGGTATCATCACTGTTACTGTGGTCCTCATATCGGGGACCCGTAAGTTGCGTAACACAAACACAAATGCCCTGAATAGAGTGCAGGGTGGAAAGAATGTTTGGAAAGTGCTGACTTTCAAGGATTTATATATTTTCCTGGGCATTATCCTTTTCACAGGCCTAGTTGTTTTCAAAATGAGAATTCTCAGGGGAGGAAGACTGCAGTGGAGGAGGACTCCTTAACGTGGCCTCTTGCTTCTCCTCATTCCTTTTCGCTTCAAATTAAAAAATGTATCTGCTAAGCTGAAAACACTCATGTGATGTCATGTTTATTCAGGATGCCACCAGACATATTCCGGGTTTGGGATCAAGTTCCATTCATCTTCTTTTTCTTCCTCTTTGGCAGTTTTGGCAAAAGAAGAAAACAGTGTTTTGCATGCCGAGTTTTGGCAAAAAGCTGGAGGCGGACCAGAATTTGACGGGGCATTATGTTTTTGGGTTGCCTGTTCTGATGTCCATCTGTCTGTGCAATATTATAAGAACGCCGGGAAATACTTGAAATTTGGCAAAAGCAATTCAAAGAAAGCTGGGATGAAGTGATTAGGCTTGCTGGGACTTTTCAGTTGACCATAGTTTCTTAGGAAATCTTCAGGGGGTGTTCTTTACATGTAACACCATTATGATTAAAAACATTAAAGTATCCACAATGTATTTGAAAATGTTGTTTTTGTATCTTTTGGGACAGGTGAGGGCTGTTTAATGAAATTGAAAATGGAAGGGGATGTTTGTATTGTACTATTGTGCTGTTACTTGTCTCTTAAAATAAAAAGTGACCCTTTTCTTCCTGTTATTCTTTGAATAGCTAGCCTATATTGGGATGTGGAGTCCAATTTAGAGCACTGGTGATTCACATTAAATATTCTTGAAATATTGTATCTTGATAAGGCAAATCCAATTATATGGTGCTGTAAAATAACAACATGTAAGATCGATTAGCTGATGCAGTGTCAGGGCAAAGTTCCATCAACAGATACATTTGCCATAGGAAGCCGTGCTGAATGGTGTTAAGCACTAGAGTTCATTTAACACTACAGGAAAGGGAAAACCCCAAGAAGCATAACATGGCCTCTTTAAACACCAAGGAAAGACAGAAGAGATGCTGGGACAGCTGCAAGCTCCACAACACTCTGTAACCCACTGTAAGTACCCTGGGATGTTGGAATGATTGTTGTCTGGCTTTGTTTATTCAGAGCCAGCAGAGCTCCATTTCCATGTAAGGATGTTCAGAGAGAGGCTGCAGCACACAGGCCTACACGCTGACAGAAACACAGTCTCTCTTATAGGCCATGACAGGAAGTTAAAACATGTGGACTCGGGAAAACAGAGAGGTGAACATGATGCGTGCATGTTGACTGTACACCTCACTGACAAGTTTTACTGCACCCTAAAGTCAGACATGTTAACTCCTGAGTAAATATTATACTGCAGATGAGAAATCTAATAGTATTACTACTGTAGGAATACGTATATACTGTATTTACAAAATCCTACCATCCTAATAATGGTGTACTCTTAGTGAGTTATAAAGTTATAACAAACTTGTACACAAATAGATCTTAAATTTCATGTATTTATTTTTATTGTGTCTCACTCTTCAGTACCACACAATCATAATAATCCAGAGAACAATATTAAATGGTTAATAACATGGAAAATGTGCATACACTGTATGACCAGTCTTGAATGGAAGTGTATATATTTAATATCATTTTTATTAACATCTTGTTTTTTTTTCATATTGTTTGGTATAACATATATACTGTATTTACCAATGCTAGTACTGTGCAAACATTTCACCAAAATCGTTTGAACAAAAGGACGCTCAATGTCATAGAGATATGTCTCTTTATTATTTCCATCTTCATCTCCAGACTTTATACCGGCCCTCTGTATGTGATCCTGGATTGAGTCAACAGCAGGAGTGAGACAGGAAACATGAGACAGACAGGTAAAGGATGTGTTAGTAAGGCCTCTGACTGTAATCAAACTGGAGACTTTGCAAGACATTTGCAAAGTGTAATATGTTGCATGGATACACTTAAAGGTGGGGTAGGTACGTTTGAGAAACTGGCTCGAGATACACTTTTTGTGATATTCCATGGAATGCTCTGAACATCCCGATAGCAATTAATACTTAGTAAGGAGGTCATAATATTTTTGACTCATGGCTGAAGTTAAGTTTCTCCGACTCTCCCCAGGTTTGCAAAAAGATGCATCTCAAAATGCATCAGATTGATGCTTTACAATATGGAATATTCAAAATGTTCTTCCAGGGGAGCATGCCCCCGGACCCCCCCTAGAGGGATAATATCCTTTTCACCCCTGACCCGTTTTCATGCCTGAATGAATATCTGAAGTGCTTTGACAAAAAATCCATAAAAAAACGTCATCTGTGGAAGCCGTGGTACTGTAAAAAGCACGACCAGTCACCTGAGCCGGCCCGGTTAAAATAACTGGATGGCCTTCCTGCCTGTCAGCCTTCCATCTGGGCACAAACTGATCTCGTGCCCTCATTGGTCATGTGCGCGTTCGTGTGTGTTAGAGGAGGGGCTCTGTGAGGAAGTGGCAAATATTTTCCGGCTGTGTATTTTCAAATTCTAGCGCACTCGAACTGGTTTCTCCAAAATTACCTACCCCACCTTTAAGTGTGCATATTTCAATAAAGCCTTTAAACCATAGAGCTCATTTATGGAACTGAAATCTCTCATCAATGCAGCATCATTGTTATAAATGAATTATTAAAGAGATATCTCTGCTAGTAAATATTCATCCAAGTGAGTATCACTTTCTGCGCAGGTACCCTATTCATATACAGCATGTGCATAAATGAATCTCTCATCTGTCTTATGTACTGTGCAGGAGAACAACACTGACAATCCTAACTTTCTCTGGAACAATCCTTCCTACATTCCTTCAGCATTCTAATAAGCTTATTTTAATCTGCAACTGGGTCAATTGAGACACAGATTGACTTTATTTCCATCCCGGTTTGTTGTGCTCCGTGTTTGTCTTCAGGGATGAATCCATCAGATCCGGTTGACTGGTGTTTCTCATTGGAAAGGTGGAATAATGGCATATTCATTTCTTGTGTGTGTCAGTGGATGTTTTTGCTGCAGGCACGCCCCATGCTGAACGCTGTGGCGCAATAAAAACATGGCGGGATGCATTCCCTCCTGACCTATCTCCGAGGGTGTGGGCCTAATAAAAGAGATATAAGTAGCCTGTCATCAAACCCATGTGGAGATGACTGCAGTGGCTGTTGTTATTTTTATTTTATCTGCAGCCGTGAAATGAAAGCTTCTGTTTGATTGTACTGAGGCTGAGACAAGAGATTCCTCATTCGCTGGAAATTAAAGTCCAAGCATGTGCGCTCTGCTGGGTGCAGTAGATTGTGATTCTGCTGGATGTGGTTTTATTGCTTCTATCTTTTCATTATCTTGGCAAGGTGCTCTTAAATGTGTGAATTCTCAGTTTTGTCATTTTTTGAGGCAGTATGATCATCCACAACATGCTGCTTATAATTCACAACTTCATGCTGTATATTTATTTTATTTATTCATTTTGTTTGTAGCCTTTATTTAACCAGGTGAAAGCCCCTTCTGATCAAAAGATCTCTTTTTCAAGGGTGACATGCAAGTCATGATTCATGTATTTAAGGGACTGTAGGGACAGTGCACATTAATTAACATTGCTGTAAATGTGCCAGTTAGCCAAGAGGCTATTTTTCATCTGTAGTCCCTGGACAGATTTTAAAAGTCAACCTAAAACACATTTCAAGTAAATACAATCAATTTAAAACAGGCAACATACATTACTGGAATACTTAAAAACAGTGGCGAGCCGTCAGGGCCCTCTAGGCCAGGCATGGGCAAACTAAGGCCCGTTGAGCTTTAGAATCCGGTCCGCCGAATATTGGTACAAAATTGTCCAAATTATAGTAAAGACCGCATTCATTTAGCCTTTTTCCTGCAATACCCGGCATTTCAGTTGATCCCACTAGATGGCGCACTCTAGTCACAATTGACCTTTGCTGGAGTCTGTTGGGTTCAGAATTCCAGAGAAGACAGACAACTTATTGTAAAGAGAGCAAAAGATATATATTACTTGGCCAAGGACTCATCACGTCTTTGGAAATCACAGGCAGCAAAGCTGTAATCTGTAACCACCAAATCCGTCAAGAGCCTCGAACCTCGTGCGACAATACATTTTATTACACAGGGCGTTGCCCGTACATTTTTGATTGGTCAAGACTAGCTGAAGAGATACCATGGTTTAGACTTGGTTCTCTTTGGTTGGTGCGCAGACTCAAATCGAGTCTCTTGGCAACATGATCCTCCAATCAGCATTCGGCCGGCCTGTGGAAGTCCCTCCCTACTCTGGCACCATCATACGTAATGTGTTTTGAGGAAGCTTCTACAGAAAAGTGGAATGCGTGGGCGCGGAGCTAACCCAGGCGGCCAAGGCCATAGCCTCAATAACTCATTGTTTCTACAGTACCTGCATCTGGCTTCTGCTACTTTCTATTGCAAGCTAAAACTTTCTTCTGACTATTCCCCTCGTTGGTATCTTACGGAGCCCCCTAGGGGACATGGAGAAGAAAACAAATATATTTAAAAAAAATAATAATAATAATGTTTTGCGAGATCTCGCAAAGCTTTTCATTTAGGTCAATGTACTTCCGGGTTAGTTCAGCAACACAGAAACCACAACAAGGGAGCAGTTAATCGATTTTTACTTTGAGCTTGGCCTAAAATATAAAAACATAACTTCAGTGCTTGGCAATAGGCACAGGTTTATCATAAGTGAAAGACACCTCAAGAGGATACTCAGAGCGAGGGGACATTCACGTCAACATGCATACTCTGAGCTTGCGGTCCTGGTGGATTTCATTCGCAACCAGTTACAGTACTCTGGGCAGCTTCATGGGTACCGCTGGATGTACGCAAAATGCAGAGTGCATGGACTGCGTGTGAGGAAGGAGGATGTGCGCTTGGTACTGAAGGAGCTGGATCCCAGAGGAGTGGCATTAAGGCAAGCAGGACGACTCAGACGAAGGCGTTACTTCTCCAAAGGGCCAAACTTCCTCTGGCACCTGGATTCCTATGATAAACTGAAGCCATATGGCATTTGTATAAATGGATGTATCGATGGGTATTCAAGAAAAATTATCTGGCTTAATGCCTACACAACAAGTAGTGACCCAAAGTTGATTGGGGGATATTACATGGAAGCAGTGCAGCGTTTAGGGGGCTGCCCTAGACTGGTGAGGGGCGATCTTGGAACATAAAATGGCTATGTTCGAGGCATTCAGCGTTTCCTCGTACCTACTCGCCCAGATGGCAACCATGAAAGCTACTTGGAGGGAGCCAGCACCGCCAATCAACGAATCTAATATCGGTGGGGTTTTCTTCGCAGAGAGTGCGCAAAGTTTTGGTTGTGCTTCTTTAGAGACCTCAGAGACAACAGGCATTTTGATGGTGGATTTCTGGACAAAAGCCTCCTTTAATGTTGTTGCATGGGACTCATCCAGGTGAGTTAATGCATTGTGTGTATGCGCTGTGCGTGTGAGTTCAGATGGAGAGAGGAGAGAAAAAGTAAGAGACAGAAAGAGAGGAGAGTGTGAAGGAGACAAGAGAGGAGAGTGTGAAGGACACAGACAGAGGGTGGGGTTTGTGGTTATGTGTGAATACCATAATGTTGTTCTCTATTTAAGTTGATGCGTATGTACAGTTCTTACTAAATGTATTAATACATTATTTTTGACAGGATGAGTTGGATGACACTGCACAGGTTTGGAATGCGCACACCATCAGGCCGTCGAGAAACCTCAACGTCCCCAGCGGTCGGCCAAATGTGATGTATGCTGTGCCTGACCTTTACCTGACAAGAGACTACCTTTCCCCTGTTGAAGACGAACACGTTCAACTGTGTAAAAATGAATGTGTCTTTCGGCTGGCCATACCATGTGATCCAGATGTGTACGAACTATGCCACATCTTTATGGGCGAGTCCCATCTGACTCCACCAACAGACCCATATCAGGCTGTGAACTTGTATATGCACCTAAGAGAGGCCATCAGTGCATCTCTCTAAATCAGTACAACATTCACTCCCCTGCAGTGCGCCTCCCCCACTTACAGGATGGACACTCCCCTGCTGTGCACCTCCTAGTCCCAACTGCATTTTGTACACAATTAAATGTCCATATTGTCACGATCTGTCTTTGTGGTGTTTTGTCTTGTCTATATCTGTTTTTGGTTTTCTGTCTGCCTTGTGTTTTGTCTTGTTTGGATCTGTCTGTGGTTCCCCTGGTGTGTCTGATTACCCGATTGTGTTCACCTGTGGCCCCTGTGTTTTCTCCTCCCTCCTCACCTGTGACTTGTTTATGTGATTAGTCTTGTGTGTATTTAAGTTCTGGTTTTTCTGTCTGTCTTTGTCGGTTCGTCTTGTGTCATGACTAGTTCGTCGGTGAGTGTTCTGTTTTGTCTTTGTTTATCACCTAGCCTTGAAATAAAGGAATGTTCACTTTATTCTGCATTTGGGTCCTGCCTGCTTCACACACCGTAACATTACGAACCGACCATTATGGACCCAGCAGCCTCAGCCCATTTGATGCTACAGGCGGAATGTCTTGGATACTTTCTGGAGTACATTTTGTACACATGGAAAGGCGCCTCATCTAGACGGGGTAGAGAGGCTGTGTTGAAGGAGGCACGTCAGGAGGTTGCTCGCAAGCCCTGGCTCTGGAGCTTGTTGCCCGAGTGGCTTAGGGTTTTCTCACGTAGCCCTGAGTGCCAGTCTTCATGTTCTGACCCTTTCTTGGGGTCTGGTCTGGCGTTTGGAGGTCCACGAAGCCTCCAAAAGACTCCTAAGAGACGCAAGGCCAGGGTTCCAGCTCCAGAACCGGCCTACAAGGCACGCTTGTCTTCTCAGAGGCGGAGTTAACCCTCCCGCTGCCTCCTGGCGCTGCAGAGATTTCATGAAGTGAAAAACAGCTATGGGCAGCCGATACTGTGAGTGTCACGGACATGAATTCATAGATCAAGGCAGACTTGTGCACACACTCTCCTGTTTTGCCAATCCGGTGCTTAAACTATAGCTCTACACCCCTGGCCGAAATGTCCTTAAAATGAAGTCCGAGTTCGACATTTTAATTCATGTCCTGCCAACACTGGCAGGACAGAAGGCGACACGCCCGTTCTAAACCGTGTCCCTCACTCCTCACATCCCAAGCTGCATCCCCAACAAGTGTATTATGTTGTTACATCGTTTCAGATGTTATGTTTCAGTTGTGCTCTTGATAAGCCATTAAAACAGTAAAAACACGTTCAAAAACACGGATTACTTTCAGAGCCATGTAATCAGTAACTGATTACATTTACAAAGTAACCCTCCCAACCCTGCGGCCCATGCAGCCATGCTTCCATTCTCCATTACCTGGCTTACACAGCCAGGGTCCAGGGTCCAGGCTTCCGCTCCGCGCACTGCAGCAATGGTTTCGACTCCAGAACCGGTCCCCACAGCCATGGTTCCGGCTCCAGAACCGGCCCATGCAGCCATGGTCCCTGCTACAGAACCGGCCCACACAGCCATGGTCCCAGCCCCAGTCATGGCCCCAGCAGCCATGGCTCCGGCCCCAACAGCCATGGTTCCGGCTTCAGTAGCGGCCCCAGTAGCCATGGTCCCAACTCCAGTTTCGGCTCCAGGACTGGCTCTCCGGCCGACGCCAGCTCCCCGTGTCCTGTCGGCGTACCGGCCGACTCCAGCTCCTCGTCTCCTGTTGGCTCTCCAGCCGACACCAGCTCCCCGTGTCCTGTCGGCGTACCGACCGACACAAGTCCCCACAAGTCCCCACACACCGTAACATTACGAACCGACCATTATGGACCCAGCAGCCTCAGCCCATTTGATGCTACAGGCGGAATGTCTTGGATACTTTCTGGAGTACATTTTGTACACATGGAAAGGCGCCTCATCTAGACGGGGTAGAGAGGCTGTGTTGAAGGAGGCACGTCAGGAGGTTGCTCGCAAGCCCTGGCTCTGGAGCTTGTTGCCCGAGTGGCTTAGGGTTTTCTCACGTAGCCCTGAGTGCCAGTCTTCATGTTCTGACCCTTTCTTGGGGTCTGGTCTGGCGTTTGGAGGTCCACGAAGCCTCCAAAAGACTCCTAAGAGACGCAAGGCCAGGGTTCCAGCTCCAGAACCGGCCTACAAGGCACGCTTGTCTTCTCAGAGGCGGAGTTAACCCTCCCGCTGCCTCCTGGCGCTGCAGAGATTTCATGAAGTGAAAAACAGCTATGGGCAGCCGATACTGTGAGTGTCACGGACATGAATTCATAGATCAAGGCAGACTTGTGCACACACTCTCCTGTTTTGCCAATCCGGTGCTTAAACTATAGCTCTACACCCCTGGCCGAAATGTCCTTAAAATGAAGTCCGAGTTCGACATTTTAATTCATGTCCTGCCAACACTGGCAGGACAGAAGGCGACACGCCCGTTCTAAACCGTGTCCCTCACTCCTCACATCCCAAGCTGCATCCCCAACAAGTGTATTATGTTGTTACATCGTTTCAGATGTTATGTTTCAGTTGTGCTCTTGATAAGCCATTAAAACAGTAAAAACACGTTCAAAAACACGGATTACTTTCAGAGCCATGTAATCAGTAACTGATTACATTTACAAAGTAACCCTCCCAACCCTGCGGCCCATGCAGCCATGCTTCCATTCTCCATTACCTGGCTTACACAGCCAGGGTCCAGGGTCCAGGCTTCCGCTCCGCGCACTGCAGCAATGGTTTCGACTCCAGAACCGGTCCCCACAGCCATGGTTCCGGCTCCAGAACCGGCCCATGCAGCCATGGTCCCTGCTACAGAACCGGCCCACACAGCCATGGTCCCAGCCCCAGTCATGGCCCCAGCAGCCATGGCTCCGGCCCCAACAGCCATGGTTCCGGCTTCAGTAGCGGCCCCAGTAGCCATGGTCCCAACTCCAGTTTCGGCTCCAGGACTGGCTCTCCGGCCGACGCCAGCTCCCCGTGTCCTGTCGGCGTACCGGCCGACTCCAGCTCCTCGTCTCCTGTTGGCTCTCCAGCCGACACCAGCTCCCCGTGTCCTGTCGGCGTACCGACCGACACAAGTCCCCTCTCAGGTCTCCTCTCGAGTTCCCTCTCAGGTCCCCTCTCGAGTCCCCTCTCCAGTCTCCTCTCGAGCCCCCTCTCGAGTCACCTCTCAAGTTCCCTCTCGAGCCCTCTCTCGAGTTCCTACTCAAGTACTGTTGGAGATTCCGCTGGGGGTCCTGCCAACCCTTTGTCCTGTCCCATTGGAGGTCCCGCCGTCTACTCTTCTGCCGGGGGGTCCTGCCAGCTCCTTGTCCTGTCTCGTTGGAGGCCCCGCCGTCTACTCTCCTGCCGGGGGTCCTGCCAACCCTTTGTCCTGTCTCGTTGGAGGTCCCGCCGTCAACTCTCCTGCCGGGGTCCTGTCGGTCCTGTGCCGTTGGAGGCCCCGCCGACTGCTCTCCTGCCAGGGGTCCTGCCAACCCTGTGTCCTGTGCCGTTGGAGGCCCCGCCGACTACTCTTCTACCGGGGGTCCTGCCAACCCCATGTCCTGTTTCGTTGGAGGCCTCGACATTACATGTCTCACCGGGGGTCCTGCCAACTCCTTGTCCTCTTCCGTGGGGAATCTTGCCGACACCTGTCCCACCGGCTCTGGTTACTGTCCGGTCAACACCGGCTCCTGCCTGGTCCCCTGAGAGCTGTGGTCTTCGCCCCTCCTCAAACTCTGCCTTGCCCCCGGGCCGTCCGCCCGAGAACCCCTTTTTGAACTCTGCCTTGCCCCCGGGCCGTCCGCTCGAATTCCCCTTTTTGAACTCTGCTTTGCCCCGGGCCGTCCGCCCAAGATCCCTTCCTGGTCCTCTGCTTTGCCCCCGGGCCGCCCGCCCGAGATCCCTTCCTGGTCCTCTGCTGTGCCCCTGGGTATTTATATATAACTGAATAATGACTTCATATTACATACCAAGGTTCATGTGATGTGTACAAATACAAATTGAGCATTCAAACTTGTCTCTCACACACACACACACACACAGGTATTTCCAGTTACTTTACATTCAGTATAAAATCAGACACACATATACATACATCTGATTACAAAGTCTCATCTGTACAGGACGGTAAAATAATCACAGGCACACATATAAATAAATCTATGTATGACAGTCTCATCTGGCAAACACATGTCTATAGCTACTGTAAATGTCTCCGTTGTGGGAGGAATAAATGATTAATTTAATCATCTACAAATGTAATCTCACTTTAACACAGAGTAAACATTTGCTACTGGAGAGTCTATTTTGTCCCAAGAAAAAGTTCATGACTATCGATAAAAAAAATATATCAATAAACCTATTGTTCATTTTTGCGGTATTCCCCACACATTGCCAGTACACTATTACTGTAATATTTACACTTACCAATGTCCAAATGGATCCATGTTGTTGTCTTTGTATTCTTCTTCTTCAGAAGAGTCGAAGACTTCACGTTCTGAGGCTACTGTAAAGTTTTTTTTAGCCATTTTCTCTGTCTCTCTCTCTCTCCTCACGGACGTAAACTGATGGGAGACACGTGGTTTATGTTTTTTTTACTTGGTGGGTAGGCCCTTAGTGACAGATAAATACGCATTCATCATGCCATCGTTCAGTAAGGCTAAACCTGTTTGCCTTATCTGCAATGAAATGGTCGCTGTTCCAAAAGAGTACAATCTCAGGCGTCATCATTTAACAAAGCATGCAACTTTCTCTGAGTCGTATCCTTAGAAGTCCGAGGCCCGTCGCATTAAAATGTCCACCTTGAAAGCTGGATATGCCCGTGCCACCGGAATTATTACCCGGACTTCAACAGAGCAAGAGAGGGCAACAGGTGCGTCTCTTCAGGCTGTGTGGGTTCTGACAAAAAATAATAAAGCATTTGCCACGTCAGAGGTTTTTAAGGAGTGCATGGTGGCAGTTTGAGGAACTCGCCACCGACAAATCCATGGATAGGATTGTGGCATCCGTGAAGCAAGTACCGCTCTCTGCTTCGACTACCGTCCGCCGGGTTCATGTGTTGGCGGAGGATGTTCAGCGACTTGTACTTGATGAGGTCAAGAAAGCTGAACATATATCTGTGGCTATTGACGAATCCACTGACACCACTGATATATCACAGCTATCCGTCTTTGTCAGATACTTTGATGGAAAAGATTTTAAAGAAGAGCTGTTGGCTTTGATTCCACTGGAAGGTAATACCACTGGGGAAATCATCTTTGAGAAAGTGGAGGAGCTATTTAAAAAACATGGCCTGTTATTACAGAAAGTCAACTTAATTGTGCTCCTGCCATGGTCAGCAAAAACAGGGGTATGGTGAGCAGATTTAAAAATGTTGCTCCAAAGACAAATGCCCTTCACTGTCTGATCGAGCGTGCTGTGCGCCAAGCAAAGCGGGGATTTGAAAGATGTCATGGACAAAACAATGAAAATAATTAACTTCATAAGAGGGAATTCAAGTACCCAACATCGCCTCTTCCGCAAATTCGTGCTGGAATCGGATCACGATGACCTCTTACTCCACAATGACGTGCGCTGGCTGAGCAAAGGTAAAGCCTTGGAGCGTTTCATTGAACTCAGGGATCAAGTTGTGGAGTTTGTCAAACAAAGTAAATCCAAAGGAGCAGCTGACTACCTGTGCATCATGCAAGACAAAACATACATGAGCAACGTCGCATTTTTAGCAGACATATTTTCACATTTGAATGCACTCAATCTGCAACTACAAGGCAAAGAAAAATCTGTGGTGAATTTGGTGGAAAAACTTGATGCCTTTCGGAGGAAACTGGATCTGTTCAACACAGATTTGATATCAGGGAAACTGCTGCACTTCAACACACTGAAGACAGTGGGGGAGAGCAACGTCACTCGTAACATGAAGCAATTCATGACACAGCTGAGGGAAAACTTCTCTACAAGATTTGATGACTTTGCCATAACCAGAGATGTCCTCGAATTTGTGCGTGACCCATTCTCGATCAGCCTAGTCGGAGAATTCTCCACTAATGCGAAGAAGCTGCTGCAGTTGGATGAAGCGGCAATTCAGATTCAACTCATTGACATGCAGGCCTCCAGCGAGATGCAAGCTGCTCTCCGGGGTGCTGAAAGCTTGAGCACTTTTTGGGTGTCTTGTCCCCAAGACTATGGGACACTGAAGACGCTGGCTATGTATGTGCTCACCATGTTTGGGTCAACATACACATGTGAATCTGGGTTCTCAAAAATGAACAGTGTCAAAACAAATGAAAGGAACCGACTGTCTCACCAGTCACTGGAGGACTGCTTGCGTATAAGCCTAACAGCTGTCAAGCCCGACATTAAGAGGTTGGTATCAGAGGGGAAATGTAACTTCTCGCATTAAACCACCAGTTGTGAGTTATTCAGCCATAGTATGTCTATTGTATTCAGGCTAGTGTAGCCTAGACATTGTTAAATGGAGACTTGCCGCTTTATTTTTGAGGTTCTGTTCGACTGGTAACATATTTAAGACGTGTCTGTCATTTAAATGTGCCGTATTCGCGCAAATGTGCTATCGGTAGGGTTGGGTATCGTTTGAATTTGCACGATTCCGATTCTTAACTCCGATTCTTTGAGGGCAGGGTAAAAAAAATTATTAAGTTCTTGTTGAGAAAAACAAGCATATCTGCCTTCTCAGGCATACCAGGAAGAAATGTTTGAACATTTTAAAGAAAAATGCTTCAATCTGGTGCACTTTAAGCAGAATTACTAGAGACTAGATCTAGGGGGTACAACTCTAAACACTCTGAATATGAAAAAGATCGGTTTACATTTTAATCATTAAATAAGTATGTGAGCATAATCAATAACCCATAGCCAATAACAAATACATGTAACGTATTTTATGTTTGTTGTTCATTCATATCTTATTTTACTATTTTATGTATGCATATTTGTTTATCTCCAGTTTAAAAGGATATGTCTGGTTTACTGTCCTATAGTTTACATTGGAATGATTTCAAACCTGTTTATCCCAATAATTATAAAGGAGTGCCTTGGAAATATGTGTTTACATAAATTGTGATCAAAACGTTTGAGACCCACTGAGATAACTTAGACTAAAGTGAACTATCTAAACACTCAAGAGTCCTTTACCTCACTGAGCTGTAGTTATCAGCCTCAGTCTGACTGGAGAGGACTCTCCTCCACATCATTGGAGAAACATCTTCTTCTTCCGTTAGAGCAGCTAGCAACAGATGCAATAACAACAGCGCCGGTTCCAGTGCACACTCCCTTTCTTCCTCGCTCACTCGCACTTTGGCTGTGAGCTGCGGTTGCCAGATCAGCCAACATCCCCCATTTTCATCACTTGCAGCGCCCATCGTACAGGGCGAATGAAACGTGTAACCGGGATGAAAAGGGTGTTACTTTACTTAATTATGCATGTTGTTACATCACGGCCGAAAATTAGGATGAGCCCCAACGGTCAAAACATTTGTTTTACCTCCCAGAGCTCCCAGCGCAGCGCCTCCACATATCTGGCGCCCTAGTCGAACATCTATAACGCCAGTGCAACGGGCCGGCCCTGGTCTCAGGTTACACTGTAGAAAGTGTAGGTACAACGCTACATTTCCCGCCCCCGCTGCAGTCATAGGCTACGGAGAGCGGCGAGAAACAGTTCCTCAGGCATCGAAAAGTGAAACCGAAATTCACATTTCTAAATGATTCCGTTGGAATCGAAATGTTGGAACCGGTTCTGAACCGGAATAACACTTACCTGCAGTTCGAACTGGGTCGGTAAATTCCGTTTCAAAACCGAATGGGAAAAAATAGAAACCGGTGTTGTTTCTTTGTTTTGGTTTTATAATAACAAAACAATAAAACAACACTAGTTTTAATTTTTTCTTATTCGGTTTTGAAATGGAAAAACCAAAGAACGAACAGATTAAACATAAACTTCTCCTCATATTTTTAGAAATAATTTTTTTATAAAAGCAAACATCATCTTTTTTTTATATATATATATTTATTTATGGATTATTATCACCTAATAATCCATAAAAGCTTAGAATCTTCATGCTAACGAAGGATCACTTCTAGGCTACTGTCCCGCAGCTCCTGCCTCTCTGTTGGACTGTCTGTCTGTCGGGGCTGTCACTACCCGATCCGTCCCCCTGCCCGATCGGTACTGCGCATGTGCAAGATGTTCCGCCATATTGGACAACTCCGGACGGCAACTCAAGTAGGACAACATTGACACAGTGGCTTTTGGCAAAGCTCAAAAGGAAAACTCGAGAGAGATGAGTTATTGTTATTACAACGTGACTTCACTATTATTTAACAACTCTTTTTATTGGGTTCTTTTATTTGGGGTTAAGTACATTGTCAGAATAAGTGATAAATGAATTTAACTTCTGTTAGACAGCCATATGCCATACATGTTTGCATACATTCACAGTAAATATTTATTCAGTATGATAGCTGTCTAACATATGTTAAATTAATTCCTCACTTATTCTGACAATGTACTTAACCCCAAATAAAAGAACCCAATAAAAAGAGTTGTTAAATAATAGTGAAGTCACGTTGTAATAACAATCACTCATCTCTCTCGGTTTTTCTTTTTGAGCTTTGCTAAAAGCCACTGTGTCAAGTGTCCATCTCGGGTTGCCGTCCGGACTTCTGGACCATCTCGCACATGCGCAGTACCGATCGGGCAGGGGGACGGATCGGGTAGTGACAGGGGCTACTGCTGCAGGCTCTTCACAACGAAGGAACACTTCTTCTTCAGGGCAGGGAAGGCTACACAGTCTACTGTCCCGCAGCTGCTGCCTCTCTGTTGGACTCCGGTACTGCACACTACTCACGAGACGTTGTAAAAAGAAAATGAGTGGGGGGCAAAACGCACTAACGTCACCACCGTCGGGCCAGATGAGAATGTCTGGCGGGCCGGATGTGGCCCGCGGGCCGCCAGTTGATGGTCACTGGCGTAGTGAAAAGTAGTGATGTACATGAGGATACCTCGTCTGAAGAAATTGTCACTGATCATGCAGAATTTGGCTCTGGTATAGTTGCTCACAATTCATTTGAAACTGACATAGACAATGAGAACCTGAAATACACAATTGTAAAAAAATTGGCTTCTCTTCTTTTAAAATTAGAGATTAACTCGCATGTACCATGTTCAGCACTTGATGAGTTCCTAGAAGAATTGCACTTTATTGTCACCTCTGCAGTAGTCCCCATAACGAACAGTACAGCAGCTGAAGTTTTCAAAAAGTATGACCTTCATGTTGATCAGTGAATAATTGATAAGCTGATCATTGGCATTTCTACCAACAATCCTTTGGTAACTGCAATAGCTAAGGATGGTCCACTAGCTTCAGCTTACAAACGTAAACAATTATACAAAGAGCACTTTAAGGTTGTGTAACCTGTTGAATATGTACTTGATGCAAGGTCCAAAAAAACATTCCAATATGTTCCCTTACTTCAGTCTCTACAACAACTGCTCAGTCGTAATGATGTAGTTGATAAGATTGTTGATAATCACAGAGCCCGCTCTTTAAATAAACAGCAGTATTTGTCTTTTCGGGATGGTGAACATTACAAAAACAATCAGTTTCTTTCAGGTGAAGATTTAAGAATCTCCCTGTGTCTTTATGTAGATGACTTTGAAGTCTGTAATCCTTTAGGAACGTCACGGAAGAAACACAAACTTTGTGCAGTTTCCTGGGTTTTAGGTAATTTACATCCAGGCAATTGCTCATCCTTGTCCTCAATTTACCTCGCATTGCTGTGCAAAAGTGACTATGTCAAAGAATTTGGTTATGAGAAAATATTTGAGCCTCTTTTGCATGATCTAGTGATCTTGGAACAGCAAGGGTTGTTTATACAACAACTGGTGTCTTTCATAAAAGGCACAGTTCAGTGTGTTCTTGCTGATAATCTTGGGGCTCACGGGCTAGCTGGGTTTATAGAGAGTTTTTCAGGTAACTATTTCTGTCGATTTTGTACAGGTCAGCATTCAGACACTCAGGCACTAGAAGTAAGAACAGGAGCATTTCAGCGCAGAAACAAAGAGACACATCAGCTTCACATCACAACAGCTCAGGAAAAAGGAGTTAAAAGGGCTTGTGTTTTGACTGACAGTCTTTCTCATTTCAATGTCATTAGTGGTTATCCCCCAGACATTATGCACGACCTTTTTGAGGGCATAGTTCCGGTTGAACTAGCAAGGTGCATTGCTGTGCTTCTTTCTAAGAAGTGTTTCACTCTTGAGCAAGTCAATAATCTTATTAGATTGTTTCCCTACAAGTGGGGTGACAAGACAAACTGCCCTCATTTGTTACCAAAAACCTTCCAGCAGAAACAAACAATAGGAGGCAATGCCCACGAAAACTGGCGTCTCCTTAGATTACTTCCTTTGATGGTTGGAAAACTTGTTCCTAATGATGAACCTGCATGGCAGGTGATTTTGGATTTGAAGGATATTGTGGAACTAGTTGTTGCTCCCAGTCATACTGCAGAGTCTATTGCGTATTTGGAGTGCAAAATCTCAGAACACCGACAACGTTATCAGAAAGTCTTTCCCGGTGCAAGGTTGCTGCCAAAACATCATTTTCTGGAACATTATCCAGAAATGATCAAATGTTTTGGTCCACTTGTAGCATTGTGGACCATGCGATTTGAAGCGAAACATAGCTTTTTTAAGCAGATTGTTAGACACACAAAGAACTTCAGAAACATACCTTTTTCACTGGCAAGTAAACATCAGCTTATGGTGGGCTACAATATGCTCAAACCTGACAATGAAAAGTCTTCCTTGGAGGTTTCAAAAGTCTCAAAGGTCCCCATTGATGTCCTACATGAGGATGTTGTGCATGTTATTACTCAGAAGTACCTAGAAGTCACAGCTCTAAATCTTTCTCATAGTGTCACCATTAATGGGATTAACTACAAAAAGGGCATGATAGTTGTTCATGGATCATGTGGTGGTCTGCCAGAGTTCTCCGAAAGTATTCAGCTATGTATCTTAAAAGATGATTTGAGTCTCATCATCAGAAAATTGGGCTGGTATAGAGATCACTACCGAGCCTACGAGTTGCATCCAACAAGTGACCTGGCGTTGGTTAATTTGAAGGAGCTTGCTGACCAGTACCCTTTGGCTATAAGAATGGTGACCTTGAAAAGATTTGTACACATGACAGGTAATCTGTTATTTTCAATTTAGAAATGATAATGTTCTCATTTATCAATAATCAAGAAAGTATTATCAACAGTTCTGCAAATGTTGATTTCCTAATCTGAAACTCTGCATATACATTATTCTGTACAGTGAAGATCCAACTTTTAACTGTAGTAACAAGAAGAAAAGCACATTTGCAGGGCAACTTAACGTGTTTGGAGACTAATTAATTGTATGAATACATTGGTGTATTGCTAGTTATTGCATGAGCAATTAGTGTGCACATTGACTCCTAATTTTTAACCTCAATTCTAAGACAGTTGTTCATCTTTTTGTATTTTCAGATTGAATACAATATGGCGGCAACCTTAAGAGTCATTCTTGGAAAAGACAACGCATCCAAATTGACTCTTCCCACTGGCATACCAGCTTCGTTAGAGGAATTACAAGGAGATATACAAAGACACTTTGGCTTGACAGAACAAGTCAGATTGCAGTACAGAGACATTGAATTTGATAATGAGTTCATGAACTTGACGTGTACTTCGGAATCAGATACAAAAGCACAGTTAAGGTAATTTACCTACCAAATAGCTCAGGCACTGACACTGGCCCACACCATACTGCTTCACTTCGAGCATTAGAATCAGTAGCAGACACAGAAATGTTGTCCTCCCCTGAATCTGCAGCCTCAGGGTCATTCCTTAGATCACAGCCATGGCCCAACATCTTTCAGATACCTCAGTTCAGTTATGAGGTAGAGGTTCAGCGAGAGATGGCCTGTCATGCTTTTCACAACTCTGGCACTCTCCTGTCTCTAAGCACCAAACTAAAGTCTGATATTCTAGATCGTTTGGCATCAGAAATTATCAAGTTCAAAGTGTATCCATCAAGTGCAGACTTTGATATTGTGGCCCTGGCTCTGATAAAAAAGCATCCTTGTTTAAAGGAGCAAGGATCTGTGTCTGGTTACTACGGGTGGAAAATAAGCCTAAAATACAAAATGGCCAACTACCGGACCAGACTGTGGAATATTGGCTGCACAGAGTTGAGCATAAATGCTATGAAAGAAAAGCGTGGTCCAAGCCAAGGTCCAAACCAGGTGAAGAAGCCACGGAAAGCTGAGGTCAATTACTGTCCTGATGATCCTGTAGGTGAAACCAAAGACAGCCTTGAAGAAGAAAGACAAGCACTTTTAATCGAGGTGAAGAAGAAGAACAGTCAGCTGATCAAAACTAAAATGGAAAAAAACTTTTCCTATAGACGACAGGAAATCCTTCAGGATATGCCATTCATCACAGAGTTCGGAGAGAGATGGCCAGCTCTGTTTTCATAGAGCGAGGTGATTTTTTAAATATTTTAATAGATGCACATGTATAAGAGAAGAACCTCAGCTGAAATTCTTTGTTTGGTTTACACCAGTAGATGAACTCCTGTCCTTTCTGCTATGACACTTGATGGATATTATTATAGATGCAACAGCTTTAAACAAAACATTTTAACCTGCATCACAATGTGTTGCAGGTAAACGCATAATTCCCCCGCATCACCACCGTTCCGCTGCTGCATACCTTCATGTCTCAACTGGATCACCATTCGTCTCAGCTGATAAAGGTTTTCAAAAAGAAGGGGGGGACAGCAGGACGCAATTTGGGCCTGATCGTGGCAGCCATGGACAAGGTATGTAGTTGTATTAAATGGTGTAGTTTGGGCACTGCAACACCATATTCTCTTTTTCTCTCTTGTTGTCCCTCTCATATAAATATATTTTAACCTCTCTGACCCACTTTCTTTGACTTTCCAAAAATCAGCACACAAGCATAATCAGTATTCTTGTGTGAAGATTTTGAAAATGTGTTTCAACCGTGGGATCCTGAGGGACAAACACGACAGGACTGTGTCCTTAAAGCATTCTGCGTTTACCTGAATGAAAGTTCCGAGAGCTTCATAAAGGAATATTTGGTAAATTGAAACATAGCCAAACACATCATTATTAACTTTGATTTAGGTAAATCATAACACAATAATCCATGATAATGTCATTTTCCATGTATAAATCAACTGCATGAAACGCCTAGTTTTGAAATCCTTTGTTTATTTAAAATAAGATGTACCTTTTATTATTAATTCCGTGGGAAAATTCAGGAGTTTAAATTATATACAGGTAGTAATTGTCAAAACAAACTGTTAAAACAGAAAATGAATTAAATGAACATATATCAAGTTTTGAATCCGGATTGGTAAATATATTTGCATTTTTGTGTGCAGTTACTAATGCCGGTTAAAGTCGTTGTGCACACAGTATAGGTTTTATGTGCTTCCGCGACATACTGTAGTGACCTCCCTTTGTCGTGCAAGTAAAATCTTGCACTTATATTTTCTAGGGCTCCAACACATTTAACATGATTGGCTAAGTAGTGGGACATATCTAAGCTGTTGACAAAAATAACTACTTAAATCATTGAATTTGTTTTTTATTCAAAGTATTTGCTGCTACTTTGGTTATATTGTTCATGTACATTTACAACTACATGTACTTATTTACAATGGATCCAACAAAAGGATTTGTGTGTCAGGGCTAGTTCTCATACTGATGTATACTATGTTCTAATCCCACTTAAGGATGTTGAACTTGCAACGACACCAATGAAGCCAATGGTATTGGGACTCTATCTCGTGAAACACGAAGGAGCAGAGCCCGGGGAACCACTTGCGGATGTTGGCGTCATTATCGAGGGTGTTGGAGTGCTGCGAGATCTGAAGTACTTGGCACATGGATGGGCAGTACAGCTTGGACTGATTTACAGCCTCAATCTGAACTACCCCAAGGAAATTAAACAAACATTTGAATTCATTCAAAAAGTTTTGATGGGGTTGGATGGCAACAGACTGTCAACCAAGGTGCAGGTTCTGAAAAACCGATTACAAGAGTAATCCCAAGGACAGCAATCATACGGGGGGAATACATAGTTAAAAAAATCAGCAGGGCTTTCTTGTCCGCAGCTGAACAGCCAGCATACCACACAGAGATGGAGTATGACGGCACGCTCTCGATGGTCGCCTGGTAGAAGGACACCAGCAGCTTCTTGTTCAGTCTGTTCCTCCGAAGCACCCTCATGAAGTGTAGTCGCTGCTGGGCCTTCTTAACTGCTGAAGTTACTTGTTCATGTGTATACAAGGCAAATCACTGTTAAATTCAGCAGCTGTTTTTAGGCAAAGAGTTTCAAAATGTTAATATTATGTACCTACCACCAAAAGGCTGTTGGAGTTAAGTGTTTTGTTGTTGTTGAATTGTTGTGTCTAAAATGAAAATGTTAAATAAAGTGAGGAATTAAAAATACTGAGTTGTAGTCATTTGAATTACTTATAAACAATTTGGATTAAATTATGTTAAGTGCAAAAAACACAATCCTACAACATAAATGGAGCAAATGTGTCTTAAGTAACCATAACCTAACTGTGTTAGGTAAATCAATGTAAACTTTAAGTAAAAACAACAATTTAAGTAAATTCAACATAACTGTATGATGTAGCATTTAATTAAGATGCTTTGGTAAGATTTACTTAAATGCAAGAATTAAAGATTAGTTTACCAGTCTGTTTCCTATTTACTTAGCCTTGTTACGTGCAACCGGTTGACATAACTAGATTAAGTAAATCTAACATATCATTTCTTTGAGTGCAGGGCATCATAGCCAAATGAACAGCGTTCCAGCGCTGGTGTGTAGGGAAAAGCCTGGACCCCGTTAGGTGCCCCCTGCCTCACGCGATAGTGTCTATTGGATACATTTTGGCCCTTGGACAAATGTAGTTGGTGATCCCTGCCCTAAAGTTTCTGTCAGCCAAAGTAGCTCTGCTCTTGGCTCTGACAGCAGCTAAAGGGTGAGTGATGTGTCTGCTCTCTCTGTGGCTCCGTCATGTCTCCAGATCCAAGGAGATTTGCGCCCTAACCCGGCTTTTATGCCAAAGGTGATCACAAGCTCTTTTAGATCGAGAGGGATCACTTTGGATGGTTTCTTCCCTTCTCCTCACACATCAGAGGAAGAAGCCACATCTCATCTCCTCTGTCCCGTACGTGTGCTGTCATGCTATATTGCACGCACAGCCAGGTTGCGCAAGTCTCAGCGCCTGTTTGTGCATTACAGAGAGCACTCATTAGGGCAGCCTCTGTCCGCACAGCGGCTGTCACACTGGTTGTGTGAGGCTGTGTCACAGGCGTATGTCTACTCTGGGGTGGATCCCCCAGAAAACATCAAAGCGCACAGCACCAGAGGAATTTCCTCCTCCACGGCGTTGCACGGAGGAATGACAGTGGAAGACATTTGCAATGCTGCATCTTGGTCTTCCCCCTGTTCTTTTATTTGTTTTTATTTGAGGGTGTAGGAGTAGGTATCACTTCTCCGCGCCGATTCTATGAGTTTGCTTTAAAAGAAGGAACACTCAAAACAACCAGGACGAGGGTTAAACAATAATCTGTTTTAATTATAAAAGGTAATAAGGCAATACAATATATATACACATTACCATACCATATAAAATCATATCCGTAATGTAAGGAGTACTCCTGCCCTGGTTCACGCGCTGTGATCCTTCTGTCTGGGCAGCGCGAGAAGAGAGAGCGAACAAAAGGCTGAACAGGCTTTCATACCAACACAAACAGGAAGGGGTGGGGTCAACTGTCATCTTTTCAGGTCATCTCATTGAGAGATGCAAACGTGAATCAGCGCGTGCCAGCAGAGAACCAAACAGTTTCAGTTTGAAGCAAAACACCTCTTATCATTTATCACACAATAGTCATGTTTTCCTTTATGAAAGCCATACTTGTTGGGAATTTACCAGTCATCATCTCATGACCAGCTAACTAACAGAGCTTAACACTCTGGAGTCGGTGGACGCGCCGGCGCGTCCAGGTGCGCATAATTTTACGTAATTAATCATATATCTTCGATTATAAGGAGTAGAAACATGATTCAGATATCCGCGGAATCGCTGGAAGGGTAGCTTTCCAGCAGTATCTCCTGTGAGACTGTAACCAGGGCACAGCAGCCAATATGGCCGCTCAAAGCAGCTTGACTGTGTGCGATTGGTGGATTCGTGTGTCCGTCAAGGAAATCTCGGCCGGCAGCCATGATGGTCTGAAATGACCAATGGACATCGAGAATTCACTAAGGACCTACCCACCAGGTAAAAAAACATAAACCACGTGTCTCCCATCAGTTAACGTCAGTGTTGGAGAGAGAGAGAGAGAGACACAGAGAAAATGGCTAAAAAAAGTTGCCGACTTCACTCGAGATTTTTTTCGCTAGCAGCACTGAAGATAGAGCCTCAGATGTTCAGAACCTGAAGTCTTCCACTCTTCTGAAGAAGAAGAACACAAAGACAACAACAAGGATCCATTTGGACATGGGTAAGTGTAAATATTACAGTAATAGTGTACTGGCAATGTGTGGGGAATACCGCGAAAATGAACAATAGGTTTATTGATATATATTTTTTATCGATAGTCATGAACTTTTTATTGGGACAAAATAGACTCCATTAGCAAACGTTTACTCTGTGTTAACGTTATTTTGGTGTGTAAAAGTGAGATTACATTTGTAGATGATTCAATTAATCATTTATTCCTCCCACAACGGAGACATTTACAGTGACATGTTTTTGCCATCGATTATTTTATCATACTGTTCTGTACAGATGAGATGTTGTCATAGATTTATTTATATGTGTGCCTGTTATTATTTTACCGTCCTGTACAGATGAGACTTTGTAATCAGATGCGTGTCTGTGATTTTATACTGAATGTAAAGTAACTGGAAATACGTGTGTGTGTGTGTGTGTGTGTGTGTGAGAGACTCCTTTTCCAACCTCCCAAACTTTCTTTTTATGTGTGCATAGTTATTTGTGCTTGAGCAACATTTTACTTGAACTTTATTTCAATGAAATTAGTTGTTATTATTGTCCTACATTTTTATTTGTTTTACAGAGATGTTTCACAGCTGTCTGGGCCTAGTGGCCCACAGGCGGCGTTTATCCAGCAGCCACAACATCCATCTGTGCCGGCCCCCAGGTCAAGATCTACTGTGGCTCAAGGGCCTTCACCAGAGCCATCACCACCAAGGACCAGCAGACCAGCATCACTACAGCTGCCTCCACCTCCATCTGCGGCTGCCACCAGGTCAAGATACACCTCAGCTCCACCACAGCCATCACCTTCAACCCAGCCAGCAAGGAGGTCTCGTGGAGGTCTCGTATAGCACTTGTACCCCCCACCTACACAGCAGCCCATGCACCATCACCCCCACCTGCACAGCAGCCAGACCCACTGTCTTGGAAGACAGACAAAGACCTTGACACTGTCTTGACATTTATAATGAATAGTTGGTTGAAAGTTCTGATGTTCAAGATTGTAAATAGTTAGATTTTCCAGTTTCTTATATTTATATAAATAGTTGGTTGAAGAAAACATATTTATAATAAATTGTTGGTTAAAAAAAAAGGTTGAATGCTCAATTTGTATTTGTACACATCACATGAACCTTGGTATGTAATATGAAGTCATTATTCAGTCCTGATGTATCTCAGTCCCTGCTGTGGTGAAAGTAGAGTGATAAACACTTGTTTTACTCAAAATTCGAATTAAATCTTTTTCATTTTAGACATGAATTACACATTTATATACAGTGTAATTCAAATATTTCACTGCTTTTGTGATCCTAAGACTTTGGTAACCAAATCTAAAACACCAAAACATTTCGATCACATGAGTAAATTTGTGTTTTCACAAGAGTTTTGAAGATTTTCCGAAAATCGGATGTAACATTTTAAGCTTTTGAGCTACTTATCTCATCAAACAGTGCTCTAAGGTGAGTAATTTGCATATATAGCAATACCAGAGATTGTCCTGAATATTTTGATATTTAACACATGGGGTGCCATGTTAGAAGAAATATATTTAAAAGGGGATTTAAGAAAACATCAACAATTCGAGAAAATACCCTTAAGACTCCAGAGGGTTAATTGTCCTCATACCCCCAGGCCCTCTCTGAACTTAAATCCACCTGAAGTCAGCTTACCCAGAATCAGAAGGACCATTGTCTCTCTAATTGTGTGTGACCCAATCGTCTCCTGCTCTTTAGGAGTCTTGAAATGAACGCACATACATTTCTCTCATTAACTAACACTTAACATCCCATATATCAGATGACATAAAAATGAATATACCAGAATTACGCTGTATTAAACTTTTTGCCATAATACTTTACATCAATTTCCACAATTGATGTCTCCCATTCCTCTCTTACACATTCAGTATTGAGTGTTCTGTCAGATTGAGTAATGTCAGGGATTAAACGGCGTGCCCTCTCTCCTGCATATCGGCATTCAGAGAGCTGCCCTTTTGCCCCTCTTTTATCGTTTTAACAAATGGGAGTTGTTTATCTCTACTTTTTTTAAACGACGGGTATTCACCTTCATTCCCTTAAAGAGAATATTCATTTGGAATAGTGCTATATTTCCAGGGACTGGGATGCTCCTTTCTTTTTCGCATGGGTTATTAATTGTGTAGATGTGTTTTTGTACTTCTGGTAACGGACGGACCCAGTGGGGCGTGGACTACATCCTGCTTTGCCCTTAACCCAATAGCGATAGCCTTAGAGGGCGAAGCATTATACGAAATAGACTGGGGTTACGTACTGTAACCCAGCTTCTATGAGTATAGGCGCAGCCCTCTAAGGTTCGGGCCCCACGTGCTCCGCGAATAGCTGAAGAAAAGCTGTTTGTATGGGAGCAGTTGGACAGGCCTACTTCCTATTTATACGGAAGTGAGGCCGGAGGTGGGGCCCACGTCATAGGTGGGCGTGGATTAAGTCTGTCAGTGCTGCACACGTGCAGTGGAATTACCCAATAGCGATAGCCTTAGAGGGCTGCGCCTATACTCATAGGAGCTGGGTTACAGTACGTAACCCACTCACTATAAACATCGCGATGAAAGCAGTTACTAAAATAATATCCAGGGGATGCATGCAGAGCTGTCATTGGCTGAGATAAGTCCGGCCATGCGTAACGCCTCCATCGTTCCCGGAAATGCATCCGCGGCGGAGCACGTCAACCCTGTCAATCCTGTCTCCTAAAAATTACGTTCCCACAGAACTAAACTGCATTCTCCTACGTTACGTTCGTTATGAACGTATCTCAAATAAGTTTATTTTCTACGTATCTTTGCCATTTATTGTCTTGCTTATAATAATGATAACAGTCATTTATAAATATCATTTTAGAGCACACATTTGAAATCAGTAGGCGAGGCTGTAATTTTGTCAGCTGTTACCAGGCCAGGCTCCAGGATTAAATGACTGAGGGGGCTGTTAAAAAATCAGAGGGGGCGACTTTTTTTTCACAACTGTCACAGCCTGGCTCTTGGCCAAAAACGTGAAACGGACGCGATGTAAGGAAATATATTTATTATTACCATTAAACTAAACAGAGCTACCACAATGGGATGTGTTAATCAGTAAGATCAGTAGTGTATGTGTTCGGGTGTGTGAAAATGGTGTGGTCGTGCAAAGTGTTGAATGCCAAACTAAGGTGAAGGGAAACAAAATCATAAGTCAGGTAGCTGCTCTCCAAAACAAATCCTCCAACAGAGAGAGAAAGCAAGTCTCTGGCTCGGGCCTTTCACTCCTCATGGCCGTACCGACAGCCAGGTGCCCTCAATCAGTGCTGAACGTTAAAGGGACATACACACACACACATCAGTTATCAGTTGCACATTTCCAATTACAGAAGCCGGTTTGTGTGAAGGCGTTGTCTGCATTAGCACTACACCCTATGTTGAACTTTCTACATGCAAAGCAAAATGCAGCATCAGCCACAACTGAATATTCCAGCCACTTTCTTCCATTAAACCAATTCTTGGTAAAGGTGCGTTTTTGTCCATTAATTATTCGGACAGGGTAGGACTGCAGGATAACCTGGGCTGGCCCCTCTGTCCCAAGATCGTCAGGCGCAGTGGCATTAGAAGGTGGAGCTGGAGGCGGCTGTTGACCCATTCTATTGCTTATCGTGGAACAAGATGCTCTGGCTGCCGCCGGGACATCTTCTCTGGCTGGTGGAGTTAACTCGCTCTGAACTAAATCCCTCTCTGGAAGCTCGGCCTCCACAATATCTTTGCTGCTGCCAGAACTACCAGCCTTCTTGTTGGACAACCACTTTCGGATATCCATCCTGACCTAAACGTGTCTTCTCTTTCTTCCTTTCCTTCTCACTGCTCTATAATCTCTTTGCTTCTTTATTTCGGATGTACCCCTCTCATTCTGTTCTTTTCCTCTGATCTTTAAAAACAGATAGTACATTATTAGATGGCTGCACTTTGGTTAATAGACTAACTTTGATTTCCTCAATTCATACATTGACAGGCTCTGTAATTATACCATAACCTTTTCTCCTCTATCCCTTAACTCCTCTTCCTATACAGATTGACATACTTAATTACTATCTACTCTAGTCACGTCAGAATTAAAGAAAAATGAATCATTAATCATCATTAAATGGTTGATTTTTTATTTTCAGAATTGAATGTTCAAACCAAGGCCTACAACTTGGCATTTCATAATAAAGTGACTAATATATCAACCAAATGTAATATTGGATAAAATACTACACCAAATGGACAGACACAGATTAAAAGCAAAGCCCCCTGGTTTGTCTCTAGAGTCTAAATGCCATGACAACAATCGGTCCCACTTTACAATAAGACTACCCTTATAAAGGGTTTACGAATAGTTTGTAATTCATTTATTAATTAAGTTGTGAAAACTTTATAAATCATTAATACGGTTTTATAAGATTTGAGATAAACAGGGCAACTGTGACCGGTTGCTTGCCAAATAGTGAGCCCACATGTATCTGTACTGCTAAGCCTTATTAGAAATGTTAGTAACTCATTAATCATGGGAATGTGTTTTACACTTTACAATAAGGCTCCCTTTTGGCAGTTATACATGTTAGTAACTCATAAATAAATGGTCATAAAGAGATGTCAAGAAACATCAAGATGGAAGGGGTCTAAGGACAGAGGGTCTAAGGACAGAGGGTGTCGTATTGTCATACTGATATGCTGTACAAACTGTGAAGTCCACTGAGACAAATGTAACATTTGTGATATTGGGCTATATAAATACACATTGATTGATTGAAGGGGGGAATAAACTCACTGAACAACAGATACCAAGGATGCTGGCTGATGAAGAAGACGAAGTAAGCTAGCCAATATAAGGCTTAGTCATCTTGCCAAATAGTGAGCCTGTGTTGACATATGAAAACTATGTTAGAACTGGTTTAGAAATGGTTCTTAATGATTAATAAAGTGTTTACAACTCAATTAATAACCTAATTAGTTATGAATTCTTTATAAGGGTAGTCTTATTGTAAAGTGGTACCGAAAAATCGAATCAATGTTCCACAATCCGTCACTAGATGTCACTCATTGTACCAATAGGCCTACGGTTTATATCATATACAACTTATTATTATTATAGTAAAAATCTAATCTAAACTAATGTAATATTCAATCCCACATTTGACTTGTTTTTACTGACATCATGTAACATTTTATTTCACCTTGCTTTATGTTTTTTAATGTACATTAAAAAACGGGAGCATTTTCCGGAGTTTCAACCGGGTACCGGCCACCGAAGACTTTGCCCGGAAAACGGAGACGTTTTGGTCTGTGGACTGTGTTACATCTAAGCACACACGCTAACTACAAGCTCACTTGGGGTTGAGACTTTTTTACACGTTGCTTGACTGCCTGCCCACAAATCTGATCCAAACATAGTAACGTATATTGGGGAAAATAATTATTTAAAGTTATTTAATAATTGTGACATTTATCGTACTTTTTGATGGATGAATGATGCTCAAAGTGAGGGGGCAAAGAATACAACTGAGGGGGCAATGCCCCCTTTTGCCCCCTCGTGGCGCCGGGTCCGGTGTCAACACGGGGTTTGAGGAGCTTGTTGACGGTGGAGAAGAGGGTCCTGGGGTTATGGGAGGGGTCGGTAAAGATGGTAGAGAGGTAAGCAGTTTTTGCGGCAGTGAGGGTTTCTCTGTAGGTAGTGAGATGGAGTTTGTAGGATTCATGGTGAACTGTGAGGGATGATTTCATGGTAACCTTTTGAGGGGAGCCAGGCTGTTGAGGGAGGAGAGTAGGGTGGAATTAAGGTGGTTGAGTTGTTCATCGGGGGGTGAGCTGAGGTTCGAGTCCAGGGGGAGAGTAGAGGATAGCAGGTCGGAGAGGTGCTCGGGATCAACAGAGCATATATTACGGAAGGTGATGGTCCTGGATGGTGGTGGATGGGGGAGGCGATGGTGAACTGTATGAGTTTGTGGTCAGAGAGGGGAAAGGGGCAGGGGTGGAGGTCGAGTACTGGGAGGTTGGTGGAGCAGACAAGGTCAAGGATGTGTCCTTTATCATGGGTGGGGAAGGTGACATATTGGATAATTGAGAAATTGTCCAGAAGGGAGGAGAATTCAGAGGCGAGTTTGCAGGTGGGGGAGTCCATGTGGATGTTGAGGTCGCCGAGCAGTAACAGACGTGAGGAGAGGGATGAAGCAATGGTGAGGAGTTCAGTGAGATCAGAGAGGAAGGAGGGGTGTGGTTTGGGGGGGCGGTAGATGAGGATAACTGTCAGTGAGGGAGGGGCTTTGAAGGCGAGGAATTCGAAGGATGGTACTGAGGGGAGGGTGAGTTCTGTCGTCCGGATGTTGTGGTTGTAGATGACAGCGAGCCAACCACCACGGCGTGAGGGGCGGGGTTTAGTGATGTAATTAAAACAAGGGGGGGATGTTTGGTTGAGGGAGAAGAAGTCATTGGGTTGTTGCCAGGTTTCAGTGAGCAGAAAGAAGTCAATGGATTTGTCCAGGATTATTTCGTGGAGGATGTGGGCTTTATTGTTAAGTGACCGGATATTGAGGAGGGCAAAATTGGTCAAGTGGGGGGTTAGAGGGGTGGTGGTAGACTGGAGAGGTATGAGGTTGGCCAGGTTAGCAGCGCGGGGGTGGGCACGAGAGGGGGGGCAGTGGAGCAGAGGAGGGGGGCTTGATGGTGGGGAGAAATGGCTTGTCATGTGTTGGGAGGCGGAGGGGAGTGGGATCCGCTCCAGGTATTTCATGCAGCTGGGAGTGTAGGTGAACGGGGGAGAGAGGAGCAGTAGGAGTTGCGTTCTGATGACGCGTCAGGTGTGCGGCAGTGCGTTGGGTAGAGCAGATGGATGCTATGGATTGTCCGTGCTGAAAGTAAACAAAACGGCGGCGGGTGCTTCGGTGAATGTAGCGGGGTCGACGAAGGAGTCCAAGATGTCTGATGACTGAGATGGAAGACGGGGTGGAGGAGTTGGTGAATGACAGAAGCTGTGAGATGGAGTATGTCAGCATGATGACAGGCGGGAATGCTGAGAGCAGTGTGTTAGCAGCGATAGCGGCCAGCGGGCTAGGTGCACAGAGGTGGAGGATTGTTGTGGAGACGAGGAAGATCCACGACATGGCAGGAGGATGTGAACAGCGGGACGGGACATGTGTACCCCGGAGATGAAGACAGGAGGCAGAGAGAGTCCACGGTTGTTGCGTGGGACGGAGACAGACAGGTAGGCGATGTAGCAGATAGCAATAGCCACCCGGCACTTTGATGGCTGAGTGAGGGCAGCCAGCAACGGAGGCAGACATTAAAAACAATGTGCAGTGAAGCAGAGATGTGCAATGCAGGGCAGCAGTCCAATTTGAAGGTTTTTGCAAGAACAGAGGCGGAGAAGCGGCGAACAGTCAACGCCAGCGTCCTCTCCGTAACACGAAGGCAGCAGCTGGACCCTTCGAGGGAGGCAGAGGTGGAGTGCCTCGTCCTCCTTCTTCTTCGTCTCACACCTCCTTTGCATGGAGGCGAGAGCGGAGCCGAAAATTCCCTTGGGAACGATGGGCATATCCAGCACATCCTCCTTTTCTCGGTCAGGGAGGTTGGTGAGGTTGAGCCATCTCGCTCTTTCCTGCACCACCATGATCCCCATTACCTTGCCCGTAGCCTGGACGGTGCAGCGTTGGACACGGAGGCAAATGTCCGTGACCGCTGCCATCTCGTCCAGAGTGGCTGCCCCCGGGTTACCCGACAGGTCAGGCAGAGCTCCGCTTGGTAAGCGGTTAGCAGCGAGGACACGTTCAGGGCCCTGGCGGACAACGCTGCAGCCTTGTAGGACTTTTCAGTCATCGTCGACTGAAAGCGGTCCGACTTTGCTGGCAGCGTGGGGTTCCTGCTCGGTGACGGGCCCACCATTGGTAGAAGCAGGCCGAGCTTCTCCATTCCGTCGCAGTCTAGGGAGGAGGCACCCTGGATTGGGACCTTGTTGCTGAAGGGCCGGTCTCTCCACGAGACCGACACCTCATCCAACATCTCCGGGATGACCGGAAGGAGTTGCCTCTTTTTGCCCGCTTTTTGGGGAAGATGTTTTCTTTCGTAGCGGCACCTGGAGGTCTCCTTGGCCATTTCAGGCCACGGGACGTTGAGTCTGGCCGCAGCGCGTTTGCACACGGCCTGTAGGTCCATGCTCAGACCGGGCGAAGCTGGTGTGCTATCGCCGGGGAGAGCAGCCCTCGCTCCAGGCTTTGCAGCCTGGGCCGATGACATGAAGGTGTCCTCTTCTTGTTCATCCGACTCGGACAGGAGGAACGCCAGGGCGTCCTCCTCTTCGTCCTCCTCTTCGTCCAGCTCGAGGACATCCTCCGCGGGTGAGACCATGGTGAGGTCTAACGGGGAGCCCCAGCTTGCCAGGGCGCGGGATTCCGGTTCTGTGGCCATCGCAGATAATGAGCCCCAGACCAACACGGAGAGGGGTTCACTCTCTGTGGCGGATGCCCCCGTGTCTTGACTGCCGGCCAGCGGGTCCGTGGACATGGGGGGGTCCTGTTCCGACAGGCTAGCTTGTCGTGCTAATCGTCGGCGGAGGCTCTTAACGGTGAAGCGGACACAATGTCCGCATGAGCCGGGGTTGTCGATAGCGCCTCGGGCGTGTTCCAGCCCGAGGCAGGACGAACAGACCTGGTGTGAGTCTGTGCCCCAGATCTTCAACCCGCAGCCGCAGAGTCGAGCCACCGAGTCCCTGACTCCTCTGGTGTGAGGGAGAGGGGCGTTCATCTTGTTCGCCTCGTGGCGTGGAGAGGACCCGCTCTCGACAGGTGAGATGGGAGAAAAGATATTACCACCTTGTCCTTAATCCGGGTAAGAGAAGGGTGAGGTTGATTTTAAATACTCACAGCGTTAGTACTACCGTCTTCCTGCGAAGCAGAAGGAGTAGCCGGCGAGCGCCCGTCGACCGAAATGGGTATTTGGGTTCAGTCTGTGGACAGTGAAGCTTGTCCAGCTACTGTAGAGATGTGCTCTGAAGCGAGAAGAGGTGTGTGAATGACGCATGCGTCGTGGCGCAAGCTACTTATAGGGGGTGAATTCCCTGACGCTGACGTCAAGATCACCAGCCAATCAGGATTGGCGTAATGAGATTGATGCTTCTGTTTGCTCCGCGATGAGGCGCATCCCATAGTGAGACATCGAACGGAGTGTTATGAATGAGAACACTGATGCATTAATCAATAACAATAATCCACAGCTCTTCTCTCTGCTCCGGAGGATTTAAAACATATATATCCCAATGCCACACAAATGCATCAGTGACGTGGTTGAAATCTTGTCTCCAGAAAACAAAAAAGTGAAACAAGCGGTATCAGTGACTGTGTGTTTGATGTGGCTCTTTGCAGTAACAGAGAAACAATGTGGCTCTTAACCTCTGACTGGTTGGCCACCCCTGATGTACATTCTCGGCTATCACACACATCAGCCCAAGCTGATAAAACGTAATAATAACACTCAATATTTCACACAACCGCTTTAAAACACTCCTTACACATGTTATGTTATAGTTTGGCCCAATTTGTTATGGTTTTGTACTATCTACATCCCTGATCAAAGGGAAGAATTTTGACAAGAGTCAAAGTTAGGTTTCATTCTCCGGTACTTTACTCGAGTGAGGAAAGTGTTAGTCTACTACAAATAAACACGACGTTTATCTTCTGTTAACTTGATTTATTCCATCAACGTACATAACACCAACACAGAGCCATTAACGAACAGAGGACCTCATGCTCCAGGTCTCCACAGACTCACTGCGCATGCGTTTCACAGCCTCAAGAGAGCAACCTAGACTACCGTATATCCTGTAGTATAGGCGCAAAGAGATTACATGTTAACAATCTCATTCTATCTTTTTAAAGAAATAAACTAAACAAAAATAACTTTACATTGCATGAATCATAAAACAATCATACAGTGACTTAAAACAAAAAAATGTAAATTCCCTGAATAGTCAACATAAATTAGGGAAACATTTAAGAAACAAATACATAAACAAAGGTGTTTTCAATGTTCCATTTCAACAGACACTTTAACCCAGATCCCATTGTCCTTCACTGAGTGCTTTTAAGAGCACAAGAGCCGAAGCTCCTTTTTTTGTTAGACAGTCAGCGAGCTGAGATTTTGTGTCTGACCAACGCACCTGCTTGATCCTCTTGCTCTGTATGAGCTCCTTAATGCTACTGATTTCCAACCTGAGTCTCTTCTCTGTGACTTGTTTTGTGGACTTGAGCGCATCGAACAGAGAGTGGTTATCAGTCACACAGAGTACAGGGGGTGCATTCAGTCCAGCATTTCCAGTAGTGAGCTCAGAAAATAGTGTGGCTAGAAAAATTGCATTGTCTACCCCATCTGACATGGCAAGAGTTTCCCCTGCAAGGGTACTGCGAACCACTCGTCTGATTTTCTTTGAATGCCAACAGAGGGGGGAAAACTTCCCTCTTTCTCCCATAAGTGTTATAAAAGTACCTCCCTGTGTACCTCCGTCTGGGAGCTTTCCAAATGAAGCATCACTGAAAACTATCAAGTTCAAAGCATCACTGTTTCCCAGATGTTGAAATCTGAGTGTCACCTTTTCAGACTTTAGTTTACGGATGATCTTATTAGCATCATGAACAGACTGTACTGTTGCCCCTTTTATATTAGAAGCCAAACAACATGAATCAAACATTACATCAGGTCGTGTCTGTTTAGCAACCCATAGGATCTGTCCTATTTTTGATCGTAACTGCTCTCTCTCAGTTTCATTGAGGGGTTCATTTCTCTGTGTGGCCCGACTTGCTTGTATGGGAATAGGCTCCAGGTTCTTGATATAACTTTGTTGATGTACCTGAACTTCACCGTTAACAGTTACCAAATCCATTCCTACATAGGAGAAGTTTTCATGCTCCTCACGCCCAACCTTGAATGCAGACTGCAGTTGGGGGATCACATTGGATGAAAAGTTTAATGAGCCTGCCCAAAGAAAATCATCTACAGTACATGACACGCAAGCACCCCAGTGACCTTACATTGCTCATCCAACCAGTAAAAGACTGCCGGATCCACCTGTGACACGCTACCACCAGTACTCAGCATGGTTTCCTTCACTTTGTTGTACCAATATAGTGATGCATCTGCAAGACCATATACACATTTCTTTAGTTTCCATACAACATGTTGACATCCTGCCTCTAGAGGGGGGCGGATATAAATATCCCTGGATAGCTCCATACCTTGCAAGAATGCAGATTTGATGTCCATAGAATGGACTTCCCACTGGTTTTGACATATCACTGATAACATAAGTCTAAGTGAATCTGTGGCACATGTAGGGGAATCTTTCGGTAACTCTTGAATATTCAGCTCTTCAAAACCTCTGGCAACCAGTCGGACTTTAGGCACTATACCCTTGGGAGTGTCCTTAAGACTACAAACCCATCTGGTGGAAATGCATTTCTGCCCTGCATCTTCAACTTCCTCATATACATTATTATTGTGCCAGTTCTTTATTTCTTCCTGTTTAGCTGCATCAAATGAGATGTCTTTGGTTACAAGTACATCAGCTTCTCTGTCTTCTGTTTCAATGTTGAGATTATCAACCTGTGAGATATCAATTGATTCCTTTTGCCCATCACTACCATCATTCTCTAGATGTTGCATGTTATACCAGGTTTTATATTTCCCCGTAGCCTTGCCTGATCTCCCTAAGACTCTTGCTTTAAGTAGAGTATTGTCACCTCTGTTCATATATGTTACAGTCTGTCCTGTTTTTAAACTCACACCTGCAGAAGGGGCAGGATTATTATGGGCATTAGGCCTATGCGCCATTTCAGTTTGTGTTACGCTACTCAAAGTATTTGGAGGATCGATCGCTTCACTTGTATTGGCTTCCCTGTCACCGAATTGATGTTCATTCTCTGTATTTTGCTCACTGTCTAAACTACCAGTTGCATTGTTTATACCTTGCTCACTTCCTGCTTCTGTGTCAGCATCATTTTGTACCATTTTCTCTTCATTAACCTTTGTGTTCACCTTGGAAAGCCTAGAGTGATGCACTCTCACTAGACAACCACCATGCCTCACAAAAACAACAGCCCCATCCTGACCAATAACTATCCCTGGTCCTTTCCACTCAGTGCATTCAGCTCGTTTGTAATACACCTTGTCACCCATCTCATATTTCTCATCTGTGGGTCTGAGCTGCTTACGTAGTGCTCGTCTTATCCTTTCTGAGCACTCTGCTTCAGTAAATGCTTTTCTAGAGGCATGCAAGGCTGAAATGTGCTCTCCTACTTTAGCACTCATAGTGGTACCTCCTAGCGCAGGTGGTTTATCAACCAGTACAGAAGGAAGGTTGGGGTTCTGGCCAAACACCAGTTGATGAGGACTGTAGCCGTGCACATTGAGCATACTGTTCTTAGCCATGAGAGCCCAGTCTAGGGCTGTTTGCCAGTCACATCCATTTTCCCGTCTGACCTTCTGGATGATGTTGGTGAGGGTCTGATTGTGTCTCTCCAGTAGCCCATTGCTCCAGGGGCTGTATCCAGCCGTGGTTTTTGTCTCAATGTTAAAGTTCTCTGCCATGTCACGGAACTCTGCATTGTTGAATTCTCCTCCATTGTCACTGTAAATACTCCGTGGTGGGCCGTGGACGCTGATCCATGTATGAAGGAAAGAGTTCACCATCACAGAGGAGTTCTTTGTTTTCACAATGCTTCCAGCGCTGAAACGTGTAAATTGGTCAATGATGTGGAGGTACCATAAACTTGGTTCCAACTCGTGCAGGTCCACTGCCACCGTTTCATTGTACTCTGAAGCCAGAGGCAAGCCCACAGCAGGCTTCGGCTTGGTCTTGCTGTATCTCTGGCATATGTCACATTCCTGTACTATTTGTTGTAAAATAGTGTCACAATCTTTGTCTTTATTTCCCGAACTGCGGAGGAGTCGCTGTAGTCCTTCTGCGGAGGCGTGACCAAACTGTTTGTGTAGTTTCAGGAGAGCTTTGTGTTTCTCATTTGAGGTCATATTTTCTGTGACTGTAAGGATCTCATCTTCATTCTGGCTGTCTTCTGTGACTATAAGGACCTCATCTTTCATTTCAAATTGATGCAATCCTGTGTCCTTGTCTCTGATATCTATACAGTAGTGTCCTGAACTGGTGAGTTCAAGAGGGATATTCTGTTTAAACATCAGAGCTCTATCATTCTCCATGTCCAAGATGGTTCCTGCCCTTTTCAGTGAAGTCTTACTCAGAAGTAGTGGGATATCAGCTTTGACAACTTCAGTTTCCACACGACATTTTGTCTGTCCTATTTTGGCAGGCAGTTGCAGTATTCTGGAGGAATGCACTATATTTCCATCTCCAAAACGGAATGGTCTGGAGCTTGGAGTTTCACTTTTCACAATCTGGTTCACTTGACTTTGACTGAGATCAGCGACAAAGCTGTCCAACCATTTTTCTCCACACACTGTGCGGGTACATGCAGTGTCAATGATAGCCGTCCCTAAAGACTCAGTTAGGAATACCTCTGATTCAGACAGTGAGGCTTTAGTAAACAGTGTAATGTCACATTCCTCTACCTTTTTTCGATCTTCAGTTAGCTTTACTTGTTCGCTACTCTTGTGAGGACAGTCTTTAGCCCAATGGAACGTGCTCTGACATATAGCACATTTTGATCTCTTACCGAACCTATCCAGTGGGTTGGTACCCTGTGACGGTTGCCTTTGTTGTCCAACTTGTCCAAACTGCTGCGTTGTTGGACGTCTGAATCTTCCTTGTGAGCGTTGCTCTGTGAATAACGCTTCATCGTTAACATGTATTCCGTTTGATGTGCCGCCTTGCACTCTCCCCCCAAAGATCCTCTTCAGCGCGGACTTCATTGCAGCAAACGTTAAATCTGTACACGCAGTCAGCGCCATTTGTCTATTTTTCTCGTCTAGACAAGCCGTGTCCAAAAGTTTAAAAGCTAGCACGGCGTCAGGAAGAGTCATGTCGTACTTTTTCATTCGGTTGTATCGCTGTTCAAAGTCAATCACATAGTCCGCCATGGACACGGAGCTCTCCTTTTTGATACAGTCAAAAAAAGAGTAAGCATCGTATGCGCGGTCTCTCTCTTCTTTGAGAAACATGCCATCTAGTTTTGCTGGCAGTGTGTCCATACCATTGTCGTTGTTCAAATCCACAGCGGGTATTTCCATGGCGATGTCCCTCGCCCTTCCTTCCAGCCCCAGGACAACGGCGAGGGCTTGTTTCTTCTTATCAAGTTCAGTAACCAGCTGCCAAATGGCGATTTCATTTTTCCAGCACTCGTATGGTCGGGATTCGTCGAACTTCGGTGGAACTTTGTAGTTAGCAGTAGCCATCTTCTGCTAACCATCCTCTGCTACCAATGTTAGTCTACTACAAATAAACACGACGTTTATCTTCTGTTAACTTGATTTATTCCATCAACGTACATAACACCAACACAGAGCCATTAACGAACAGAGGACCTCATGCTCCAGGTCTCCACAGACTCACTGCGCATGCGTTTCACAGCCTCAGGAGAGCAACCTAGACTACCGTATATCCTGTAGTATAGGCGCAAAGAGATTACATGTTAACAGAAAGTACCGCGAAACCCCCAAGATCTATATGTGGGCGGAGACGAGCAATCGATCTCCGTCTCCCAGGCCATCTAGTCGATCACAGTTTAACAGATCACACGTCTCCAAAACGAACACAAACAAGACAGAATATCTTCTTATCCTTTCCAAACATCCTACAATTAAACTACATTAACAAAGGTCAAAGGTAACGGTTAAAATACTGTCAATGTTACAAAAACAATCTATTACATATGTCTACTTTATTTGTACTAATGTTACAATACATTGTTGTATTATAATTATTGAAGTGATCATCACATACAAGTGTGGTCTATTTAAATGACTGTATCCATTACTTGGTCGCTTAATCTAATGTATTATTGATTGATATTTTGTATCAATAATGAACATATATCTGCAAAGTTACTAGTTACTAAATATTACATTTGCCTGCAAGATGTTGAGGGAATAAGTAGCATAATGTGGATATTTGAAAGTAAAGTACAAGAACCATGAGTAAATGTACTTAGTTACTTCACACCACTGCATTGAGGCATGTTGTCCTTGACGGAAATCTCATCATGACCCTATCAGAAATTAAGTGATTAGAAAAAAGATAATTATTACCATTATGTGTGAAGTTATTCTCTCTTTTAAAAAGTGGTTGAGGGCAAACACTTATCCCCTCCAGAACCCCCCCCCCACCCCCACATGATTATTTACCACAGCCTGACCGTGTCCATGTGGTGCTCCCATGCCGTTTCCATTGACAATAGCAGAACAAATGAGCAGGAAAAAGAGCAGAATGCCACTCTCTTCACTCAGCCACTTTATAGCTGTACTAGCCACTTCATTTCCGATAATAAAGTCCCACTTAAAGCAGCATGAAAATGACATTGCCATTACTGAGCTCCCACTGCTGCCATCAGGCCGGAGTGCTGAAAAGCCCACTAATTAATCACAGAGAATGACAAGGTTTGCCCATTCAGACAGCTCTCTTTGAGGAACATTAAATGAGCAGCAGGCACAGAGAGCAGAGGATCTCTACTCCCGTCCTCACAGGAAGTGTGCTTAAAGCTATGGAACAGAGCCTACAGTGATGGATTGTATGCTGTATGCTGTGTCGAGCAACATGACTACCAAATGTGTGTAATTATGGTCATACTTGAAATGGAAATCATCAAGATGGATGGCTTTTACCATCTCTGTGCTAAAGACTTGTTGTTTTATTGCTTACTGCACTTTCAGGCACATATTTTACCTGTGAGTCAAACAAAACGCCAAACTATGTTTATATGAATCTGCTTTTGTGTATAGTTTGCATCTAAATGGTAGTGGCTTGGTTTTTATTTTAAAGCGACCACCACATGGCCCCATTCTCTATGCATCCAGGATTTTATCTTCAAGTACCTACACTGTAAAGAAAAATGTTTTTTTCCAGTTTTTCCCCCAAATAATTTGTTATTGTATTTCATAGTTACAGGAAATCATATTAAAATTACAAGAAGAAACGGTTTATTGAAATGTGTCATGTATTTTAACAAAAAAAAACAGTAGAAATGGAATACAATATTTATCTGTTTTTTTAGCAGCTTTTAAATGCGAATTTAACAAAACTAACCGTACAAATAAATGAATTTCTGTTGGCAAAATTAGCTGCATTTTCTGTAATTTTACAAAAAATACTTTTGTTATGGCTATATCACTGTCAAATACATAACAAATACTGTTAATACTCATTTAAAAGCATTATAATTGCAATAAAATAGTAAAGAAAGAAATGTTTTGTAATTTTGCTTAATTTAACCACTACTTTACATTGATAAACTGAAAAAACACAGGTATTGACTATCCTATTATAGTAATAGGATTTTTACACATTTTGAGGATTGAATTGTTAAATAATGTGGATTTCAGGTTATAAAAACTGTTAAATACAACAACAACAAAAGTTGACTGTTATTAACATGTTGGGTGCGAATTCCTACCAGAGCACAATACAGTTATAAAATGAAGCTATAACCCACAAGTAACAGCCATAGACTGTGGGTTATATAGGAGACATTTGTCTATGCCATGATACATCTATAAACTTCAGTCAGCATTCACTGCAGGCCATTCACATTTGGAAGAAGAATATATACTTTAGTAATCCCTGAGAGGGAAATGTCTTCCCCAACGCTGTTGTCTTTAAACTAGGGCTGTCAAGTTAACGCGTTAACGTAAACAAATATTAACGCCACTAATAATTTTAACGCGATTAACGCATGTGTATTTTTTGTCCTTGGCCGCCCCGTAGTTTCAGAGCGCATCGAGTTTAAAATACCATCTACAAGCTGATGCTGCCGACAGCCCCGCTCCTGCCGCCCGCTTGTGGCAGACCACACTTCCACGCTCACCGGCAGGCACCGACTGGCCATCTGGAGGACCGGGAGGGTGTGTGTATGTGTGGCTCGAGCGAGCGAGAGAGAGACCTTACGTGCATTGTTGTTGTTAGCATAAGGAGTTGTTTCAATGAAAACAGAGGAGCGACATTTCGCCGACAACTGCGCCGAGCACTTGACTTTATGCAGGAAGCCAGACAGCGGGACATTGTACGAAAAGTCAGCACACTCAGCACGGATAGTGCGCACAACATGATTGCAGCGTCCAGGCAGCTCCCGTTCGAGCATATGCCATGAGTTGCACATAGCTCCAATGATCCATCTCACACACACACACACACACACACACACACACACACACACACACACACACACACACACACACACACACACACACACACACACACCATGTATACATCGCTTCAGGGGACATTACATTGACTTACATGCATTTCCTGGAGACTTATCCTAACCTTAACCATAACCAACATATCCCCTGATGAAGCCGACTAGGTGAAACGTTGGGAACTCTTTCCCCTTGATGTTGTTTTTGCTATTTCGCCTCTTTTAAACTCATTGTATGATTCTTTTATTCCTTTTTTTTTAAAATTCAAACGTCTTTTGATACCTTGTTTTTAAGAGTTCATCTGTTCATGCTGGCACATGGTTTAACAAACATTTCGGGCCCAACCTGACTAGTAGTGATGGCGAGATGAAGCCTTATGAAGCTTTGAAGCTTTCCAGCCAATTGGTTCGCAAAAGGGTTCGTCTCATGAGGCTTCATCATGGGCTTCATCTGAACACAAACCCCCTGCTGGTCAAAGTGTGTAAAACAGGCAGATTGGACATCTCAACAGTGTGCTCCATCTCAGCGGTTCTCAAACTGTGGTCCGCGGACCACTACTGCAGGTGGTCCGTGGAAAAAAGCTTAATAAAATTCACTTTTTATTATCAAGGATTTTCGGAGACCACCTCATATGTGATTTGCTCCATCGAATATATTTGAATAGTAGGCCTAATACATATCAAATCATTGCCAGTGTTATCAGTTGCAAGTGTGTATTTGTTGTAAAAATTACGAAAACAGCCTGTGTGTGGGGCAGCGCCGTGTGTGTGGGAGAGAAGCAGCGCTGTCTCCTTATTGTGTGCATACAAGATCCGTTTATTCGCCATGCTTGTATAATCAACATATTGTTTGCATAAGTAGGCTATATTTTTCGTTTCGTTTATTTAATAAGTACATTTCAGGACAACTTTGGGAATTCAGTTTGTTTGTTATGAGTTTTAAATAGATTTTGAAAGTGGAGAGAGAGAGAGAGTTGCTCCGTTCTCCGCTTGTAATTATTCCGTGACAAGCTTTTGCCGAAACAAGTTTAATATTCTGAAAGCCATGAGTCCATGACGTTGTTTGTTTTCATCTGATTTCAAATAAACTCTCACGGACCCTGCCGTGTTACTTATGATTAATATAGGCCTTACATTCATAATTTCGGAGGGAGGGGGGGCTGCGCTGCGTAAGAGCAGAGTGCAAGTGAGAGCTCTCATTTTCCCACGTGTGCGTGCAAAACCACAAACATGGATCGGTGGCTAGCATCAGGTGGTCTGAAGAGAAAAGATGACGTTAATGAAGATCATGAGAGTGAGTCGGAGGTACCTACAAGCCAGATTCCGCGAAAAAAGACAAAGAAAGTGAAGTTTAAGCGAAAATACAATGTGAAATACTTGGAACTGGGATTTACATACACAGGCACCGAAGATGAGCCTTTGCCATTATGCGTTCTGTGCTACGAGACACTGGCTAATGTTAGAAATTAAAATCAATGTTTTATGGCATAACATACCGTCAGTTTAAATGCTATTTTATTCTGGAAAAAACCGGAAGTTCTCAATACCAAGCTTTTATTCTGAAAATCCGTCACGACGACATCCGGGACTACCGCCCATTAGTATCATTAAAGTGGCTATTGACGCCGTTAACATGTGTTACATATAAAGTTATGAAAGAGATAAGGAGGAGAAAAGGCATGTGGAAGTAAGCAATGAATGTAAAATGTGGAAATCCTCTGTTTAACGCGATATCGGACACAGGAGAACGAGGGGGGAAGTCCCCTGCGTCACTACAGCTCCCAGAGAGGAGGAGCGAACAGCCAGCAAGCGGGAAAGACGAATGCTTGTGAGCTCTCTTCTGCACGGCCATCACAGGGAGAGGAAGGCTGCAGCCTTTCTCCTCCAACTGAACAATATCCTGCTTGTAACATTACCGCGCTTTTTATTAATTAAAGTACCAATTTTGAACCTTCTCAGAGACTCCATTTAGTCTCCTTTTTTAAGCTTCTTACCTGGACGCGAGAATAACGAACACAGCATAACATTTGGTTTTTTCCCCGACGTGATCTCGTGACACCGGGAGAGCGGTTGCAGTTTTCAAAGGAGTTTGAACAATGCTGGCAGATATACACTCGGGGCCAATAAAGAAAGGTAAAAGAAGTACCTGTTTATTCAAAATCTTCAATAGATTACATAGTGAACAATAGGAGTGTGTGTCTGTCTGGTAAGTTGGACTCCTGAGAGACTGCCTAAATTAATGTTAAAACAATCAAATTTATAACAATAACAATTATATACTTGGGGCGTTGCTTTGTCACAAGCAGGGTGAGTTCATATTTCTTCTTTTTCTTACATTTAACTCTGCATGTTACTATTTGTGTGTGTTAGTATTTTAACTATAAATGTGTGTGGTCATTGTACTTTGGATAGGTGTCTTGTTGCGTTTTCATGTAGGTGTCTCTTGTTACGTTAGTAGTTAGTTAGCCTATGACGTAAGGATATATATGTCCATTTAACGATTATTGTTAAGATCTATGAGACATAGCGAGTTGGTTACGGGCCAAGTAATTGAAAACCTTCAGGGCATAGCGAGTCAACTTCGGGTTGAGTAACTGAAGACAGTGCTAGTCGAAAACAGTTGAGAACCTGTTTTAAAAAAGTCCTTTTTTGAGGAAAAGGCTTGATTTAAGGTGTAAGCCTTTATCAGTGGTCATAACTGTTCTATTTTCAACCAAGACATTGCGGGTGGAATACGGTATTTGGGGTTACGACAGCATTACGTTAAATAGACGACGGTCATTTAATAGTCGCTGATTAGTTCCCATACTACATCCACCTAGCGTGTCTAAATGGCAGCAGTTGACTGTAGTGGACTATAAAGTCAAATATTACGCAGATAAGTTTATGGCTTAAGCGTAAAGGGTTCCTAACTTTAAGTGATGATATCAATAAGATAAAGCCCATAGTAAACTAGATAGAAATGTTATTTTAAACTGCAGTGTTGTTTTGTGTTGAATTTTCTTGACAAGATTGCCCTGCCATTATTTAAACCACCACTGTGAGAGACAGGAGGTGTGTTATCAAATCCCTTTGTTCTTCGGGTTAAAGGTTGGGAAATCAGTTGCCATCTTGTTTGGCCCTCATGCTAAAAATAAGCCACACGGCAGTCGCCATTTCGTGAAATGCTAATTGAAAGTACTCTGTTTGTTTTTACACACACAGTCACACTCACATGAGGCGAGGCACTCCATATTGAGAAGGACAAATCATATTTCTTTGATAAACTAGACAGGTTATCTTACCGTGGGAATTTTGGTATTTGTAGGAGTCTGGTTTTGGAAGTATTCTTGTTTGCAAGTCCATATTGGAGGTTCTTTTGAGATATTCTTGTTTGCAAGTGCATATTGGCGTTTTTCATTTGAATATTCTTGTTTGCAAATGTGTTTTGGCGGTTGTGGGCTGTGCTGTTAAACCATATTCTAATTTTCTTCCCATTTTTAAGGAAATAAGCTACTTCTTGTTAAAAAGATGTCAGTTTTGCAACAGCTATCCCTAGTGGATTGAGCTGGAAATTACAACCGCGCACTCTGCTGGTAATACAGAATTATTCTTGATTTTAAGTGTTATGAATGAACACATGCGCAAATCGCCAGGATAGAATTACAGTGGTTTCTAATTATCAAACTACACTGTAGAATATTCAAACACAAATTGATTGACTGTACACAAGATTTAGATTTTCATATCTCAAACTCAAAACGATACACTGTACAATTTTTGTTTAAAATTCCAGATTTAAAAATGTGCATAGATTTAATCTTTTAATTTACTTTATTAATCTTTCATCTTTTTAAAAAAAAACGAAAAAAAAACAAAAAAAAACACAACAACCCAGATTTAAAGTTAAGTTCGGATGACATAGGATATTATTTATCAAGAACGAAGGTGCTAGTCGGGGAATTAGTGTTTCAATCTTTGATAACTTAATAATATTCATTCGAATAGGAAGAGAGCATGTCACCGAAAGAAACTAAGTTGAGACCAGAAGCAGAGTCAGGCTCAACTGCAGATATTAAGGAAAGGGTAAAAATCAGATCAGATGCTTTAACCTTTCCAAGGAAAAGACAGAGGACAAGGAACCAAAGAGAAACTGTGGGAACAGTGGCAAACGAGAGGACTGGTTCCAGCAGATGATCAACCTGGACGAACCAAAGCCCATAGAAGAGCAGTACTCGACTATGAGCACGAACAATGCCACTGACACCCTGGCATCAACCACAACAATGAGGAAGCTCAGAGGACCAGCCCACCAGGTGATGCATCTTCAGCCCAAGGTTATTTTGAAATCCAGCTACATTGAGCCATATCTGTCACCACAGGAGGGAGAGGTTTAATGTAAAACAAGATAGTGAGTAGCATATTGCATTTACACATAAAGCATAAGACGTAGTAAAACATTTAGCGGACTATTTTTGTAATTATGAGAAGGAAAGAGATTACGAGTGATGTTGTTCCCCTACACAGAAAACTATTGTGTCCACACAGCTAGTGAGGTCAAGACGATGGGGTTCCACCCAAAATATGAAGACGGAAACCTAGTACTCGCCCAAGACGGAGGATCCTTACCTCCTGTTTACACCGACTGCAGTTCAAGGGGCGGCGATACACCTGACGTGGAGCTGTTGAGACCTAAAAACAGAAACTCGATTCTGCTGTGGTGAAGTCAGGCTACAAAGGGAGGTGTCCGATAGGGTCGCTTGTCTCAAACCAGTGAAGAAGTCAACAAGAACCCAGCAGAACTAGAGAGTGACTGTTGGCGGGAGAACAGTGACAGAGCGACAGAGCGACAGAGACTGGCCCAACATTCTCCAGCCAGTACATAGATAGACCCCGTCAGAAGACCGGGGCTGTGTTTAAAGGGGAACTTCATTTATGGTTAGTAGGAGTGTAGTTTTTTTTAGTTAAACAATTATGTGATTTTTGGAGTCAGATTACATTTTTTCTCATAAACACAATTTTATAATCGGTCTGAAATATCGGTTTTAAGGCAATAAGCTGCAGATTAAATAACATAACACTGATTGAGAGCTTGGATAAAGAAGTTGTAGGGTTTTTACAACAGTTTCAAGATTCAGTTTTTATTTATTTATTCTTGAGTGACTTTACTGATTTATAATGTAGTGCGTAAGGCAATATCTCATTTTGAGTGAGGGGCACCAGCCCTCCATGTATGTCTCCCTCTGTGAGAATAGTTCATATTTTCCCTCTAGTTTGGAGAAATATTATTTTATTATATGTTTGTTCAGCAGTATCAAACAATGCTCTAATCCTAGAGTTATTGAGACGCATTAGCGACACCAGGGGTATTGTTTTCGCAGCAACAATGATGCATAATACCAGGACAAAAGCCATTCCTGAAACAAGTAAACAATTTTTGTGCTAATGGGACATTTTAGTGAATGTTTGTATACCATCAGAAAGCCATACATCATATGATATTTTTTGTACGCCTTATGGCTACACAGAGAAGTTATATTTATTTTGTGCAACGTTATGGGTTTTGCGTGTCCTGTTCAGAATAGGGTAATCATTGCAATATTGATTGAGCATGTTATGCTCAAAGGAGGGAGTGTCATGATTATGCAGACATGTTGATTTCAGTGACGTTGTAGTTAATGAATAATAACATGTATTTAATAATAGGTCTCATAACGACAAATGCCGAAGCCTGGGCCTCCTCCAAGGAGGGAGTGGTCCAGTTTTAAGATATTAGATGAATAGAAGTGATGAATATGTCAGAACTCTGAGTAATATTATCCAAGTTTTGTCTACACAGGCTGGAAAGCTACAGAGATACCAGAAGAGACTCCTGTTCGGCCAGGTGATTGGGTGAGGGTGAAAATTCACAAAAGACAGTGAGCTGATCCGGGTGGACGGAACAGTGAGAAGTTGTAATGCACTTCACACGAGCTCCGGTTTAAAGGTAAAGAAAAAGGAGCAAATTGACACCACCTCACACATTGTCACCCTTCACCGGCAACTTCCAGAACATTATTGGGAGTTAGGACTGATTTGGCAGAGCTGGAACAAAACAATAAATAGAAATAAGATAAAAACAGCTCAAAAGACGAATTGTCTTTAGATTTTTATAGATTGTACACTAAAGTGAAAACCTATTTTTTGTTTTACATCTGAAAAAGAGTCCAATTTTCATATACGTTATTATAGTACTCATTATTTAAATTCTGTAACTGACACAACCATGGAGAAAATAGAGATGATGTCAAGAACAAAGCCAAACCAATTGTGGGGTCCCCTAGGGATAAGAGTTAGAATAGCATTGTTGATTGTGCTCATTACACTTGGCACCTTTTTGGTTGGATGGGGAGTACAATATCAAGTAAGACATGGATCCATTAGTTCACTCGTAGAGAATGCCCACATCACTAACAAAACTCCAGCTGTGTTTCAGAGACTTTCACTTATCCCCAGAGCCAAAAGATCAGTTGAGCAACAAGAGGAGGAGTTAGAAATACTCGGTCCCAAAGGTGAGGAGGTTACAATCAAGATGATTCACCCCCCATATATGCAGTTTTTGTATCAAATGATGAGATGGGTTTAAGTGATTGGGATATGCAAGTGATGGGGATTTACAGATTAGGGGAATCTCCAAATACACTGGATCAATGTTTTAGTCTGTACCAGAAACACCCCCTGTTAAGTTTATGGACAACCGCCCGGTGACCTGAGCACAATTATTGAAAATGATTACAGTAGAAACTGACTACTAGCCCACAGCTTTGTACGTACAAACTCTATAAACAAAATTCCCCAGCAGATTGTGGGGACATTGCAGATATGTCCGGTCACAAAAGTTATTTAAAATATGGGGACGTTATTTTATTGTGTGAAATATGTGGTGCTTGAAACATGTAGGTATTTTTAATTTATAGAAGAAAATGGTTTCCTGAAAGAGTTATTTGGAGTAGCCATGTTACAGTGGGTGGAAACAATGTTTAGGGATAGACATTAATTGGGTTTAGATGGCATTTAACATCTAAGACAGATAGTAAGATTATGAAAATGGAGTAGAAAGGATTGGATATATTTTTCCTCAGTGTGTTAGAATTAGCTATCGGTAATGCGTCCCGAGATCTCTCTCTCTCTCTCTGCCTGTCAGACTGCTACGACCCCATCTTCAAACAAATGACCTCACCACAGGAGACTCCTCCTCCCCTCCTCCATCGAACAGACAGAGAACCCGAGCTGAACCAACAACGACCTGAGGCATCCAGAACCAGCTCCGCCTGAGGCATCCAGAACCAAACCAACATGCTGACAAAGAGGCAAACTCATCTGTTCCTAAATCAGGACACGAAGTTGCAAACTGAGCCACGAGATTTGGCACAAAATCATGTGGGACATGAGAGCGGAATACGCCCTCCATGCAACAGCGTAGAGACTGAAAAGGAGGAGATGAAATGCAAAGCAGTTGGGCCACTGAAAAGAGTTACAGCGAGAGGATCCAAGAGCGGATGGACTGAGAAGACAGGACGGAGGAGAGGACAGGACGGAGGAGTTGGCACGGGCCAGCAGAACCTGAGGGGGTCGTGGTTTGACGACCAGAGGGGCAGAGAAGGAACACAGGAGTGAGTGAGTTTACACATAAACACACTTATTAGAAAATAATCCTAAAAACACACTGAGGGTAGAACATATTATTCAATCTTTTCATCATATAAACAAATTATTCTTTTAGAGATTCTTATTCATGTGAGAATTTGGGGAAGATTTAATTTGTTACAATATAGAAAGCAGACAAATCTTTATTGAATGGAAAATGTTAAAGGTCGAGCTAGTACCAAGCCAAAGAAGGTATTCCAATCTAGAGTATTGATGTCTCCATTGTAGCATGGATATTACCATAGGAGAACTGTTAAGGTGGAAACAACATTTGTTTGTCGAACCAGATGTAGAGTTTTAAAAAGACACCAGGCAAAGAGCGATTGCAAATTTTAATTTTGAAAAACTAGTATAATTGGGAGTACTACATACGGGGCCTTGGATCACTCATTTTAATGGTGCATATTTTCAACAACAAATATCGTTCAGGGAGAAGGGGTTGCTCAACCCACCCTGCAGATGTTTTAAATCTTACTTGCCCTCTTCAGAGGGATGCACGGCACCAGAGTATGAGTTTTAAAAGACAAGTGCCACCACCTCCTAATGCTCATCCTTTTAATCAGTGATGACCTGACATTTATAGACGTTATTTAAAAGGAGAAACATATCTGCCATGAGTGAACATTCCTGAATTGAACTACAAACCATTAAAGATCACATGCTCGGGCACCCAAGGTTCCACACACTGATAGCATGGATATTTAAGTAGACCAGAAGTGAAAATAAATTAGTATAATGCGTTAGTGATATTCCACCGGTTTTCACACCATTTCAGGGACCTTATCACTGCATTGATCGATCACGACGGCATGAGAACATATTACTTTCATACCTTAAATGATATGAAAGGAGGGAGGGTACATTTCTCAGGAGGAGACAGTTACAAATGCTAGCAGAACAAGACGACCCATATAAAGATATTGATGAGATTGTTCAATGAATGTCCAGCTGATGTGATACTTTAAATTATGAAATCATGTGAAGAAGTGAGCAAACTAAAATGCTAAAATGGAGTGAATCCATTTATTCCAAGATAGTTCATTTATTCTTTATTATTTTTCACTATTCTAATATGGTAGATCTCATGTTTCCAAATCATTGCTATTTTAAAATGGTTTGTTTCTTTTCACTTTGTAAAAACAAGTGCCTTAACACTGAGCGTGGTGTGGGAAAGGTTTCTGTGAAAGGAGGGAGGAAGAAATGTTCTGATACCAAGCCATTGCTGCCATTTTGAAGAATGATATTTAATGTTAACATTAGAAGTTATGCAAAAGGGAACACTTTTATGTTTAAGCACAGTCAAAGTATTTTTTGTAAAGTTGAGGCTGTTGAACCATTCCATTTTGATTGTATGTTTTTAATATGAGTTATGTACTATGCAGAGTTCAGATGAAGAACTCATTGATTTCAGTATTATACACACCTTTTAGGTGTGTAAGGAGGGACTGTTAGAAATTAAAATCAATGTTTTATGGCATAACATACCGTCAGTTTAAATGCTATTTTATTCTGGAAAAAACCGGAAGTTCTCAATACCAAGCTTTTATTCTGAAAATCCGTCACGACGACATCCGGGACTACCGCCCATTAGTATCATTAAAGTGGCTATTGACGCCGTTAACATGTGTTACATATAAAGTTATGAAAGAGATAAGGAGGAGAAAAGGCATGTGGAAGTAAGCAATGAATGTAAAATGTGGAAATCCTCTGTTTAACGCGATATCGGACACAGGAGAACGAGGGGGAAGTCCCCTGCGTCACTACAGCTCCCAGAGAGGAGGAGCGAACAGCCAGCAAGCGGGAAAGACGAATGCTTGTGAGCTCTCGTCTGCACGGCCATCACAGGGAGAGGAAGGCTGCAGCCTTTCTCCTCCAACTGAACAATATCCTGCTTGTAACATTACCGCGCTTTTTATTAATTAAAGTACCAATTTTGAACCTTCTCAGAGACTCCATTTAGTCTCCTTTTTTAAGCTTCTTACCTGGACGCGAGAATAACGAACACAGCATAACACTAACGAGAGCCTAAAACCAGCTAATCTTCGCCGTCACCTTGAGACAAAGCATGGAGAGTTGAAGTCCAAGCCAGTTTTTTAAAAACAAGCTCCAAGAATTTCACAGTAGCAAGAACATCATGGAATCCACATCGACAGGTAGCAACAACGCTAAAGCAGTGGAAGTCTCATACAGATTGTCAAGAATTATCGCAACAAATGGGAAAGCGCATACACTCGGTGAGGAGAAGGTGCTGCCATCAATTAAGGTGGCGGTGGGTGTTATGCTGGGTGAAATGGCATGCAAGAAAATGGACTTGATTCCATTGTCAGACAGCACCGTACAGCGCAGAATTGAGGAAATGGCCAGCAATGTGAATGACCAGCTAATAGCGCGGATAAAAGCCAGTCGATATTTTGCACTACAGTTGGATGAATCAACTGACATAGCTAACCTTGCCAACCTGCTCTCATATGTAAGGTATGAACACAACGGAGAAATAGAGGAGGACTTTCTCTTTTGTAAATGTTTGCCAACACGCACAACTGCAGAGGCACTTTTTGACATGTTGAACAGTTTCATAACGGAACATGGGATTGATTGGTCAAAATGCGTGGGCATTAGCACAGACGGGGCAGCAGCCATGTTAGGCCGACACAGTGGGCTTGTTAAACGTGTACAAGCAGTGGCTCCGCAAGCTAAATCAATCCACTGCAGCATCCACAGGGAGGCTCTCGCAGCCAAAAAAATGCCTCCTGATCTCAAAACTGTTCTGGATGAAGCAGTGCGAACGGTCAATTTTATCAAGGCCCGTCCACTGAATGCCCGGTTGTTTGCCGTTTTATGCGATGAGATGGGCAGTGATCACCGGCAATTACTTCTGCACACCGAGGTCCGGTGGCTATCGAGAGGAAAGGTGCTTGCGCGGCTCTACGAGTTGCGCGATGAAGTGAGAATGTTTTTACTTGACTCAAAATTTGAACTTTCAGATCGCTTCAGTGATGCCCCGTGGCTTGCCAAGTTGGCATTCCTGGCAGATATTTTTGAGCATTTGAATGGACTCAATCGGAGTCTTCAGGGGAAGTCAGTGACACTTTTTCACGTGCAAGACAAAGTTGAAGCTACAATCAAGAAGATGGAGATGTGGGCCAGGCGCTTGGAGCAGTCAAACTATGCGGACACCGCGGAAATGCAGCTTCCAAATAATGTGAAAAATGATGTCAGGGAGCACTTACACAGTTTGAAAACACAGCTACGGATGTACTTCTCTATCCCTGACACAACTGCGAACTGGATCAGAAATCCATTTGCGACCCTGGACGATGAAATCCTCGCAAACCTTACGTCCAGAGAGCAAGACAGCCTTGTTGAACTGTCCTGTGACAGTGCTTTAAAAGTGGATTTTTCTCAGAGATGCCTGCCTGCCTTTTGGCTAAAAGCTGCTTCAGAATACCCAGAGCTGTCCGACAAGGCCTTGATGTTTCTTATGCCCTTTCCTACCACTTACCTCTGTGAGTCAGGATTTTCATCACTGGTCTCGTTGAAGACAAAATATCGGCACAGACTTAACATCGAACCTGACATCCAGATGTTGACGTCTGCGAAGCAACATCATCCATCTCATTAGCTGAGTGATAAAGTTAGCTTGGACTTGCTGTGCGTGTGCGTTGTTTTGAGTTTAATTAGCCTATAATTGCACAAAATCAGTTATTTTATTTATTATTTCCTTATTACACACGTTTGTTAATTTATTTTATATCCAGTATGATTGATGAAGATTATTTGTTTCCACTGGACTTGCTGTGTGTGTGTAACATGGTTGTTTTTAGTTTAATTTAGCCTATAATTGCACAAAATCTGTGATTGTATTTATTATTTCATTATTGTACATGGATACAATCGGATGTTGAAAGAGCTGAAGCTGCAGTTCATGTTCACTGATGCAGCTGTTGTGTTCTATGAGTGTATGCAGATTTGAATATATGGTCAAGGACCAAAAGAAAAAAAGAAGTTGTCCGCCTTCCTCTTTGAGAAACATACACAACGCAGACAGACACTGGTCACACGTGCAACAAAAGATATGCTTCAATTTACTTTTGATTGTCTATAATTACAAGTAGGGAATGAGTCCTTACCCCAAGTGAAGGAGTTGAAGTATCTCGGGGTCTTGTTCTCGAGTGAGGGATCAATGGAGCGTGAGATGGGCCGGAGAATCGGAGCAGCTGGCGGTATTGCAGTTGCTTTACCGCACCGTTGTGACGAATAGGGAGCTGAGCCGGAAGGCAAAGCTCTCTGTCTACCGGGCCATTTTCGTTCCTACCCTCACCTATGGTCATGAAGGATGGGTCATGACCGAAAGAACGAGATCACGGATACAAGCGGCCGAGATGGGTTTCCTCCGCCGGGTGGCTGGTGTCTCCCTTAGAGATAAGGTGAGAAGTTCGGTCATCAGGGAGGGACTCGGAGTTGAGCCGCTCCTCCTTCGCGTCGAAAGAAGCCAGTTGAGGTGGTTCGGGCACCTAGTTAGGATGCCACCTGGGCGCCTCCCTAGGGAGGTGTTCCAGGCACGTCCAGCTGGGAAGAGACCAAGGGGTAGACCTAGGACCAGGTGGAGGGATTATATCTCTTCGCTGGCCTGGGAGCGCCTTGGGATCCCCCAGTCAGAGATGGTTGATGTCGCCAGGGAAAAGAAAGTTTGGGGCTCTCTGCTGGAACTGCTACCCCCGCGACCCGACCACGGATAAGCGGGAGAAGATGGATGGATGGATGTCTATAATTAACTATAAAAAAATATCTGCGTTTTAACACTACGTTTATATGTACTTATTTTTACGGTTTGCATATGAGGTGGTCCGCGAAAATCCGTGATGATAAATAGTGGTCCGCAGAAACAAAAAGTTTGAGAACCCCTGCTCTATCTCATACCGAGTTCCCAATGAGTAAAGCCTTAGAATAACTCTAAACAACGAACATTAAATCATATTTTCATGTTAACAATATTGTATTTATTCCAGTTGAATGATTGTGATTGAAAAGCCTAAGGAGGCTGGTACACATTGCAAAGAGGGATTTGTATTCCTTAATAATATTCATAAACGTAACCATGTTGTAGCCTGAGAAAGGCTAAACCATATCAAAGAATACATTTATTAACTACATTATCTCATTTAGCTGTAGCTTTTATAAACAACAAAAAAGACGTATTGTTCAGTCGTCGAACCAGAGACCCTGCGGTCATGAGTCAACTGCTTTCCAGCTGAGCCACAGCACACACAGTAAGGCTCCCTGAAAACTCTGCAACATATTTATTCATGTTTTTATTCCTACATTTATTTATGCTTGTATCTCTTTATACTTATGACATGTTCCGACCTCTATAAGTGAGGGTCTGAGCTCGTGTCGTGTCACCGGGCCCGGGTACAGGAGGGGTAATATGGTTCTTATTATACATCCATGGGTAATATCAGCACTGTGGTTCAACCGATCTGAATGGCTTCGTGAAGCAGTCACGTGGTGTCGACAGGCAGCGAGGCTTCGTTTGTCATCGATGACGTCACTGGCTCAAAACGATACAAGCCTCGATACAAGCTTCGAAGCTTCACAAAAAGCTTTTGGGATTACTCGACACACGCTCCGAAGCCTCGGCACAATACGTAACATCACTACTGACTAGCCCACATGCTTAGCCTCCACTCAGCCTGGTTAACCTTCTAGACCTTTAGAGGACGTCGCGGCCCTGCCGGGCTTCCTCCTTTTACCGAGGTTACTGGATTACAGGACGGCTTGAGAAACATTATTTCCTCCTAAAGCTGACAAGCTCCACCCTTCAGATTCCCGGCCCAGTTGGATAGCCTGTTTCTGGCTCCTGTATCACGGACGTCGCAGCCCTGCTGGACTTCCTCCGTATCCATCCGGACTACAGCAAATCAAAGGCTACTGCTAAACCTCCTCTAAACCATCAAACTAACCCTCCGGCCAAAAGGAATTGGATGGCCTCTTTTCTGGCTTTTGCTTCACTGTGAGTACCGACCAGCGTAGTGTTTGCACATAGGGCTTTACGGACTCACCTTTAACGCTTGCCACTATAACAAGGTCTTTTAAATTGTTTGTTGTCCCACCAATTTATTGTGCCTGTTTCCTTTTAACTGCTTCCTTTTTAATTTAAAATAAATATATTACTGTAAACCCAAGAAAAAGAAAAAAAACCCTAACCCTAGGGACCTGGGTCTCCTCCACAGTCCTTCTGGAGCCCTCCCCTTTCTCTCAGCCCTAAACCTAAGGGCCCCCCCCTCCCCCAGCACTCCCATCCAAGAGTTTCCTCCCCCCATCCCTCCACCTTCCTAAACCTAAGACACCCAGGTCTCCCCAACAGTTCCTTTGGAGGGCTCCCCTCCTCCCCAACCCTAAACCTAGGCCCTTCCCCCTGACTGCCTCTTCACTCACCTCCACGGAACGGTACTCTGTTTTTAAATTTACTAAGTGTTTTTAAATGCAAGCTTTTTTTAAAACCTTCCTAATTTGCGTTAAATAAAGTTTGAACTTTTAACTCTTGGGTTCGGCTCTGTCCCATTTTTGGAAGCACTTGATCTGTTTTACACCAAACAGACACTTCCTCTCTAAAAAACTGTCGGGACCTTCTACCTTACCGCCAACTGGAACTAAGAAGAGATATCTACAACTATCCCACTCGGACCTGCATAAAAGAAAACCTACAAAGACTTCTGCAGCAGGCCCCACTGCAACCCTTCCAGGTGAGAGCCCACACAGTATTTTAAAATGTTCAGACCCAGAGCTCAGTATGTGCGCATGAGTGGATGTGGAGAGCATGCACAGCCCACACACACTGACTCATATCCCAGCCACACACAAACACCATTAGACTCAGCCACCAGAAAAAATACAAAATACTACCTCACACTCATTCAGGCCACACGCCATAAGTTTACTACAGACCAAGCCATTTCCACACACACATTCCCCCCAGGTATGCTGAGGCAAGTCACCAGACTCTCTGCATTTATTAAACCATCCACCCCCACTGAATACACACATACACAGATACATGCAAACACAATAAACTGGATGCACACGAACATGCTCATTTTACAACAACATTGCTCAAACACCCCCTTCAACCCCTTAGCCTTCCAGTTTGCCACAGGGTGGGCGAGGAAGCGGTACGGACCCAGACTGACCACAAAAACGGCAACCACTGTACACACCTCTTCAAACCCCTCCTCCCACCCCCACGCCATACCCTAGGACCTCCCACCCCATCCGGGACATCTACCACAACCTCACCTCCTACCCTGACCATAAGTCACCCCACCATACTCAGGGTGCCTACTCTAACCCAGCCCTCAACCCCAAAACCCTCCAGGCCTCTCAACTACTACTGAGAGCCTTCCCCTTCCCCCCCCATCCTAAACCTAAGGGACTCGGGTCTCCTCCACAGTCCTCCTGGAGCCCTCCCCTTTTTCCCAGCCCTAAACCTAAGGGCCCCCCCCTCCCCCAGCACTCCCATCCAGGAGTTTCCTCCCCCCCCTCCCCTCTCCACCCCTTCCCTCATCTCTCCACCTTCCTAAACCTAAGACACCCAGGTCTCCCCAACAGTTCCTTTAGAGGCCTCCCCTCCTCCCCAACCCTAAACCTAGGCCCTTCCCCCTGACTGCTCTTAAGACTTAAAAACTCTAATTTGACCCTATGTCGAATAACACATCCACAGATCCTCAGGCCCGTGCAACCATTCTCAACCGAGAATCCTAAACCCTACCCCAACACAAAACCTAACCCTTACCAAGTCTTCACCCTAAAATGAATGATTCCCCTCATGGGGACCTCCATTTTGTCCCCATAAGGGTGGCGAGTCCCCACACGTGACTGTGTAAACCAGTGACCACCAACTGGCGGCCCGCGGGCCACATCCGGCCCGCCAGACATTCTCATCCGGCCCGCACGACGGGGGTGACTGTGGCGTTGGCGGAGTGGTTACTGCGTTCCACCCATTTATTTGTTTACAACGTCTCGTGAGTAAGGTGCAGTACCGGAGTCCAACAGAGAGGCAGCAGCTGCTGGACAGTAGACTGCGTACTGCGAAACCTTCCCTCCCCTGAAGAAGATGTGATCCTTCGTTGTGAAGAGTCTGGTTAATGCGCTCTGCACCACAGCAGTAGCTCCGCTGCGACAGAGTCCACCAGAGAGGCTGGAGCTGCGGGACAGTAGCCTAGAAGCAGGGTTGGGTTGTAACGGAATACATAACGGTGTTACGTAATCAGAATACAAAAATCAAGTAGGCTAACTGTATTCAGCTGGCGTTAAATTTGAAAAACGAGTAATCTGATTACTCAGTTACTTTCGTAAACCTGAAGTGAATACATTTTGGAATACTTATTGGAATTATTGGTGGAAAAGTTTCCTCACAAAATGTAATATTCATTACCGGCAGGACTGTGTGCACAATGCACAGCGCTGCAGCATGTCTGTGAGCGAGAGAGAGATGCAGCGTGTCTGTGAGGCCCCGCCCCCGCACGCAGATGAGAGAGGGATCTCTTTTTAAATATATTGAAAGTTAGAAACGGAGATGGTTAGATAAAATGTGCAAGATAAAGTTTATGTAGCATTTCTTTATTGTCGAAATGATGACATTTATAACAGGTTGAAATCAAACTGAACGGACTGCTGCTGCTGAATGCATGGGGCAAGTGACTGGAAAAAGTTTTAAATGTTATTACATCGTTTCAGATAATAAATAATATTGATGATTCATTCTATTTAGGGGCGCCTTTCAAAGCACCCAAGGACACCTTACAATTCATAACATATTCCAAGGAAAGGTTTTAAGACAGTACAAAGAATGCAGTCTGGGTGATGTTTTGTATGTGGGTGCAGATGAGAGAGCTGTCCAGAATGACACCAAGATGTCGTGTTTGTGCTCTTGATAAGCCATTAAAACAGTAAAATAAGTGTCTCCTGTTCACCAACACATACCCATCTGTTATGGAAAAAGAAATTATTCCAAAAGTAATCTGAATACTATTTATACAATTCTGGGCTATATAAAAATCGCTGGCCCGCGATAGTGTCTATTGGTTACATTTCGGCCCTTGGACAAATGTAGTTGGTGATCCCTGGTGTAAACAGATGTAGGTCTCCACAAGTATAGTAATGCTAGGCCACACACACACACCCACACACACACACACACACACACACACACACACACACACACACACACACACACACACACACACACACACACACACACACACACACACACACACACACACACACACACACACACACGAGGTTCCAGGTTGAATTGAGGCGAATATTTGTTATGTTCAGAGATTGTTGTGTTTAATGTGTCATTGTTGAAATGATAATAAACATTTGCATAAAGCATATTTGTCCACTCATATGTTGATAAGAGTATTAAAAACTTGAAAAATATTCCTCTAAGGTACATTTATATTGGCTCAGAACAGTCTCCTAATACACACATGCACACAGAAGGATTCACACTTGTATTTCCGGATCCACATTTGTGTTTTTCAATGCACACACAAATGTGTTCCGTTTCATATGCATGTAAATAAAATCCAAATACAGAAAAAAGTTTTACATATGTATTTTTGATCCACACATTTGTTTTCCGTTTAAAACCGCTGCACCTGCAAACACAAACCGCTCTCTGTGCACGGATCGCTGTGCATTCGTGTGTGGGTTTTTTGAGACTCCCTGACGGTCAGCCGATTCGTACTTGTAATTGTTTCTATCTATAGCCAATGAGATGTCTCCTCAATTCTAAGCCAATCACATGAGCGCGCCCCCACGAGGGTAGATTTCATAGCCAGCCATTGAATTATATTCAGTGACTGGGTATGAACTGTTCATGAAGTTGTTATGAACAGTTCTTGATATGTTCTTGGTTGAAAACTGAATATCCCTACACACTCACTGAAAACTCCATTTCATGAATTGTTCATGAACCATTCCAGCACAGGAGTTTCATGAGTAGTTCATGAACTGCCCTAGTGCCAGTTCCTCAACTTTGTTATGAGCTGTTTATGAATATGGTTCACTGATACTCCATGAACTTTTCATGACAAGTTCGTGAACAGTTTACTATCATCTCACTGGGGAGCCTACGTTATTTCCCCCTGTGCAATTCCAATCTCACATCTCACAGCACATCGTCATTAACAAATACCGGAAACAGACCGAAAACATTTAAAAAAAAATAATAATACTTTATTCCGAGTGTGCTTGTTTTTCTCTTTGAAAGTGATCACATAACGGCATTCTAATACACGGTTCGGCTGCATTACATATTACATATCTGCCATGGTTCTGTATTTATAGAGCTCTGATGAGAAGACCTCTAGACAAACATGAGGAACTGAAAACGTGACGTGGATCATAAATATATCAGCCATTAAACAACATATGAAGCTTAGCGCAAGTTCAGACAGGAAGACCTATCACTCCGTATTGCTCGTCATGGCAATACTCGCTCCCTGCACTAAATGACAGGGAGCGCCATTCCTCAGCTAACCTATCACTCCCCTCCATTTACAAGCCTAATGATCGCACCTGGTAATCCCTCTATATATGCTCTCCCCTTTCCTATCAGCTGTCTTCCAGGTGTCAACGCGCAACCCTCTTCCACCCCTTCGCCTCCTGCTTTCAACTCAGGGCCAAGCTTAACCTTCTCCCTTCCAACCGGACCCAACCACTTATCACCACCACCAGTGTCTAGACCCAGGGGGGTTCATCGGAAACGGTTCTTCCCTTCCCGATTGATATCCTACAAAACCTGGGCCTAATCGCCAAAAACACCATTTCATTCACTTATAAACTGTCATCATTATGTTTCATTTATATAATGTGACCGAAAATAAATATGTATTCCATACATCACGTCTCTCCTGATTGAACTTACATTTCTTTTCACACAATACGTCTCCTTGCAGTATCAACACTTATTCGGCTCACTTTTATATTTGATCCAATTGGTAGATAGGCTGTATTTACACCATAAAGGTGCACAGCTGATATAAAGGGACACCTAGTGGTTAAAGCATGTTATTGAATTTCATTATTTTTATTATTAGATATTAATAGGATCCCTATAAAGTATATTCATTACTCGTTATTCTCTACCAATAGTTAATTAAAGACTGTATATAATGACTATTTTGCACATCCCTTTCAAGATTTCTCTAAGGTTTATTGACATATCATATAGGCCTACACAACTATGGTGTAGTTCTGCACTGAATGCAAAACTTGGGTCGCAGGTTCCTCAATAGTGCATTACAAGACATCTATCAATATTTGTGCATACCTCCAGCAATGTTAACTATGTTGAAGCACTTCTTTTAACTGATATTATACATAATGTATTATACTCTTATAAGATGTATGTAGATATTTCATCTCCGGCCTTGTCAGGAATTGAACAATCAATAAATAAAGAACACAGAATTGTTGAATATAAAACCCAGAATTTGTGTGATTATACTAAATGATTTTCAAATAAACACCACTGCATATTTAACTGTTACACATGCTGATGTAACGCAAATGTTCCAACTTGGGATCAATAAAGTATATCTTATCTTAAGCTGATCGATGGCTACTGCCATATTTGCAAAATGTGCCTCTGAACCTTGACAAGTGCATGTTTCAGGCTTATCAATTAATGTAATGTAATGTAATGTTATCAATTAACAACAGGGGTCACAAACATAAGACCAGCTGTTGAATAAAGCTCTTCTGACCTTAGCTGGCATGTGTGTATATATATTAATGCTGCCCATTATGGGCACAAGCAATTTTCACCCATTTATTAATTATATGTTTTAAATGTGAGTGTTTCCTGTCCCCTAAACCTACAGGGATGTACACAGTTTAATACTGGCAACTTCTTATTATGGGAAATACGAAAACGTCTTTTAAAACTACAACTCCCAGTAGAGACGTGCCATAGTGAACATGTTGCGAAACACAATAGCCAGCATGTGTAGTTCTGGGGACGGGGTGGGGGAGGGGGGGACGCGGTGGACCCGTTCAAATCCAGTTTTGGACAGTCTGCCGTGGTTCCATCCCATTTCAAGTGCTGTTCGAGAATCGGCTTAACCCTCGGAGCACACTCTCCAATCACAGAGCTTGAGGACTATCACGGGGTTTGTCAAACAGAGCACATGGTGTAGTCCAAACGATAGCTGGGGATTCTGGGTAGTGTAGTGTCTTCTGCCATCCTTTACTCAGTATAGTCATTGTGGTTCCATGGGTCATCTTTAAGTAGTGACCATTTTTTTTCTCTTGATGGACTTCTTCTTTTGTTGAGGATTCCTCACTCAATTGTCTTATAGTCATTAGCGTCAGACCCAGTAGGGCCACTACAAACAACACCTTTCCCAACATAGTCTATTTGTGATAGTGGTTCTGTTGTTTTCTTCACCGGGGTTGAGACCAGTATTTCCTAATGAAACACTGCCCTTTGTAGCCGGACTTCCACCACTTATCCGTCGTTAAGTTCGAGAGGTATTATCTTTTTGCAGTGGCTCTGATGTATCCACGTAGTTCTTTCGGCGATTTTTAGTGCAGTCAGTGTTGTCAGCAGTACCGTGTAGGGACCGTCCCACTGTGGACAGTGCCAATGCTTCCTCTTAATCACCTTCACGAGGACCTGGTCACCAGTCTGCAGTCGAGTATCCTGTAAGGGAGTTATTTGTTCGAGCTATCTCATTGCTTCTGAAGAGTCTGCTCATCCATTCAGCTAATGTAGTCTCTGCCTCAGCATCATCCTCCTCCCTCAACTCGTCTGTGATTGGTAGTCTGAATTGCCTTCCTGTTATGATCTCAAAGGGAGACAACCCTTTTGCCGTGGGCGTGATTCTCATGCATGTTTCTACTAGAGACACACATTCCACCCACAGTCTTCCTGTTTCCTCCATTGTTTTCCTTAGTCTTAACTTTACTGGTCCGTTTGTTCTTTCCACTAAGCCTGCACTTTGTGGATGATATGCACAATGGTTTTTTAATGTTATCCTCATATGCTCGGACAGTTTGGTAATAACCTGATTTACAAAATGAGAACCATTATCACTGTACAGTTCCTCTGGAATACCTCTGTTTGGTATTATTGTCTTGCATATGGCTTTTGCTACGGTAATAGCGTCTGCATGTTTTGCTGGGAATATTTCAACCCACTTTGAAAACGGACATATCATTACCAAACGTGTGTTAGTTCGATGAAGGCCATATGCATGTGTTGAAACGGGTATGTTGGTGGAGGAAACTTTCCTCTCTGTGGTCGCTCATTGCCTTGAGCATTGTGTCTGCCACATACTACACAGGCTCTACAAAAGTTTTTAGAAAATGTAATGTAGCTGTATGTATGGAAGTGTTCATTTATTATTGTCACCATCCCTCCTGTTGAGACATGGCACGGCCCATGACTCAAATGAGCTGCTGTTTTGTAGAGACTAACAGGGAGTACTATCTTGTTGTTTATCCTGATTTTTAACATTTCCATGCCGTCTCTCCCTAGCAAATTGACAGGGCAGTTTGAGATGAACACAAATTTGAGGGATGCCTGGAGGCCTGACCTTCTATCTTCCATAACAAGTGGCTTTGAAATCGACCTCTGATTTATGTGTCCATTTGCTGATTTTACAAACATAGTGCCAGTTGGTGGCCACATTCTTTGGACCTCTTTGTTCACTACTGATGAGTCTGCACCGCTGTCACATAAGAATTCAAATTTTTCCCCATTGATTTCGATTGTCCTGGTAGGTTTAATACTGTTGTCCGACAGATTCAGTAATACTTCAGAAATGTCAATGTGATGTGTGTGGATGTCCTCTTCTTCCTTTTCTACGTCTAGTCAGTTGTCATAACTATGTAGGTTATGTGAAGGGGGGGGGGCATGTCTTTTTGTCTTTGTATTGTCCCCCTTCTTTGTTCTGTGGTCTCTCTTCCCTGCAGTCCCTAGCCATGTGTCCCTCCTTTCCGCATCTGTGGCATAGGAATTTCCCATCTGAGTTTAGTCCTCGTCCTCTGCCTCTGCCTGTTCCTCTACCATTCCCTCGTCCTCTGTTAAACCCACCTCTTCCCTGTCCTGGTCCTACAAAGAAAACCTCATTGGTTTCTCCTCCTTCTCCTACAAAGAAAGCTGATGCAGATGCTTTCTTTTGTCTTTTTTCTTTGATTTGGGATGTGGCGTGTTCTGCATAATTTAGGCATTCTTGTAAATCGCATGTTCTATGGTTAACATTGTGCTTGCGGATGAAATCTGCGACTCCTGGGTGAAACCCATTCATTAAGCTTTGTTTTAGCTGTTGTATGAATGCAGAGTCAGCTACATTGCTGTAGGGGATGCCGCTGTGAATACGGAAACACTCTTCCATTCTTACTCTGAAGTCCTGCACTGACTCTTTTTCCCCTTGCCTACATCCCGAGACTTTTGTGAAATCACGTCTTAGGGCAAAAGTCCTCTCAATTGCTTGGTACACTGGAACCAGAGCATTGGTTAAAGCCTGGTCACCTGGTGGCATTGGGCCTCCATCTGCTGCTGTTCCCGTGAAAATGCCTTTTACCCTTGCCCACTCATGGCCAAGTATTACCATAAGGGTTCTTAAAACTTCATGTCCATTTAAACCATATGACGCTATTAATGCAGTATGGTCAAGGACAAACTGCGCCGGGTCAATCAATCAATCAATCAATGTTTATTTATATAGCCCAATATCACAAATGTTACATTTGTCTCAGTGGTCTTCACAGTGTGTACAGAATATCAGTATGACAATACGACACCCTCTGTCCTTAGACCCTCACATCGTACAAGGAAAAACTTCCAAAGAAAACCCAGTTTAAAGGGAAAAATGGGAGAAACCTCAGGGAGAGCAACAGAGGAGGGATCCCTCTCCCAGGACGGACAGACGTGCAATAGATGCCGTGTGTAAATTGAAAAGATAATACATTTGCAACATAGGTAGTCCAAATGTTTGGAAATGCATGTGTGTATAATAGGAAGATGAATCCACGAGGATATCCATCCAGGACCTATGATCCAGGACCACAGCTACGACTCAAGATCCAGCGCTCGCGATCCAGGACACAGGACCGCAGGATCATCCATGACTTCGGATCCCAGCATATATAGACCCCAAAAAGAAAGACATTTGGGGAAGCTGGGTTAATCGGAACATGAGAGTACACGGGTATAGACAGAGAGAAGGAAGAAGTAAGATGTCCCCCGACAAACTAAGCCTATATCAGCAAAACTAGGGGCTGAATCTAATCAGCCCTAACTATAAGCTTTATCAAAAAGGAAGGTCTTAAGCGCACTCTTAAAAACGGATAGGGTGTCTGCCGCCCGAACACAAACTGGAAGCTGATTCCACAAATGTGGAGCTTGATAAGAAAAGGCTCTGGCTCCCATTGTACTTTTAGAGACTCTAGGAACAACCAACAACCCTGCATTCTTGGAACGCAATGCCCTAGTAGGACAGTAGGGTATAATGAGTTCTTTAAGGTAAGATGGCGCCTGCCCATTAAGGGCTTTGTAGGCGAGAAGAAGAATTTTAAATTCTATCCTGTGTTCTATAGGGAGCCAGTGTAAGGCAGCCAGAACAGGAGTAATGTGGTCCCTTTTCCCTAACTCTGGTTAGTACACGAGCCGCAGCATTTTGAATCAGCTGAAGCGACTTGATTGACTTCTTGGTACTCCCTGATAGTAAAGAGTTACAATAATCCAGCCTAGAAGTAACAAATGCATGGACTAGTTTCTCTGCATCGTTTTGAGGCAAGATATGCCTGATTTTTGCAATGTTATGTAGATGGAAGTAGGCGGTCCTTGAAATTGATTTTATGTGGGCGTTAAAGGATAAATCCTGATCAAATATAACACCAAGATTCCTTACAGTCTCACTGGAGGCCAAATTAATGCCATCCATAGTTAGTATATCTTTAGATAATTTGTTTCGTAGATTCTTCGGGCCAAGTACAATAACTTCAGTTTTGGTCGTGTTTAATATCAAAAAGTTTAAGGTCATCCACGTTTTTAAGTCCTTAAGGCAGTCTTGAATTTTATTTAGATGATTAATTTCATCAGGCTTAATTGATAAATATAGTTGAGTATCATCCGCATAACAATGAAAGTTTACAGAATGATTCCTTATAATATTGCCTAACGGAAGCATATATAATGTGAACAAAATAGGTCCGAGCACTGAGCCCTGTGGCACTCCATGGCTAACTTTGGTTTGCGTGGAAGATTCATCGTTGACACGTACAAACTGAGAGCGTTCAGATAGATAAGACCTAAACCAGCCTAAAGCAGTTCCCTGTATGCCAACCAAGTGCTCTAGTCTTTGCAATAGGATATCATGGTCGATAGTATCAAATGCAGCACTGAGATCGAGCAAAACAAGAATAGAGACAAGTCCCTTGTCTGAGGCTATTAGAATATCATTTGTGACTTTAACCAGAGCTGTTTCTGTGCTATGATGTGTTCTAAAGCCAGACTGAAAATCTTCAAATAAATCATTGTTTTTTAAGTAATCACACAACTGTTTTGCGACCGCTTTCTCAAGAATTTTTGAGAGGAACGGAAGATTAGAAATAGGTCTATAGTTGGCTAAAACCTCTGGATCGAGGTTGTGCTTTTTAAGAAGCGGTTTTATCACTGCTACTTTGAATGATTGTGGAACATAGCCTGATAATAAAGACATATTCATAATATTTAATAAAGAAGTGCTAATTAATGGAAAAACTTCCTTCAACAGCTTAGTTGGAATTGGGTCTAACATGCACGTTGATGGTTTAGAAGAGAGAATCATTGAATGTAATTGTTCAAGGTTAATGGCTGAAAAGCATTCTAGTTTACTATCTAGTGTAATATTAGAACTTACGATTCCGGGAGCTGTTGATAACACGATACTGGTCGAAGGCAAGAGGTCATTAATTTTGTTTCTAAGAGTAACAATTTTATCGTTATAAAAGCACATAAAATCATTACTTCAAACCGGAGAGACGTGATGTAAGAATTATTTTATCGTAAAAAAGCCATACAACTACACTGAGTGCTATGGGAATAGAAGGCTCAATGGAGCTGTGGCTCTCTGTCAGCCTGGCTACAGTGCTGAAAAGAAATCTTGCATTATTCTTATTCTCATCTATTAATGAAGAGTAGTAGCTGCTCTCGCTTTACGCAGTGCATTCTTATGTTCATTGAGAGTAATATGCCAAATTAAACGAGATTCTTCAAGTTTAGTGGAACGCCATATCCTTTCAAGTTGTCTAGACTTTTGCTTTAGTTTGCGGGTTTCGGCATTATGCCATGGAGCTAATCAATGTTGTTTATTTTCTTCTTTTTCAAAGAGCAACAGAGTCTAATTTTATTCGCAGCGCATCTATAGCACTATCAACAACATGATCAATTTGGGGTGGTGTACATTTTGTATAAGTTTCCTCCCCTTACATGCAGACATGCTATCGAGTTAAGTATTGGTGGAATCTCTTCCTTAAATGTGGCTATAGCACTACCAGATAGGTTTCTGCTGCAAAAGCTTTGACTAATGCTTTGTAGTCTAGTAACAGTACTTCAAAAGTTACTAAGAAATGGTCGGATAAAGCAGGATTATGCGTTTCGACTAATAGTTGCTCAATTTCAATACCATAAGTCAGAACAAGGTCGAGAGTGTGATTATAGCAGTGGGTTGGTTTATTTACACTCTGACAGAAACCAACAGAATCTAATATAGAGTTAAATGCAACGGTAAGGCTATTTTTATCATCATCAACATGAATATTAAAGTCACCTACGATAATTACTTTGTCTGTTTAAGAACCAAAGTTGATAAAAACTCAGAGAATGTCTGATAAGAGTTCTGAATAAGGACCTGGTGCATGATACACTGTAACAAATAAGATTGGCTGCAAAGTTTTCCAGGTCGGATGCGTAAGACTAAAAACGAGGCTTTCAAAAGAGGTATAATTATAAATTTTGGTTTAGGATTGATAAGTAAACTTGAGTCAAAGATTGCTGCAACTCCACCTCCTCGGCCCGTGCCTCGAGCAATATGAGTGTTGACATGGCTGGGTGGAGTGGCCTCATTTATGCTGGACATATTCTTCATGTCTCAACCAAGTTTCAGTGAGACAGCATATATCAATATTATAATCTGATATTAAATCATTTACCAATATTGCTTTAGATGCTAGAGATCTTATGTTTAAAGAGACCACATGTAATCTTCCTGTTTTGTTGCACTGTAGTAGTTGTTACATTTACTTTTATTAGGTTATATATGTATGACACCTCTATTAGGTTTTACCTTCAATTGTCCTTGGGCAGACACACACCGCTAATATTGGGTATTTTATTGGGTTCGGGATTCCTATGGGTGACTGCCTAGTGAGAGAGCGCAGAGAAGCGTGTAAGACTGCGACTCTGCCTCCTGGTCTCAACTCCAGTTTGTCATGGATCAAGTCCACAAAGCCCTGATATGTTTGCCGAAATGAGATCTGCACCTTCCAAAGTAGGATGAATGCCGTCTCTCTTAATCAGACCAGGGTTTTCCCCCAGAAGGCTGTCCAATTATTTACGAAGCCCACATTGTTTGCTGGGCACCACCAAGACAACCAGCGCTGAAATGATGACGTGCGTGCAATACATGTCATCATTGATCAGTTGGGGAGGGGACCAGATGAAGATTTAACGGTGTCCGTCATTGTTTAGCATTAACTACACACCGTTACTCCACATTAAGTTTAAGTTTATTTTAGCCAGACACAGTTTACAGATGCGTCACCTATCAGCATTTGTGTTTAAGATGACTACTACTCCATTTATCCCCAGAGCCAAAAGTCACTCAGCTGAGAGACAGAAGAGTGGGGTTAGGAATACTCATTCCGTTAGTGGTGCATTCATGCTTAGGGACGGCCAGATGATAACTCCATGGTGTCCGGTCAGTAGAAGGTATATTGGAGTGCTAGGGCAGAAGGAAATAACAATCCCCCCTGGTATTGGCGTTTAGGTCTCAACTATCCTTTTCCAAAGGTCGCCATATGGAGATATAAGCAAACTGTGCATCCGTATCATCAGATCAAGGGGGAGTGCTGGAGAACTCCAGTTCGAAACCCGCTCTGCCGCCACTGCGTCACGGCCGTTGTGTCACCTTGGGCAAGACACTTCACCCGATTTGTCATGTCGGTTTGTCCACAGTCCTGATGCTAAGGTAATGTGTCCTCAGTAAATATGTATAAAACAGCTTGGGCCTCGAGACCTCGAGGCTGTGAAGATGAGGCGTGTGTGGCGTCAGTGCGCTGTGCAATGATCATCAGATCAAGGGAGTGAAACCCGCCGCTGCTGCGTCTGTAAAGCCGGTGTGTCCTTGGGCAAGATACTTCACCTGAACTTGCTCCTGTGGGTATTGTCCACAGTTTCTGACCATTGCTATGTATGATAATGTGTAATCCACTGTAAAGCGCTTTGAGTCATTGAAAAAGCGCTATAGTAAATGTAAGATATTATAAATCATTATTAGAAACAGGATACGGGACACAAAATTCCTGGTTGATCTGGGTTGTCTATTCTGTTAAGCAGAGCAATATGGCGGACTGTTTGGCCTGTGTGGTCGCTCGACCAAGTTTGGAACAGTGCTATTTCCATTTAACGCCCACAATAACCCACAAGGACAGCTCTGTATGTACAGACTCTATGGACAAAAATCCCCTGATTGTGTCGAATTGCTGAAAAAGTATCCAGTGGTAAAAAGAATTGACATTCCACCTGACATCACGTCTTAAAACGATGGACCATATGACTGCATCACAAGGGACTCCTAAAAGGTACTGAAGTAGAACTCATTGTTGGTGCAATTTCTACACGGTTGTAATAAACCATGGATTTTCTCCCAGGTATACTTCTATGCCCATTATGCAGTATACCCAGAGCAGATGTGTGGTGGTATGTGTGGCATCTAAAACCCTGTACTCAGTTTTACCACAGGACCTGGATACAGGGACTGTGTTTCTGTGGTACAGCTTTGATGCCTTTTTATGCAGTACCAATGACGGCCGAAGCAACATGATAAAACATGCAGTCCAACCCAAACAACCAGGCCAACAGGTCAGTCTTTAGAGGGAGTTTTATTCTACGAATGGTACATGGACAGCATAGGGTTGCCCAGGGAGTCACAGACGAGTTTAAAGCTAGAACCAGATTCTTGCAGGGTTGGAATCCAATTTTCCTTTGGCCCACGTATAATTAGAATGTCAGACTAGATTAACTTGATATACTACAATCAGCAGAGGTTCATAAATCACTCCATGGAATGCAATTAGGTGGATACTTGAACAACTGGACAAGACCAGCCTGATGTCTTTGCAGAACAGAGTGGCCTAGATGTGTTGCTAGCAGAAAAATGCAAAATTTTGGAACATTATGTTGTACTTTCATCCCAAATAATACTCACTGATGGATCAGTAACCAAGACTCTGAAGGGACTCACTACTTTGAACATGGAATTGCAGCCAACAGTGGGATAGAGAAGAACCCCCTCTGGGATTTCTTGATGGTTGGTGGGGAAGTACAAGGATTTCTTACTGAGTGGACTGATGTCTGTCTCAGGTA
>CM070478.1:41699879-41834879 GCA_036324585.1 Champsocephalus esox
TGCGCTAAGCTTCACTATGAGTGTATGCTATGGGATAGAAGGTCAATGGAGCTTGCTCTCTGTCAGTCTGGCTACAGTGCTGAAAAGAAATATTGCATTATTCTTATTCTCATCTATTAATGAAGAGTAGTATGCTGCTCTCGCTTTACGCAGTGCTTTCTTATATTCATTGAGAGTAATATGCCAAATTAAACGAGATTCTTCAAGTTGAGTGGAACGCCATATCCTTTCAAGTTGTCTTGACTTTTGCTTTATTTTGCGGGTTTCGGCATTATGCCATGGAGCTAATCTATGTTGCTTTATTTTCTTCTTTTTCACGGGAGCAACAGAGTCTAATTTTATTCGCAGCGCATCTATAGCACTATCAACAACATGATCAATTTGGGGTGGTGTACATTTTGTATAAGTTTCCTCCCTTACATGCAGACATGCTATCGAGTTAAGTATTGGTGGAATCTCTTCCTTAAATGTGGCTATAGCACTAACGGATAGGTTTCTGCTGCAAGAGCTTTTGACTAATGCTTTGTAGTCTAGTAACAGTACTTCAAAAGTTACTAAGAAATGGTCGGATAAAGCAGGATTATGCGGTTCGACTAATAGTTGCTCAATTTCAATACCATAAGTCAGAACAAGGTCGAGAGTGTGATTATAACAGTGGGTTGGTTTATTTACACTCTGACAGAAACCAACAGAATCTAATATAGAGTTAAATGCAACAGTAAGGCTATTTTTATCATCGTCAACATGAATATTAAAGTCACCTACGATAATTACTTTGTCTGTTTTAAGAACCAAAGTTGATAAAAACTCAGAGAATTCTGATAAGAATTCTGAATAAGGACCTGGTGCACGATACACTGTAACAAATAAGATTGGCTGCAAAGTTTTCCAGGTTGGATGCGTAAGACTAAAAACGAGGCTTTCAAAAGAGGTATAATTACATTTTGGTTTAGTATTGATAAGTAAACTTGAGTCAAAGATTGCTGCAACTCCACCTCCTCGGCCCGTGCCTCGAGCAATATGAGTGTTGACATGGCTGGGTGGAGTGGCCTCATTTATGCTGACATATTCTTCATGTCTCAACCAAGTTTCAGTGAGACAGCATATATCAATATTATAATCTGATATTAAATCATTTACCAATATTGCTTTAGATGCTAGAGATCTTATGTTTAAGAGACCACATTTAATCTTCCTGTGTTGTTGCACTGTAGTAGTTGTTACATTTACTTTTATTAGGTTATTATGTATGACACCTCTATTAGGTGTTACCTTAAATTGTCCTTGGGCAGACACACACACCGCTAATATTGGGTATTTTATTGGGTTCGGGATTCCTATGGGTGACTGCCTCGGAGAGAGCGCAGAGAAGCGTGTAAGACTGCGACTCTGCCTCCTGGTCTCAACTCTAGTTTGTCATGGATTAAGTCCACAAAGCCCTGAAATGTTTGCCGAAATGAGATCTGCACCTTTCAAAGTAGGGTGAATGCCGTCTCTCTTAATCAGACCAGGTTTTCCCCAGAAGGCTGTCCAATTATTTACGAAGCCCACATTGTTTGCTGGGCACCACCAAGACAACCAGCGCTGAAATGATGACATGCGGTTATACATGTCATCATTGATCAGATTGGGGAGGGGACCAGAGAAGATTACGGTGTCCGACATTGTTTTAGCATAACTACACACCGACTCCACATTAAGTTTGGTGCATTCTGATTGGCGTAAACGAACATCATTACCACCGACGTGAATAACAATCCTACCGTATTTGTGTTTATTTTTAGCCAGCAGTTTAAGATGCGCCTCAACGTCGCCCGCTCTGGCCCCGGAATGCATGTGACTGTGGAGGCTTCGGTCTCTAAATTCACGTGTCTCATAATAGAGCTACCAATAACCAGAGTTGGCTTCTCAGCGGGTGTCTCGCTGAGTGGGGAATATCTGTTAGATACGTGAACGGGTTGGTGGGGACCTGCGGGTTTCGCTTTATGCCCCTTCTGAACAGTCATCCAGTCTCCCTGCTGCTCGGGAGTTGCCGGGGGACGGCTAAGAGGAGCTACCTTTGGCCGGTCCGCACTGGCTAACATGGGCTTTACTTTAGCTGAGTTACTTTCTAAGATGCGGAGCCGGGCTTCTATGGCTATGATTCCCGCCTCCAACCTAACAACTATACTACATTTAACACATGTATCCTTACCAGTAAGGGAGGCCAGGAAGTAACCAAACATGAGACAGGAAGAGCAGGAAATAGCACCAGAGGGTGGAGAAAGAGCCATGGCTAGCTATCAAGCTAAAGTAGCTACCGTTAGCAAACCGGAAAAGAGTGTAGGCAACTGTGGAGTTACAGTCGCTAAGAGAAGGAGAGTTGTTAGTGCTTAAGCTGTAGTAACGTGTGATTACAACGTCAGGCAGTTGCCGTGATCAAGAGTTTTAAAACGATCGATTAAGTTTAAGTTAATAAGCTATCAGCAACAGAACAGGCACACATGGGTTACCCGGAGATGACAACAACAACCGGAAGTTACAACGTGCAACGTGCTCACCGCAATAGGTTCCTCCTTCAGTGTGGAAATCTTTAGCTTAGCGGTACAACCTAAGCATCCTGTTTGTATGGAGTCAGTCCCTCACAAGCTTTTTTACACTCATCCATTGTCCATGGGCGGAACACTTTTAACATTCTTTCTAGGTCTTCGCCAACTCCATAGTGTGGGTTGGCCACTTGTACTAATGGATAAGCGTCACCCTGATATGCTGTTCCGTCGAAGGATTTTTCTGCTTCTCTTAATTCTTCAACAGCATATAACTTGGTTTTCCTTTCCTCCTTGCTTCTTGTATGCGGAGGGCTTATTGTTGCTGCCCATTCTTGTTCTATGCGTTGCTTTTTCTCTTTCTCTTGCGCTTTTCTAATCCTTTGCTCTTCCCTTCTATGCTCGACTATTATCGCCGCTCTGCATGCAGCATCAATTGATCCTGACGTCCCTGTCTCCTCGTCTGCTTTCACTGAAATAGCCGCTGCTATCATACCTTCCACTGCTCCACCTGTCCTTTTATGGGCTTGTTCAGCCCATATAACTGCAACCCGTAGTTGAGCTTCTAACTTCTTTCTTTTCTTGCCTTGTGTTGTTCCAGCTGTCGCTGCTCTCAATTTGTCGCTTAATTCTCTTTCTGCTGTTTTCTCCAGCTTCCCTTGGAAGCCGTACTGTTAATACCATTTGCTACAATAAATGGTGCTGCCATGACTATATATTTCCATGTCCCCTGTAGCGGCAGGCTTACTCCCATCGGACCCCATGATTCTCGCTTGGTGTTCCTACTGGACAACGTGTCGGTCGGAACCTAATCCCTAATTCACCACTGCGTGTACTTCAACAGACCACAGAGTTTGTGTTAGCACCGTTAGATTTCCACTCTGTGCGTTGATTCCACTGGTGACACTTTTACACACCGCTTTCACTCAATCACTCATAAATGTACCCAACGGCACGTCGATCCTCCTTTTAGGCGGAGTAGCCTTTCTCTATCAATGTTTAAACACCCTCCTTATAGGCGGAGTAGCCTTTCTCTATCAACGTTTTATCACCCTCCTTAACGGTGGAGTAACCGTGTCTTACCCGTTATCTGTGGTCACTGGTCCGGTTGGATTCCGTCAATCGTGTCCAGGATGAGGGAGGTTGGACATATAAGCACCGGCCCGGCCACGAATTCTGCGTCCTGTAGCGAGATTGGGGTTTTTTCAACCCAACTCCTCACCGCGTGTTGTTTTGACGAGTCCTGCTTGAAATCATTACAGGGAGGGAATTAGAAGACACCAGGATACCAGTTAAACAATAATCCGTTTTAATTAAACAAAGTAGTAATAAAGCAATAAGAAAAACAATAATACATTACTATACAATTCAAAGAATCATATAAGCAATGTGTGGAGTACTCCCGCCCTTTATTCACGCACTGCGGACATCCTATCGTCTTGTCAGCGCATGAAGAGAGAGGCCCAACAACCAGAAAACATTTCCCTAAAACAAAGAAGGGGTGGCGTTTCATTGGGGAGATCCCAAAACGCTATCTCACAGGGAAATCAGCGTCTGGTAGCTTTGAGAGCCACAGGTGTTGGAAAGGCACCTCATTAAAACTCAACGAAAATGTCCCTCCCCATTTGTAAAACCTCTCGATGGTTTAACCCAAAAAACATTATCAGGGATAATCTTTACACTCCAAACAGAAATCACCCTTAATTCTGCATCTTCCTTCTTCACAAATAGCTTCAAACACTCTTTTGATAAGCAGGTAAACAGTCAAAGAAAAAACTATTGTGCTCATCTATTCTAAGAAAAAGGGAACATTGTTTCAGAAATCTATAAAAAACCTCTCTATATTTGAGAGGAAAAATGTACCTTTTGTTCCTTCAACTATTAACACACAGGAATGTATAAACTCACACATATACTTATTCAAGATACATAGATTTCCTTAAAACATGGCCTGCCAGAGATCTCAAACATAATTTCCTCTCCCCACACCACTGTGTTGCATACCTCGACCTCCCCCACTGCAATAAAACTTATTTTACAGCCCTTTGTCTCTCTCGATTTTAGTCCTCCCATGTAGGAAAGGATAAAAACAGAGAAATCACTATAAAACACAAACACAGGTATTGTTTGAACAGTATTCACTTAACTGCTACTATTGAAACTCAAAGGACCTCTTTTAATATCTGGAAATTGCAACAAGACTTTGCCATTTTAAATGTAACACACTTCTTTGGTACAATATCTCACATCAATTTCCACAATTCCCTCTTGCACTCTTAAAAAAAGAGTGCAATTTACACATGGCACTTGAAACATAACTTGTCATTCCTCTCCACTGTGTTCATCTCTCAACATTATATTTAGAGCCCTTTAAACATTTGGAAACAGTCCCTCATAGCAATTTCTTATGGCAGAAGGAGAGGGAGACCAAAACATGTCAAAAAGCTGAGTCCCCAAACTCTTCCTCTCCTTCCGAGACATAGGCCAACAGAGGCATTTGATACGGGGGGAGAAGCATCTTTTCCTTCAATAGTGGAACTGATTAGTCTGACACATAATGAGCGGATGCACGGCACACAACAACAATCCACATGATAGTCTTTGTCCATGGATACAACTCGAATGGTTTCATCAGACCTCTCTGAGGGCAGGATGGGCTGGTTACCGCAGCACATTTAGGCGCCAGGACCCTGTGGTAGTCTTTCAGACAGTAGATTTTATTCTCAGTGTCCACAGTGAAGCACACTCCGTCCAGGCTCTCGTTGCAGATGACGCAGCGGAACAACCGGGGCGGTACAACTTCCCCAGGGCCTGCAGGCCTGCATGTCCATGATCAGATGTCCACCTGCATTGCACTTGTCTGCAGACTGCTGGAACCCAGAGTACAGAAAGTCCTCTTCACAGAAAACCCTTCCTGCGTCATAGTAGAACGCCTTCCCTCTCAGCCTTCGACTACAGGCGCTGCAGGTGAAGCAGCTGTCATGGTAGAGGCTGCCTATAGCTTGGCAGGCCTGGCTGGCTCCATACACCGTCTTGTTGTACTTAACACACACTCCTGTTTCCGCGGAGAGTGGAGTCCCCTGTGCCGTCCTGGGTTGCCGTGTCTTTGTCCCCTCTGATCCGCTGACCGCGGCTTCTGGGCTGCCTGCTAGAGAGATGTCTTCCTTCTCCTCCTGCTCGCTGATGGCGGCTTCTGAGTCGATGCTGAATAGATGTCCTCCCGATCTTCCTTCTCCGGTCCGATGATGATGCCTCCTGGGACGACTGCTGGATGGATGTCCTCCCGATCCTCCTTCCCCTTTCCTTGTAGGCGGACGGCATGGGATGTCCGCTGGGTCACTCGGTCGGGGCCGGAGAGCCACTTTGCCACTTTGTTCTGCTGACAGTCCGCCTCCTGCGTCTCGGGTCCCCCTTTTGGCGTCAACAACCTGTGTGGAGAAATCTGATACAAATCCCTCAAGCCTACGCTCCGGGCTCTGGGGCCCTCGGCTGTTTGACCCACCAGTGCGTGGCCACTTGGAGCCTGTTGGTGGGGTGTCTTAAAACAACAGACGTCTGTGCACAGGTTCTCTAAATTAATTGTGCAGCTTCAGAATCTTAATACTTGGACTGTGCTAACTAAATAAGAACCTCAACATCTTTAGGTAGACTAAATAACATATTTCAATAGCTCTGAATTTCTGACAAGCATCTGTGTTTATTTTAAAATGAAATCCCTGAGATCCCATTAAAAATCTAAATATGATTTGAACTGCTAATGTTTCTGGTAAAGAAACACACTAATGTTATGGATTCAAAAACAACCCAAATCACGATACTAACAAAGTGAATGGCTTCCTGGTGATACTGCTTAGATATTATCCCGCTGAAAAAATGAATACAGAATTCCAACAAACTGTCATCAAATGTCTTTCTATTATAAATGTAGATGAAATGTATATCCCCATAATGACCTAAACAATAAAGTCTGTGGCTTTTACTTCTTTACCAGGCTAGTTACATGATGTTGTCCAAATTACATTGTGTCTCATTACATTACTATGTTTTAACTTTAAGTGTAAATATGTTCTTTCTACATTTCAAAGCTCAGTTAATTTAATACCTGTTGAAACATTACGCACAGGTCAACTTCTTCAGTACTCCATTCTGGACTTACATCTCTCCCAGCAGCCCCTTGGCCACTGATTCTGCATCTGTGTTACCTGCTATAACTCAATCAATATTAGAGACATGTCAACATTCATCAAACAGTGTGTTATCCCCAGATATGGAGCAGGTCAATTCTAAAACTGTCAATCAATGGTCAGATTGAACAATGGAGTTGGGCAGCAGGTCCCTTTCAGTCCCTAAATGAAAAAAAAAGTTTACACTCCCCCTTTACACTCCCCCTTTTTTACACATTAACTCATGTGTAAACAAAATCCTGTATGGGAAGAAAACCTTCAGGTCATAATGGATTATAAGACAATACCAAACATTTTTCCCAAAGGTACATCCGTCATTTCCCACAGTAAACACTCCAGTGAGTGTTTCTCTCCCTCTTTCAGTCCTAAAAGAAACAGAATCTTCAAATGTCATAGTTTGAGTTTCACATTCTGCAAACCGCCACCTCCTGTGGAAGTGAAATATCATCAAGCCGATTAGAAACGGTTTCCCCTTTTGTGGAATGTTAGGAAACCTCTCATTTCACACATTATTATCACACACAAATAATGTGTTAGTCCAAAACATGCTTGATTAGTCATCGTTTTAAATCATGCAGTTGCACTGATCAGGTGCAGACATACACTCACTCACACTCACACTGTCAGGTTGTAAAGTCAAGTTTGGTCAGGTTTGGTCAGGTTCACCTCAGAGTCAGTCATTGACAGTGCCTTCCCAAGTTACCCTGTCGATCAGGGTCAAAGGTCAGTTGGTCTCAGTCTTTTTGGCCATGTGTCGTGCTCTGCAGAGACTCCGATTGTCCAGCACAGGCCAGCATCCTCCGTCTATAAAAATCTGTATATATGGAGCGCCATCATTTATTAATTCACAATTCCAACTATAATGTTCAAGATATCTCTAACTTTTCATTGGAACAGCGGTTTCCCAAATTCCCTGAAAAGTGTTAGCCAAAAAATGTCACTTCCTTATTGTATTATTACTGCAGTTCATTAACACCTAATCAATATCAACACGTCTAATAGATGTAATTCAGAAACTTGTGCACACAATTATTATCTTTAGTCAAACCTCTACTACGACCTGTGTAGCTCTTCCTCTCTCACTATACCCATCTATCTTCAATTCTGGTATACCTAAAAAAACAATGTTAACGTCTTTAACCGTGCGTGGAACTCTGGGTGTCCGAACATGTAACAATCACTCCTTCCTTTATCAAGGACCTAAAAACAGAAGTAATTTCATCAATGGTTTGTAGCTGAACTTAGGAATTATCCCTCATGGTAGGTATGTTTTTACTTTTTAACATCTCTAAATGTCAGTTAATTACTAACTAAATGAATGTCCATTAGGAGGTGGTGACGCTAGTCCTCTAAACTCCTAATCTGGTGCCGTGCGCTTCCTGTGAAGCTGCAAGTAAGATTTTAAAAACCACTGCAGGGTGGGTCGAGTGACCCCTCCTCCCTATTGGTCATCAATAATATGCACCCTTACTTACGGTGATTGAAGGCCCCACATTAGTTCCCATTTCAGCATCAGCCCTCTTTACTCTAAAATTACTTTTTAAATAGGAATATGTAGAAATGGAACAATTTTAAAATGTCAGATGTATAAAAATAAGCCTAAATACTCCCTACCATCAAAGTCCAAATCTAGACACAAGGTGAACAGTTTTGGCAACGGACAATTCAATCTAAAAACCAAACAGGACTTGTGTCCTTGTTATTTGTTCTTCAAAATACATTAGCAAATACCCTGCGAAGTATTCGCAACCTAACTAACCCTCCCTAGGATATGAAACTCCATTAATCCCTTTACTCATAGTTAGTTTAAATGTCTATATTATTATGTGTGACCTAATAATCAGATGTCTTGTTTGCTAACCAAGAATATTAAACTTTAATCTTTTCAGTATTCCAGACCATCGTTTAAACAATCAGCCTCCCCTCTCAAACACTAATGTTATTGTTGTACACCACCCTCTGGAAAACTCTTGCACAGTTATGCTGTCAAATCATCGCATAATTTCCTCAGAGTCTGAACCGTCTGAGACCAGCCTGTCTCCAGATCTTGTCACAATGTGAACAGTCAGTAATGCGTTGTCCTCTGCAGCTGTTTCCAATTGGATCAATGAAACTCTTGCACTGGGATGTCCTGAGGGGGAAGGCACCTCTGGATCAATGTGCTACAATCAGCAGACACACCTCTGCACAGCAGGAATCCCCAAAACTGCTGTTCCCCTTCACACCACTGTTGCCCCGGCAACGAGGTACACGCAAAATGTCAAACCCTCCTCAGATGCGTTCTTTGCACAGTTCTTCTGTTTTGGTAGTGAGCAACTCTTCACCAACACACTGATTCAGAGTACAACCCAAAGGTGGCGCACAACTTTCCAGTGCCGCTGTAATCACAATAAATCAGCAACTGGAGATAAACTCAATTTAACTCTCTCCCCCAAAGGGTTACAAAATAAAACGGCTGAGTGTCTATATGGTCAGGAATGCTGAAACATGTGAATGTTAAAACAAATCAATGGCAGTAGTCTACCCAGATTCTTTACTCCATTAACAGTAGTAAAACCACATTGTAAAATCTCTTTTGTCTTGTTGAAGTCCTGCTTACTTCATCTTTAAAATCTTCATTATTTTGAAACCAAAAAAGGTCTTTCTTCTACACCATGATCCTATCTCTACATCAAAGTCCTTAGAAACTGATGATTAATCTTTAGAAACCATGAGGAATGACAGTTCTCACAAAACACTATTCTTCCTTACTTCAGTTCTAAACCAAATGAGCCAAACAGGAAACCCCTTTAACCACTTGCTTATTCTATTCTTTTTGAAATTGTTTATCTAAGTTGTGTTACAAGCAGGTTAGATCTGTAACAAAATACAAAACTAACTGTATTTAGCGCTATACTTGAAAAACAAGTAATCTGATCACAGTTAATGAATATATATCTTTGAACACTTATTATTAGGGGAAAGTTTTCCTCACAAAATGTAATCTCCATTACTAAAGCTCAAACCTAAAGAAATCATCACGGAACAGTTTTCTGTCCTTATCACTTAATTGTCTCAATACAAACTAAAAAGCGTTGTGAAAACTCCCACTCTTGAGAACATCTCAACACTTTATTCCATCTGAGCACGAGTGTTTGACAGACACGCCCTATTAATCCAAAACGGTCTTTAATGGTATCAATTGTGAACTTCCTTAATATGAATTGTAAATGCAACATATGTTCTCTTTAGAACACAGATATGACAGTAGCTGCTGAAACTGGTTAATAGCAGTTTTCTGTCAACCCAGTTAAGCATGTTGTTGTTATATCTAGTAAATATATTTGTATTTCATGTTTACTCACAAAACAATATGACATTATTTAGAAACAAGTTTTACTCTCTCTGAACTCTACAAAACATCCACTTGTCTTTCTCTTTCCTCCCTGTGCCCTGCGCAGCTGCCGGCTCAAGTTTCCCCTCATCAATCACCTGTGTGTTTGTGCAACACCTCTGTCATGTGTAACCCATTTAACAGATTCATTCTGACTGACAACCTTATAACAACCTCCCGTTTACCTTCTACTCTTTCTTCATAAACTTAAACACAATTAATGTCTACTAATGATATTACAAAAACACTAGGTGGAATAATCCACTATTATGTTCAATTTGAATCAAACTTTAACATGCTTCATATACTCAGCAATAGCTATTATTACTTTCCCTCAACGTTACTGGATGCAATAAATGCCTCTTGAAATATAAGTAAACTTCTCAGTAAATGACAAATACCACGAAATTCACAATGCAATGTTTCTTATTTATTTAAATATCTACGACACATTGATCTATCAATCTTCAATGTTATTCCCTCCTTTTTCAGAGGAAAGCTGTGAAGTGGGGGCTTTCTCAAACCCACGCCTCCAGCCTGCCTCCGGCCTGACTTCGCATATCTTTATCTGACTAGGTTGCTATGTGTTCAGTGTTATTTATTAAAATATTGGACAATACTCGTCGTTACTCCTAACGTAGTTAATGTATTTATTTAACTGTCCTGCCCTTAATTCAAATGTGAAACTATTTTGAGTGTAAAAAACTGAAGTATTACAACCCCCACTTTGAATGATGTATATTCATATATATATATATATATATTATATTTTATTAATCAAGAAGTACTACCAGAAGCACTTATAATGACGGACTGGCTTACCGAAAGGCAGTTGAGTAGTACTTGAAATGTTTTGGCTCTATTAACCCAGATATATATTTCAATTATCCTGTGTTCTTATTTTTTATTTTCCCAGTCTAACACACTTATTGTGAGTCGCTTCGGATTAAAGGCGCCAGTCAAATGGAATGTAATAATGCAATAAGTACTACAAAATACCTCCACCAGATGGCGGCACCTCACCAGTTCCACCTCACTTCAATCAATCAATCAATCAATGTTTATTTATATAGCCCAATATCACAAATGTTACATTTGTCTCAGTGGTCTTCACAGTGTGTACAGAATATCAGTATGACAATACGACACCCTCTGTCCTTAGACCCTCACATCGTACAAGGAAAAACTTCCAAAGAAAACCCAGTTTAAAGGGAAAAATGGGAGAAACCTCAGGGAGAGCAACAGAGGACGGACAGACGTGCAATAGATGCCGTGTGTAAATTGAAAAGATAATACATTTGCAACATAGGTCGTCCAAATGTTTGGAAATGCATGTGTGTATAATCGGAAGATGAATCCACGAGGATATCCATCCAGGACCTATGATCCAGGACCACAGCCACGACTCAAGATCCAGGGCTCGCGATCCAGGACACAAGACCGCAGGATCATCCATGACTCCGGATCCCAGCATATATAGACCCCAAAAAGAAAGACATTTGGGGAAGCTGGGTTAATCGGAACATGAGAGTACACGGGTATAGACAGAGAGAAGGAAGAAGTAAGATGTCCCCCGACAAACTAAGCCTATATCAGCAAAACTAGGGGCTGAATCTAATCAGCCCTAACTATAAGCTTTATCAAAAAGGAAGGTCTTAAGCGCACTCTTAAAAACGGATAGGGTGTCTGCCGCCCAAACACAAACTGGAAGCTGATTCCACAAATGTGGAGCTTGATAAGAAAAGGCTCTGGCTCCCATTGTACTTTTAGAGACTCTAGGAACAACCAACAACCCTGCATTCTTGGAACGCAATGCCCTAGTAGGACAGTAGGGTATAATGAGTTATTTAAGGTAAGATGGCGCCTGCCCATTAAGGGCTTTGTAGGCGAGAAGAAGAATTTTAAATTCTATCCTGTGTTCTATAGGGAGCCAGTGTAAGGCAGCCAGAACAGGAGTAATGTGGTCCCTTTTCCTAACTCTGGTTAGTACACGAGCCGCAGCATTTTGAATCAGCTGAAGCGACTTGATTGACTTCTTGGTACTCCCTGATAGTAAAGAGTTACAATAATCCAGCCTCGAAGTAACAAATGCATGGACTAGTTTCTCTGCATCGTTTTGAGGCAAGATATGCCTGATTTTTGCAATGTTACGTAGATGGAAGTAGGCGGTCCTTGAAATTGATTTTATGTGGGCGTTAAAGGATAAATCCTGATCAAATATAACACCAAGATTCCTTACAGTCTCACTGGAGGCCAAATTAATGCCATCCATAGTTAGTATATCTTTAGATAATTTGTTTCGTAGATTCTTCGGGCCAAGTACAATAACTTCAGTTTTGGTCGTGTTTAACATCAAAAAGTTTAACGTCATCCACGTTTTTAAGTCCTTAAGGCAGTCTTGAATTTTATTTAGATGATTCATTTCATCAGGCTTTATTGATAAATATAGTTGAGTATCATCCGCATAACAATGAAAGTTTACAGAATGATTCCTTATAATATTGCCTAACGGAAGCATATATAATGTGAACAAAATAGGTCCGAGCACTGAGCCCTGTGGCACTCCATGGCTAACTTTGGTTTGCGTGGAAGATTCATCGTTGACACGTACAAACTGAGAGCGTTCAGATAGATAGGACCTAAACCAGCCTAAAGCAGTTCCCTGTATGCCAACCAAGTGCTCTAGTCTTTGCAATAGGATATCATGGTCGATAGTATCAAATGCAGCACTGAGATCGAGCAAAACAAGAATAGAGACAAGTCCCTTGTCTGAGGCTATTAGAATATCATTTGTGACTTTAACCAGAGCTGTCTCTGTGCTATGATGTGTTCTAAAGCCAGACTGAAAATCTTCAAATAAATCATTGTTTTTTAAGTAATCACACAACTGTTTTGCGACCGCTTTCTCAAGAATTTTTGAGAGGAACGGAAGATTAGAAATAGGTCTATAGTTGGCTAAAACCTCTGGATCGAGGTTGTGCTTTTTAAGAAGCGGTTTTATCACTGCTACTTTGAATGATTGTGGAACATAGCCTGATAATAAAGACATATTCATAATATTTAATAAAGAAGTGCTAATTAATGGAAAAACTTCCTTCAACAGCTTAGTTGGAATTGGGTCTAACATGCACGTTGATGGTTTAGAAGAGAGAATCATTGAATGTAATTGTTCAAGGTTAATGGCTGAAAAGCATTCTAGTTTACTATCTCGTGTAATATTAGAACTTACGATTCCGGGAGCTGTTGATAACATTATACTGGTCGAAGGCAAGAGGTCATTAATTTTGTTTCTAAGAGTAACAATTTTATCGTTAAAAAAGCACATAAAATCATTACTACTGAGTGCTATGGGAATAGAAGGCTCAATGGAGCTGTGGCTCTCTGTCAGCCTGGCTACAGTGCTGAAAAGAAATCTTGCATTATTCTTATTCTCATCTATTAATGAACAGTAGTATGCTGCTCTCGCTTTACGCAGTGCTTTCTTATATTCATTGAGAGTAATATGCCAAATTAAACGAGATTCTTCAAGTTTGGAAAGGTGTTGGAAAGGCACCTCATTAAAACTCAACGAAAATGTCCCTCCCCATTTGTAAAACCTCTCGATGGTTTAACCCAAAAAACATTATCAGGGATAATCTTTACACTCCAAACAGAAATCACCCTTAATTCTGCATCTTCCTTCTTCACAAATAGCTTAAAGCACTCTTTTGATAAACAGGTAAACAGTCAAAGAAAAAACTATTGTGCTCATCTATTCTAAGAAAAAGGGAACATTGTTTCAGAAATCTATAAAAAACCTCTCTATATTTGAGAGGAAAAATGTACCTTTTGTTCCTTCAACTATTAACACACAGGAATGTATAAACTCACACATATACTTATTCAAGATACATAGATTTCCTTAAAACATGGCCTGCCAGAGATCTCAAACAGAATTTCCTCTCCCCACACCACTGTGTTGCATACCTCGACCTCCCCCACTGCAATAAAACTTATTTTACAGCCCTTTGTCTCTCTCGATTTTAGTCCTCCCATGTAGGAAAGGATAAAAACAGAGAAATCACTATAAAACACAAACACAGGTATTGTTTGAACAGTATTCACTTAACTGCTACTATTGAAACTCAAAGGACCTCTTTTAGTGTCTGGAAATTGCAACAAGACTTTGCCATTTTAAATGTAACACACTTCTTTGGTACAATATCTCACATCAATTTCCACAGTCCCGGGTCTTTCTCGGGGTCGGCTGATGATCCCGGCTGTCGACAGACTGCGGCGTGTCGTCTCCTTCCTCCTTCCCGTCACGATGTTGTTAGATTCCGGCTCGAAAGACCAATTAATGTGAGGTATCTAATATTACTTGTAAGGGTAAAACCCCAGCTCGGTTCAATATACTAAATCCAGTGAACAGAGATAACAGTACTCGAGTTTTCAATTTAGCTTGCTGCAAGGAGAATCGACGAGCGACCTGCAAATGTCCACTCTCAACCAATTCCGCTCGCCTTCTCTCAGTGCAATCCTTTTATTTGTAACAATACAGTAACATGACAATCATGTGATGATGACCAACACCAATATATGTTTGTGTGTATCTTGTGACTCTGTCATCTGAATTTGTGTGTGTGTGTATGTGTGCTCTTGAACAGACTGTTCTCTGTTCCTCCCTTCCTGACTAAGAATCTTCTTGAACACTTTATGAGAACACATTATGAAAACATATTTATCCTTCAATAAACTCTAACAGTTTTCAAAAAGTAAATTGAGCATGTTTTATGAGACTGAACAGTCTCATAAAAGAATTAAACAATTATAATTGCAATGTAAATAGTTTGCACCCCATTTTTTTTTACTTTTAAATTAATCTTTTTGGTGTGGTGTGCTACCAATTCTTAAAATAATACAAGGATTGGATGTTCATCAAAGGATTTTCAGGGCAATCTATTTGCAGCCAATCAGAGACGAGACTTCTGCTGCACGCACCCAGGCACACATAGATCATGCGCTGAGGCACACAGAGAGAGAGCATGCGCTAAGGAACAGAGACTACAGAGACCACGCAGTTAGCACGCAGGAAGTGGAGAGCACGTCACGCGGCACGCCCTGTATACAACACTCCCTTATGAAACGAAAATATAATACAATATACTGGATCATACATTTCCATATATGGAAAAGTAGTCCTTATATTTTTAAATATATTGCAATATATGCATGGACCATGTATGGCTATATATTGATGTGTACAAAAAAAATATTGCAATGAAAACAAAAACTGCACTATATATTTTTATATTTAATAGTTGTATTGAAACACTCATTTATCTTTCATGAGTTACACAAGTTTACATAAAGTTGAACAGATATTCACAGTATAAAATATAAATACAGATATAAACAGTTATATCACTTTGTTTTGTATAGTTACCCACTTTATGAACATATATTTGATGGTATATATTTATAAAGTACAAATACTCCATTGTCCATTTAATGATGGAAAATAATATACAGTTTATAAATATATACAGACACACACATACATACATATATATATATATATATATACACACACGTGTATATATATATGCATAGAACTGACATGGACTCATCACTAAGGACCTGACATGGTCTCATCACACTAACACCATCACCAAAACAGCAGCTCTTTACAAAAAAAATGTATTACGGCCCGTCCACACAGCGGCGTGCGTTGAAGCTTCCAACGCTTCTGCCCATTCACTTTGAATGGGGTGATGTCACTTTTAGCCGAACTGCATTTTGGGAAGCGACGTTGAGTGTTGCTGGCTTCAAAAGTTGAGCAATGTTCAACTTTTGACGCCTCGACAGAGCCAATGAAATCCAGTTTATGCAAATCTGCCAGTATAAGCGCTAGCCAATCAAACCGCGTGTATGCTGGGAGAGACTACGCAGGTCATTTCCTCATATTAAAAAAAAATTGAGGGAAAATGCATAATAGCGGTAGTGAATCACCCGGTGCTGTATGATCAGTCTCTGTTCATCTACCGGGATACAAACCAGAGGAGCGAGGCATGGAGGGAGGAGGCAGAGACAGTGGGTGAAACTGGTAGGTTTTCGCCTGTTTGGGGAGTTTATATCCAGTTTACTTCGCTTTAACATTGCTATTGCTTTGTATGTCGGGGGCGGGAGATTCATGTGATTGGTTGTTGGTCGCGTTGCTCGCAAAAAATCCCCAAGCTTCAGACACACCCACCACCAAGCGTCAACGCACGCCGCTGTGTGGACGGGCCGTTAGTCAATTTATTAACAAAACAAACAATAATTATAACAAAGACGAGCAAAATAAAAAAACGTTCAAGGTATAAAAAAAAATGTATTCTCAAAGTTTCTATCATGTTCAAAAGGGGCAAGAAGAAGCTTAGAAACGTTTCTGATCCTACCCCCCCAGCGTACATTGTTCATGAAAATACAAGTTTAGGTCATCGTCATCAGCATCCGTGATATTGGCTTCATTATTTTATATATAAATTAGGGCTGTCAAACGATTACAATTTTTAATCAGATTAATCACAGCTTAAAAATTAATTAATCATGATTAATCACCATTCGAACTATGTCCAAAAGATGCCATTTATTTATGTATATTGTTGGGAATGGAAAGATAAATGAAAGAAGGCGGATATATCCATTTAACATACAGTATCTATGTTTATTATAGCATTTTTCTGCGTGTCAAAATGAAAGACAACCCACACACCTATCAATCATCAAACCGTGGGGTCTTAATTCATTACGTGTTGATTTCTATCAACGGGGGAGTACTTCAGGAAAGTCGACGGGGGGGCGGCTAGTGGAGTACTTCGTGACCACAGAGTGTGAACCTTGTGATCAGCTGTTTTAGCGCAGTTCTCCAGTGAAGGGGGGAGTCTCCCTCCGCAGCCGGTTGGCGTAGTTTTGGCACAAGTCCGTTGTACAGACCGACGTTAACAGCAGCCCTGTCTGTGCACACGGAGACCGACTCTGTCGTCCGGTGATCTAACCGCCTTCTGGAAAAGCTTCACAAGTACGTCGGTACGCAAATGCGCTTTGTGACACAAGTGACGGTACGCATTTCAGATTACGCACATACCCTGCGTACCAGTTATGTGTATGAAGGTAGATATGGTGCAAAATGCGAGAGCGTGTAAAACCTGATGTGAGCACTTGTAGAAAAAAAATCTGAGTTTGTGTGCTTACATTTACACTTACACGTAACTGTGAACCAAATGTACACTTGTATCACATATCCACGTAACTGTGAATCAAATTTACACTTGTAAAAAATATCCACGTAACTGTGAACCAAATTTGAAGTCACAGAAGAAAATAAAAAGTTTTGTAGCTTGTAGAAAAAAAAATAATTTCGAGATTAAATGTTCACTTGCAGAAAAATACATCTTTTTAAAATATATTTTCCATTACAACTGCAATTTTATTTATTACAACCTCTCAAATCAGTCATTACAACTTGACGAATCTGCTCTGTGGCAGTATAAATCGACGAATCTGCGGTCTTGACTTTTGCTACACTTCTTGCGATAAATGTGTCGCAAAAGTAATTTTCACCTGTAGATGTGGGGGGAGGGAGGGGGGTTGGAGCGAAGGGGCGGAGCTATCAGAACAACGAGGCTTGGGTCAGTCACAGTCACAGTCAGGTCGAACCGGATGACTGGGGCTAACTGTTCGTGTCGCTACCAGTCCGCTGACATGGCGCGTCAATCAACGGTAAGTTTTGCCCAGTATTACTTTGAATATTATTTTTGTGATTGAGGATTAAATCCGCTTTGAAGACCACCGTTTTATATCATGCAGTTTAGCGGCGAAATAACGTCAGTCAGCCAGCTAACGCTAGCTTTGTTGAGTGTATGCTAGCTAAACAAGTAGTGGTTGTCGTCTATACAGCAGTAATTCATATATTATAGCCTACTGCTTTGGCACTAACGGTTGATAACCGTTTATGAAAATAAAACCAATTGAACTGTACTGAAATAATGACAAGTTTTATAATTGTCTTGGGCTCCTGCTGTGTTTTTAAAGCCTTTGTAAATTATCCATGCTATTTTCTATTTAGCTAACGTCGAAGTAGTGTATGTGAAATCAACCTCACAATAAGATGTGTGTATATTACAATTATTAATGTCATATTTCAAGATGATTACTTAGATATTACAATATGGTTGGTTGAGCTGGAGTTCATTATTGAGCTTACAAGTTAACGTCACAGTCATCTGAGGAAAGAACCCAAACCTTGTTGTTTTTATTTGTATTACAAATTGATATCAAATAAACAGTAAGCCTTGGTAACACAATTTCTAAAGTTACAGTAAAATAAAAAAGGACCCTGACTCGGACAATACACAATCCAACATGTTCAACAGAAGAGAATCAGTTATATTGTTTGTACACATGGTACTTTACATTTATATCTGTTTGTTTAAAGTGTCCAGGTGATGCAGACAGGCTGGACCAGAGAGTGAGAGACAGAACTGGACTCCTCACAGCAGTGAACTTCAGCACAGGTACTAAGACTCTATTTTCATACTGTACAAAGAATCAAGAAAGATATTGGTTTAAATGAATGAAGTATTGACTTGAATACACTGATATACATTCCATTAAACAATACTAAATACTAGATCACCTACACATCAGTGAAGTTGAGGGTTTTTTTCCATGCAAAAAGTCACATTTAGATGTTAACAAGCAATATGACTTTGTCAGCTTTCTAATTTAATGTATTGAAGGCAAAGATATTTAACACATAGTGAGAACTGCTACTATTTATCTCTCAATATTGTCTGTAAAAAACGTGGTAAAAGTGATTCTTTCAGTGAGACAACAGAGCAAGCTTCTACAGTTGCAGTACGTTTACAGTTAAATATTATTTTGATAATAACATATTTCAATGTTGATGAATTTCATACTGTTCATTCATAATCTGATTACAATTAAAAAATAATGATATCAACAGCCCCATAACACACAAACACACCTCTTTCATAAATAACACACTTGTTCTGCAATAATGTTTTATGTTTCCTGTAATTTTTGTTAGGAAAGGACATGCCCGAAAGACACGACATCTTCTCCTTCTCTGAGGGTCAAGAAGAACATCCAAGAGGAAAATTAAAAGCTGATGTTATGAGATGTTAAGACCAGTACAGGACATTCACTAAGAAACTACTTGTATTGTGAAAACAAAGATCTGCACATCGAATATTTTTGTAGTCTATCAGGACCATCATTTGTTTGTGACACTGACTGCACCTCAGAGAAGGGGTGGTTATAGTCAGGCTTATAAAGTGTGGCGAAAAACATAGTCAGCTGATCGAATGCACCTATTTCCACATCTACACTCCATCAGCTGATTATTTCTATTTGCCTCACTTTATGAGCTTCACATCACTTGTGCCTTGTACTGCAGAGTTTGCAACGTCACAAATAAATGGGGCCAATCTTCAGTCAGATGTGAATGTGTAATATAACATTTTCAGTAAGAATAATGGACAAAAGGAGTGCAAATACAAATACAATTTATTGAAATGTGAACCAAAAGTTAATCAAATGTTTTAAATAAAAAGCACATATGGACAGAAGGTGTAAACCTATTAAATGTATAAGTAAACACATTTAGTCAAATAAAGTGACAGACTAGGCCTGTGCAGTTGGTATCAGCTTTGCCCAGCATGGGCTCCTCCATCAGGCCTGGTCCTCCTCGCTGAGGAAAGACCCTCAGTCCTCTCCAAACCAACAGACAGGACGTCCATCACACGGAGGTTTCTCCCTGAAGTCTCTGCAGCCCTCTGGACACCACGCTGTCTCAATCCGTCCACACTGAATATGAGAGGGGGAAAATGAAAATAATAAATGCTTTAGACAATAAGAAACATAAAGTTGACTGTTGAGTTGCTCAGTTTTTTTTAGATTGTCAATACTATTACTGTATAACTAATATCTCAGGTTAAGAGGCACCTTCAAATAAAGATTGGTCTTTAAATACATGTTGTCTTTTGAATTGTTTGTCTAAAGTCAAGGATCTAGAACTGGTACTTAGTTTAAATGATACAATCTGGTTATTATGCTGTTTGGAAGAGGCATCACAGGTAAGAGCACTAACTAGCTGTACACATGTAACACATGTACCTTAGCTTGACTTACATGTATTACACGTATAGTTCAGTGATGGCAAAATATAAATAACTAATGTCATGCAAACATATTAATATTTGCTTGATTCCAGAGTTGAATTTAGCACAATTGCATACAAACCTTAAGGGATTTTAAGATTCTGAAGTCCTCGTTCTAAATAGAAAATAGCATGGATAATTTACAAAGGCTTTAAAAACACAGCAGGAGCCCAAGACAATTATAAAACTTGTCATTATTTCAGTACAGTTCAATTGGTTTTATTTTCATAAACGTTTATCAACCGTTATTGCCAAAGCAGTAGGCTATAATATTTGAATTACTGCTGTATAGACTACAACCACTACTTGTTTAGCTAGCATAAACTCAACAAAGCTATCGTTAGCTGGCTAACTGACGTTATTTTGCCGCTAAACTGCACGATATAAAACGGTGGTCTTCAAAGCGGATTTAATCCTCAATCACAATAATAATATTCAAAGTAATACTGGGCAAGTAATGGGCCACATGTACCGTTGATTGATGCGCCATGTCAGCGGACTGGTAGCGACACAAACCGTTACCCCCGCAGTCTCCAGTCACCCGAGCCTCGTCCTTCTGATAGCTCCGCCCCTTCGCTCCAACCCCCCCTCCCTCCCCCCACATCTACAGGTGAAAATTACTTTTGCGACACATTTATCGCAAGAAGTGTCGCAAAAGTCAAGACCACAGATTCGTCGATTTATACTGCCACAGAGCAGATTCGTCAAGTTGTAATGACTGATTTGAGAGGTTGTAATAAATAAAGTTGCAGTTGTAATGGAAAATATATTTTAAAAATATGTATTTTTCTGCAAGTGAACATTTCATCACTAAGTTCATTTTTTTTCTACGAGCTACAACACTTTTTTTTTCTTCTGTGAATTCAAATTTGGTTCACAGTTACGTGGATATTTTTTTTAAGTGTAAATTTGGTTCACAGTTACGTGGATATTTTATACAAGTGTAAATGTATGCACACAAACTCATATTTTTTTTCTGCAAGTGCTCACATCAGGTTTTCACGCTCTCGCATTTTGCACCATATCTACCTTCATATATGTGCACCCCTGTACCAGAGCCATATTATTACTATTATATGGCCCTGTACTACAGCAAAAGTATTCTCCATCGGGACTTCCTGCAACAACACCATGCCGTTATCAAAGATGCTCTATTGAGAAGATGATCACTACGTGACAAAAGTTTTCAAAACCGTGGCTACTGAAATCAATCTTACTATCTGCTGTCTGTGCAATTTACTCCGCGAGTTGGCAGACTTTATTTTGCTTACTTTAACATCATTTTTCATGGTGGGGCTAAGCCATTTCTTGGTATGGGTGTAGCCTACCCCAGCCATACCCTGGCGCTGCCACTGGTGGCACGTATGGGGCAGGCCATTCTGCACATGCGTTAAATATTTTAACGCAATTAATTCAAAAAATGAATTACGCCGTTAACTCGATAATTTTGACAGCACTAATATAAATATATTATAACTTCTACAACGACAAGAAATAGCAAGCATCACTTCACAGGTCCTGCTCAGAACCGTTCAGGATTTGGTTTCTAAATAGGAGTTTTAGTTTAAATAAAGTTGCACAGTATTTCAGCTCATCATTACAGTTATTCCACAGATGAACACCTTGCATCACAACACATTGTTGTGATGCAATGACGTTTGGAATTTGTTCGTATGGATGGTTTAAAAAAAATGCAATTTCCTGTCAACATGTGTATGCTTTCTCTCCATGTGAAAAGTCCCTGGACATTATGATGTAATTTTTCTGCAGGCTGAGGAAGTTCAACATGGACTCCAGGATACTCTGCAACTTCTACAGGTGCACCATCGAGAGCATCCTGACTGGCTTCATCACGGACTGGTACGGCAGTGCAATCATATTCCATGTCCTTATATAGACTCTTCTTGCACTATTTCTATTCTATTTTATCTGTTTTATTTGTTCTATGTTCTATATATATGTTGCACTGTTGGAGGAGCCTGTGACTTCAGTTTTTCGTTGACATGTCTATACGGAAGCTAATGTACAAATGACAATAAAGTCTTGAATCAATCAATCAATCTTTATTTATATAGCACAATAACCCAAATGTTACATTTGTCTCAGTGGTCTTCTCAGTGTGTACAGAATATCAGTATGACAATATGACACCCTCTGTCCTTAGACCCTCTGTCCTTAGACCCTCACATCGTACAAGGAAACACTTCCGGAGAAAACCCACAGTTTAAAGGGAACATGGGAGAAACCTCAGGGAGAGCAACAGAGGAGGGATCCCTCTCCCAGGACGGACAGACGTGCAATAGATGCCGTGTGTAAATTGAAAAGATAATACATTTGCAACATAGGTAGTCCAGATGTTTGGAAATGCATGTGTGTATAAAAGGAAGATGAATCCACGAGGATATCCATCCAGGACCGATGATCCAGGACCACAGCCACGACTCGCGATCCAGGGCTCGTCATTTCAGGTGACTCGACACAAACGGTAGTCGCAAACTAAACCTGCAGTAATAGCACATCTAAGATATCCTCTTTCAGAAGGGTTCCGACTGACTCGGCAGCTTCTACTTCCTCAAGCCAACGGCACATGAGCAGCCGCCTGCTTGCCCGCAGCACCTCACAAACAGAGGCAGATCTCCTCACCTACCAACTACAGCAGCAGGGCATCTCTCCAGCCCCAGGTCTCCCTCTCTCCCAGCTTCGCGAGCTCTCGGTCCAATTCGTCGCTCCCCAGCCCATGCCAGCAGCTCCAGCCGGCCCCTCCGACAGACCAGGGCACGGGCGCGGGGGTAAAAGAACAAGGAAGTCGACGCCTCCATCTGCTCCTCCGCCAAAGAAGACAACTCCTTCCCAGCCTCGCCCCATCGCTGACCAGGCTGTAAACACATTCAACCAGCCCTACATGGATAACAGCGTGGCCAATACCCTGCAATCCCTGGCCAGCTCCATGCAGAGAATCGACACTCGCCTCCAATCCCTGGAAAGTGTTTCAGCTGAAGCCTCCACTTCAGCAACCACCAGGGCCGTACTTTCTGCCATGGCGCTGCCACGGATCACGCCGGGTCAGGCCCTTCCTGTCCCACACACCGATGCATCCCCTCATTCTCTGGCTTTGCCATCCCAGCCCCTCCCACAGGTAGGCCTTACATCCCCCAAGCCGCTAACATTTCCCCCCGGCTCAGGTCAAAAATACTCCAAGGGCAGGACATTAACCTGGTTAGCCTCATCCTGCCTTCCCCTGAGTGCGACAAAGCCATCGCCACCGGGGGAAACATCACAGCTGTGTTCAAAACATCAGACCCCCGTCTCAACAGAGACCTTTCTATAGGGAAGTTTCTGGTTGCTTTCGGCATATACCGAGAAGTTATATGCTCAGTCTACCCGGAAAAGAGGAAAGAATTAGATTTAGGTTTGGGTCTGATAGGCGATGCAATCTGAAATACGGGAAATGTCTGTTCTATGCTTACCATAAGGGCTTTTCAAGCAAAGCCGCCCTTCACATAGCTCACTCAAACATCCGTCTGGACTGGTCCATGCTGGACACTGAGCTGCTTGTGATGACTACAGGCGGCCACCAAGTCATCTCATGCAGCAGCTGCGGGACCCCGGGCCACCTCTCCCCCTTCTGCCCTTCTGTGCCTCTCTCCAGCTTTAAAGCCCCTTCTGCATTCCAAGCCCCACACGACAGACAAGGCCGTCAGGTACATCCACCCCTCCACTCCCATTACACATTTAGCAGCCGTCCTTTCTACTCACCCAGATCCCGTGTTCATAGACTATCTACTCTCAGGGCTTTCCCAAGGCTTCCTCTCTTCCCCCACCATGACTTTCGTTGCAAAAAACGTACAGTCTGCCATTAAAGAACCCGCAGTTGTTTCTCAGCTCATAGAGAAAGAACTCAGCAAAGGGTACATCATCGGCCCTTTTCACTCATCCCCATTCTCAGTGTTTCGCACTAGCCCAATAGGAGTAGCCACTCGCAAGTACTCAAAGAAGAAAAGGCTAATTTATGATCTGTCTGCACCCCGCTCCAGCCCTTTTGCCAGTGTCAATAGCCTCATCCCCTCAGAACCATTCTCCCTTCACTACGCCTCGGTCGACAATGCAATTAACCTCATTAAATTCGCAGGCCAAGGAGCCTGGCTCTCCAAAGCAGACATCACCGATGCTTTCAAAATCATTCCCATTCATCCGTCCCAGTGGAACATGTTTGGCATCAGGTGGGAGTCCAAGCTCTACTTCGCCGTCCGCCTCACTTTCGGGTGCAGGAGCAGCCCATGCATCTTCAATTCCTTCTCCGAGGCACTCTGCTGGATCCTGCTGAACATTGTCAGAATCCCATCCGTCCTTCACCTGCTGGATGATTTCCCTCTCATAGACCCCCCACGGGACAACTCAGGCGCTTCATTGCTTAAATAGAAAAACTGTTTCCAGAGCTATAGGTGTCCCCCTATCCAAGGAGAAAACCATAGGCCCCGACACAAGTTTGGAGTTTCTGGGCATCACTTTCAACTCCATAGAGATTAAGCGTCTCTCCCAAATAACAAACTGCAGCCCATACGCGACATCACCAAGTCCTATTGCGCACAACACATCAGCACTAAACAGCAGCTGCTCTCCTTTCTCGGGCACCTCAATTTCGCTGGGGGACGATCGGACCGTGTCCATTGGACTTACAGCGACATCGTGCTTCATGGCGAGTGGTCTGTCGCTATGGCAACGGCATTTGATGACACCCCCATAATACGCTTGGATGCGTTAATGGCTGCATCGTTACCAAACCTGTGAAGTTTTGGGACGTTTGGAGCATTTTCACTGAAGTTATGAGAAAACCGTGTTTCATGGCGAGCATTGTGTTGCCATGGCAACGGCATTTGAAGAAACCCCATAATTGACGTAGAGCTGTTGAGAGCTGGACCTGTGATATACAAGCGAAGTTTGGGGGACGATCGGACCGTGTCCATTGGACTTCCAGCGACATCGTGCTTCATGGCGAGTGGTTTGTCACCATGGCAATGGCATTTGATGACACCCCATAATACGCTTAGATGCGTTGATGGCTGCATCGTTACCAAACCTGTCAATGTGACATCATCGTGTTCCCTGACGTCAGTGTTTATATTTGAGCTAACGACGACAGCTGTGTGTCACCAATAATGTATAAAATAGGTGGAACATGTTGAAGTCTCCATCAGACAGAAAAGAATAGGCTGAGAAAGTCTGTTAAAGTCCAGTGACCACGTTGTTTGCTCAAACACGAACACCTGTGTGTTATGACATCATCGTGTTCCATGACACAGGTGTTCAGTGGCGGCGCCAGAGTATTTTTGTTGGGTAATCTCTGGTAGGGCTAACCCATACAGCGGTGGGGCTCAAGTCAGTATTTGCAATGTAATTACATGTAATTACCTTGACAGTGAAACGCCACGCGTGAGGTTTAGATTATTTCCGTCTCAATCCAAATTGAACTGTATGAAATAAAAAGGCACATTTGTCTTGAAGTAAATAAAAAGGGCGACCTGGAGCCAATCCTGCAATTTCCCCACAAGTGAAAGAGTTGACGTGCTGAAAACCCAACCCCTGCAGGGGGGGTCTGGGGGGATTGTCCCCCAGGAGATTTTGTTTAAATACTAACATAAAATACACATTCTGGTACTCTCTTGAGAAGAAAAATAAATACATCTATTACTACACGACATATTTAAAAAAATGAATGCCATTTTAGTTTGTTGTTACTTTGTTCTGAAAGCTGAACCTGCTGCTCCTCACAGAGAGAAGAGGGAAGAGGCTGTGAATTACTTTACATTGTGGATAAGGGTGGATAGCCCCCATTGTTCTGTGTGTCAACATGAAAGACAGCCCACACACCTATCAATCATCACACCGTGGGGTCTTATTTCATTACGTGTTGATTTCTATCAACACGTAATGTTGTATCGATGTATATTGAGATGTAGGCCTACTACAGCAAAAGTATTCTCCGTCGGGACTTCCTGCAACAACACCACGCCGTTATCTTGATTCTGATTGGCCAGAAGACATTATCAAAGATGTTCTATTGAGAAGATGATCACTAAGTGACAAAAGTTTTCAAAACCGTTTCTAGTCTTCGGTATTTCCAGACAAGTGGCTACTGAAATCAGTCTTACTAACTGCTGTCTGCGCAATTTAGTCTGCGCGAGTTGGCGGACTTCATTTTGCTTACTTTAAAATCATTTTTCATGGTGGGGCTAAGCCATTTCTTGGTATGGCTGTAGCCTGCCCCAGCCATACCCTGGCGCCGCCACTGTAGGTGTTTATATGTCAGCTAACGACGTGTGCAGAGATCACAGGTTTCCATTGTTCTGAATGAGAGATAAACCTCTCACATGTGAACGTTTTGTGGAAGAACCGTAACAGATATCGGTGAAATTTCAAAACGTGAAGCATGTCAAGGAAGTTGAGTATCTGAAGTGTAATTTTTGTGTACTTTCGAGTTAATAATGTGGCTTTTTTGGCAGTTTAACTGAAGGTGTGCGGCTGCTACCGTGAGGAAATATCAGCCTGAACTTACAATGGGCATTAATGGAGGCATGTTGAAAGTTTTTGTCACTTCATGCCCTCAAGAGGCATTTTGTTTAATTATTTGTAATTTTTCAAGCTACGAGATGTTTTCCTATGTTTGTCATGAAAAATTATGTCCCAGGAATGTAGGGTTTGGGAATTATTATTAAAAAAGGGGGGGGGGTGTTAGTAGATCGTCGGAGCTGTATTAAATTAACATCATATGGGCTGTACCTGTATTTTAGGAAAGGAGTGAGCAGAGGGTAGAGTTGTCGATTCTTGTTTTGTTTTCTGTGACAATCTTCCTCACCCTCCCTTTCATTTGCGTGCGCTAGTAAAGAGACGCGCTACCATGGAAACCAAACAATGGTGTAGCTGTATTAAAGTCCGAGTGGAAACAGTCCTGAGGAAATCTGATTTTGTCAGAAATCGGGAGAAATGCGGGAGGAATATGACCCCGGGAGGAAGCCGGGAGAGGGCAATGAAATTGGGAGGGTTGGCAAGTATGGTGGGGCTGTGTCACAGGCGTATGTCTCCTCTGGGTTGGATCCCCCGGAGAACATCAGAGCACACTCCACCAGAGGAATTTCATCCTCTACGGCTTTGCACGGAGGAAGGACAGTGGAAGACATTTGCACGGCTGCATCTTGGTCTTCTCCCTGTTCTTTTATTCAATTGTATTTGAGGGATGTCTCCCATTCCTCTCTGACACACTCAGTACTGAGTGGCTTGTCAGAGTGAGTGACGTCAGGGATCCAGCTGTGCCCCTCTCTCCTGCGTGTTGGCACGCAGAGAGTTTCCCTTTTCCCCCCTCTTTTATCGTTTTAACAAAGTGTGACATTCTTCTATACTTTTCACAACGACAGGTTTTTACCTTCATCCCCTCATGGAGAATATTCATTTTTAAATGCTATATTCCCAGGGACAGTACGTAACCCCAGTTTTTCCGAGTTACGTTTTTTTGTGTTAGTTCGATTAAAAACATATTTGGAATATGTATCGTGTGAAACAGAAATAATATAATGGTCTAATTATTGTAAGGGAAACTTCTGCAGCAATGGAGAGTCAGGACTCAGAGAGACACGAGGAGAGTTGGAGCCCTTGATGTCAAACACTGGTAGTTTATTGCAAGGATACGGCCGGAGAATTCATATCACAAGTCACAGCAGCAAAAGGTTCTGACTGCACGGGTGGGTTGTCATGTCAATTCTGATCAGCCTATCCCTCGATAGACCTTTTAACTAGTTTACAGAGAGTTAATGAGCATATTGGGGGAGGCGTAAACATCTGTGGAGCTTAGAAAGCCAGCGTTCCCACAGCCGTAAATCATTTCGTGACCGAGAGTTGAACTGGTTTATCAAGATAGCTGGAGCCTCCCATTCCTTAAGAGAGAAAACAGAGCTAGGGATTGGTCGTAAACGTCAACAGGCAATAAGGTTAAATATCTTAGGAGTAAGGAAGAATTATTCTTTGACACCTAGGAGTAAGACAGAAATATTCCCTTACAATTATTATATTTGTATTTCCTTTATCAGACAGCATGGAAATTAGGTACCTTAAATAATAAGGTAAGAATAGTCATTGCAGTGGATGTTTATCTGGTGCATTGTTGGAGCTTCTTATTGTTGACTGGAGATAGAGTAAAGGCTAATGAAGGATGACATGGCCGTTAAGTCTGTTACAAGCTGGCTCTGCTTGTAACAAAAGTTCCACACAGGAGTTGCCCAAAACAATCATTTATTTATCCCAACGCAGTGGTTACAACCAACAATAAAACCAACACAGGCGCGGTGATATAATTGGTGTTGGCAGAGAAGAAGAGGGCAGGGTCATTTGTCTGATAGTGAAGTTAACGATAATCTAAGTAGTGACAAATAGTCCTACTGGCATTACTGAAACGCTGAGTGTGGTGTGCATGTGTTTGCTCTCTCCTTCATGCTGTGTGTGTGTGTGTGTGTGTGTGTGTGTGTGTGTGTGTGTGTGTGTGTGTGTGTGTGTGTGTGTGTGTGTGTGTGTGTGTGTGTGTGTGTGTGTGTGTGTGTGTGTGTGTGTGTGTGTGTGTGTGTGTGTGTGTGTGTGTGGTTTGTGGTCGATGAGCCTGCCATCCGGACCAAAAGGCCAATGATCCTCTCGGTAGGTGGATGTCCTGATTGTGTGATGGAGTTGTCATTAGTCATTGTACCCGCGACCCCCCCCCAAGCAGCGTCTCATTTGTGTCCCATCGCCCCGGCCAATCATAAGCCCATTAGTCTTCATTTTCTCCTTTTATGGCTGGGGCCCGCTCAGTCCAATCAGCTTCTGTTCTCATTTTCCTCACATCGGTTTTATCTACAGAATCGACAGAGCTGGCAGCCTTCCAGCCAGATACTTCCCCGTAATTTACTGTGCACTATTAAAACACACACACACACACACACACACACACACACACACACACACACACACACACACACACACACACACTATATACTGTATAGCAACATCATGTTGGGTTCAATTATTGGGCTGAACAAGTTTTTCTCACTGAACAGTAAACAAAGTTGTTGGGAAGGATCTTGTGATGCAGGAACAGGCTACAGTGCCACATTTGGCTGGCAAATAGTGGTTCTTTAGGCAGACCTTATCTGATATCTAAGTGACTTTGGATTCAGTGTAAAACTCAATGTTGTGATTGAGGAGTAAGGGCCATTGTCCTCATAGTGATTTATTCTGAGCGCTTACGTCTTTTTCAAATGATTCCATTATACAAGCGTTTTTTCTCTTGAGCACTTCTATTGAAAAGAATATCTGAACTTCTGAGAAAATTATTTTGAGTAGATCAGCCGAGCGACACTGACTGTTGCACAGCTGATGAAGACCCTGGGGAGGCTGGTCCTTGGACACCTTCGGCCCCTTGTGAGACCATCGATGGACCCGCTGCAGTTCGCCTACCAGCCTGACATCGGGGTGGATCTACCTGCTGCAGAGGTCCCTCTCCCACCTGGAGAAGGCTGGGGGCTCTGTGAGGATCATGTTCTTAGGTGTCTCCAGTGCCTTCAACACCACCTAGACCCCGCTCCTGGGGGACAAGCTGCAGCTCTCGGGGGTGGATCACCACCTCCTGGATCCTGGACTACCTCACCAACCGTCCACAGTACGTGAGGACCGGGGAGTGTCAATCAGACACCATCATCAGCAGTACGGACGCTCACCCTCTACACTGCAGACTTCACCCTCTACACTGCAACCTGTCACCTGCAGAAGTTCTCTGATTGGCCTCATCTCCAACAAGGACGACAGGGAGTACAGCGAACTGACACAGGACTTCACCCTCTGGTGCCAGAGGAACCACCGCCAGAGGAACCACCTGTGAGGATCCACTGTGCTGCGTCCCTCTTTTTCCTCCTCTGTGTTTTTCTCTATCTGTGTGTCTGTCTTCCTGGCTGGCTGACCTACATTTGGATTCCCGCCTCCACACCTCTCCAGCTGATGTTCATCTCACTGATTGCCACTACTCACCTGCACCTGCTTAAAACCCCGGTTCTCATCCCCAGTCATCCCCAGTTCGTCGTTTAAACTTCAGTGGTTAACAAATGTCCAGGCCAACTTAGCATTTTTGCTTAGTTACCTTTTGATGCTCCGAGTGAGAATTGTCGCCAGCCTAGCTCTGCTCTTTCCCGTTCCGCATACCTGTCACTCCGCCTGCCACGTCCAGCCACCTCCCTAGTCTGTCCTGCTCCTCGTCTTCCCTCTCTGTGCTCCTCGTCCCGGCCTGATCCTTGGTCCCAGGTTGTGAATTTGGGGCCCTTTCCAACTCCTAGACTCAGCCTTGGTTCTCAATAAAGCCCATTTTGACACTTCACCACAGTTTCTGTCATAGTGCTTGCATAGTGGGTTATCTTTAGTCTCCAGTAGTCACTCCACGTGAGCCTAACCCCACCTCCAGAGGAACCACCTCCAGCTCAACGCAGGGAAGACCAAGGAGCTGGTGGTGGACTTCAGAAGAACAATCACCCCGACACCAGTGAACTTCCAGGGAGAGGACATCGAGATTGTGAAATCTTACAAGTACCTGGCTGCTCTTCTGAACAATAAACTGTTCTGATCACTCTGCTGCTCTGTGCAAGAAGGGACAGAGCAGTGTGTATCTTCTGAGGAGGATGAGTTATGTTGGGGTGCACAGGCCCGCCTTAACCTGCCATCAGTCCCTGGGGCTGAGGTTTTGTAGGCCCCCTATTTAAACAACAAATGCAAGTCATTTATAGCCTCAGCAGGCTCTGTGATCGCACTTCTCCACTCTGCTCTACGCGCGCCTGGTCCTCTCCTCCTCCAGATGAGTGACGTATCGGGCCTCCCTCATGTATTTGTCCGGTTGCCGTTGGCTCCCCTCCACGTAGCAAGTCCTCGTCGTCCTCTCCATCTCCTCCAACAGATAATGTCCCTCCTGTCTGTTTTTCCTCTCCCGCTACTCCATCACTATCAGAACCAGACGGCCTACTTGTCTCCGAGGCCCCGCGGCCGGCACCGCTACCGCTCGGTACAGAACTCATCTGTCCTTCCTCCTCATCCTGGCCTACAGGTTTAAAATAACCTGCAAGCTTCGGCATTTTTTGTAATAGCTGCTTGTCTCGAAACTACTTTTCCCTCAACAATTTCCTTTCCCGAGCGCCACTCTCAAACTATTACTTCTCAAACTTTTTCTCCTAAACAACCTTCATCTGTCACTCAATCACTCGCAATTTGAATAAGTCACATGTGAAACATATTCTCATTCTGATTGGCTGTTAAGTGGTGCCCACTGACTGTTTCGGAGTCATCATGTTTGAGAAAAATCTCTGGATTCCATCGATCTGATTGATTAGCGGAGCAAATGATCAAAATACTACGGAGAGAAGATATTTTCGTTTGGATTACTGGTCTGGGGGAAGCTCGTGAGTGTGTGTGTTTGTGTATGATTGTGTTTGTTTCCCGGGGAAAACCCTCACGAGAAACACCGGCTGTTGGTATGCCCGCTGCGACGTCAAGTTACTCCGTTCTCCGCTTGTAATTATGCCGTTACAAGCTTCAACGTTGTATTTATCATCTGAATTTGCCGAAACAATTTTAATATTCTGAAAGCCAAGACTTTGTTTATTTGAAACCAGATGAAAACAAACTGTAACGGACCCTGCCGTGCTATCTACGCCAGAGATGTTCACAAGTCTTTTTTTGCAAGTCCAAGTCAAGTCTCAAGTCTCTGGTCACGAGTCCAAGTCAAGTCTCAAGTCTTTGTGGGGTGAGACTTGATCAAGTCTCAAGTCTTTGGTCACGAGTCCAAGTCAAGTCTCAAGTCTTTGGTCACGAGTCCAAGTAAAGTCTCAAGTCTCTGGTCACGAGTCCAAGTCAAGTCTCAAGTCTTTGGTCACGAGTCCAAGTAAAGTCTCAAGTCTCTGGTCACGAGTCCAAGTCAAGTCTCAAGTCTTTGGTCACGAGTCCAAGTCAAGTCTTTGGTCACGAGTCCAAGTCAAGTCTCAAGTCTCTAACAAATAAAAGTCTCATGTCTCTTCTGGTTGTAATAAGCCTTCGATTGTCTGCTGCTATCCAGTCTGTTAAGAATACTGCACAGCTATATCTAAGAAATTCAAAGCATTTACTGTGTTATTATCACTCCTATATCTATTAGCATACAGTGTCAGTACTGACTAGTTGTTTGTTATATCATCATTTTAAACAGGCTATTGCAATATGAGGACAAACATCACACTTTAGCTAAATGCAAACAACTTATAAGCAAAACACTTCAGAATCAGAAATCAGTGTCACAAATACAAAGCTAGAAGCAAGCTAAGTTAACATTACGTAGCTGATGCTGAGCTAAACATGTTTGCTAACCGTCCATGCGTTAATGTGACTGACCTCTCCGGGTGAGTTTTCAAGTGCCTGATGAAATTCGACGTTGTTGCGCCAGCATCCTTGATTTTGATATTGCAGACTTTGCAGTGTGCGCTCCTTTTGTTGGTGCCGCCTGCGTTTTGTTCGAAGTGTTTGTAGTTGAACCTAATTACAAGCGGTACAGCCGCAGGTGTGCCGCCGGTCACCATGGTGTTACTACGAGGTAGTAACAGAGGCACGTCTGCGTAATGAGCCCGGCTAAAGTAACTGGATGGCCTACCTGCCTGTCAGCCTTCCATCTGGGCACAAACTTATCTCATGCCCTCATTGGTCATGTGCGTGTGCGTGTGTGTTGGAGGAGGCGGGCTCTGTAAGGAAGTAGCAGCCTCTAGCAGATTATCTCCGGTTGCGTATTTTCAAATTCTAGCGATCTCGAGCCGGTTTCTCTCAAATGTACCTACCCCACCTCCAATACGCCAAAAATAGAAAACACAATGATTGTTCACGAGTCCCAACACACGAGTCCAAGTCGAGTCTGAAGTCTTTTGGTCACGAGTCCAAGTCAAGTCTGAAGTCTCTGTGTGTGCGACTTAAGTGAGTCCCCATCTCTGCTATACGCTTTACATTCATAATGTCAGCCGGAGGGAGGGGGAGTGAGTGGCGAGTGAGAGCTGTCATCTTCCCTTTACAAGCTTCAAACATGTATTTATCGTGTGATTTTGGAAATAAAAGTTTCATATTCTGAAAGCCAAGACTTTGTTTATCTAAATGTTTTTTAAAAACATCCGAAATAATTTTTTTTTAAATTACATTTTTTTTTAAACTTTTTTATTGGCTCATGATAGGCCCCTGGTCTTCGTAGGCCCCTGGGCTTCAGCCCAGGTCAGCCCATGCATTAAGGCGGCCCTGGGGGCCCTCCTGCAGACCTTCTATGATCTCGGCTGCTGACAGGAAGAGACTGAACAGACTGGTTAAGAAGGCCAGCTCTGTCCTGGGGAGTCCCATGGACGCTGTGGAGGTGGTGGGAGACAGGAGAGTGATGGCAAAGCTGTTATCACTATTGGACAATTTATCCCGGCTCCTCCAGGACACCCTGTCCTCACTGTGCAGCTCCGCTGACAGGCTGCTGCACCGTGCTGTTTCACAGGGAGATACCACAGCTCCTTCCTTCCTGCAGCGGTCAGACGGTACAACCCCCACGGCCCCTAGTAGACCCCCACACACATGGACTGGAATACCCCTGATGTGCAACCAAACTATCTGTAAATATAACACTTTGTAATATAACCTCCTGCAATTTCACGTGTTATTACCATAGTGTACATACTGTATGGCAATTTAGTGTTTTACTTATTTTGTTATTAATAAGGTGTACATTCACTTTTTGTTATCCTCATTTTATCTGCAGTTGTAATCATGTACATTTCCCCGTTTGCGGGACAAATAAAAGATTTCTGATTCTTACATTTTTGAAGTAGCATAAAGGGGTTGAAGCTAGTTTGTCATACAACAGCCGTGATACATTCTTAAGGTATTATTGTCATAGAAACATTGAACAAGTGCCGGGAATGTTCTTTTTTTAATCAAACGCTGGCAGCGCCCTGCCCTACACAGTGTTCTGCCAATAAGGCGCTATATGAACACAGGGTGTAAAAAAATAGGAGATTTTCAGCAAGAACTAACTTTTGGAACTTCAATATTAGTTTTTAAACAATTGCCCTTCATTTATTTCCTTCTTGAAGTAATGAAGCTGCACTAAAACACTTCTGTTTGACATTTTGTAACCTCACAAAGTTGATAAGGCTAACATGTTTTACAGAGACGGAGACACACATGAACCAGGGTTTCCGCTAGGATTTTTTCTCGTCGGTCAAATGTCCGGGCAGAATTTATTTTAACGGACAAATTTGAAACTTACCGGTCATATTTCAATAATAATAATAAGAGTTGTGTCGCAGAGTTTCCGTTCGCAGGAAATTACCGGACTATGAGCAGATATGCTTCAGTTTAAAACTCAGTTCACGGGGCTCATTTTTATATTGCTTCAGTTTCTAATCGTAACAGATCGAAAAGTTCAGATTAATTTTCAATAAATGATTCCACAAACAACAAACAACATAATTATTACATTCAAACAAACTACTTGTAGTAGATAACATACATTATTCAAAAGTTTACATCAACTTTGAATAATAACACGGGAGAAACGGATCCTCTCTTTTCCCCTCTCCCTCCCTCTCTCCCTCTCTCTCCTGACAGCCGGTCTGTATCTCATGCAGCTCCTGCAGCTCGCTAAACAGAGGGCGGGGCTTCAGGTGCTCATGCAGAGCTGCGTGTCTCGGTCAGACTCAGCAGCTGATCTGATCTCTCTCTCGCGTCCGGTTACACTTCACTCGCGTTTATGTCCATATCGATCAGATCCAGCTCTCCTGATCGGCCTTTATAGAGAGCACCGATCAAACTATTAAGAGTGAATATCGCCCGATAATGACCGGCGGCCGATCGATCGGAGCCTCCCTAATTATTACCAGACATTTTGACCGGCAGGTTTTGAATTTACCGGTTTTTAATAAATGTTACCAGCTAAAAACCGGTAATTACCGGCTAACGGAAACCCTGATATGAACATACTAGTTTATTTAGAAGATTCTGATGATCCAATATTCCTAGCGCTGATGTGTTTTCGGTCTGGCTGTAAGCAGATGCTCCACTCCCCAGCTGTCAGCAGCTACAGCATTAGATTCGATTAGGATCGGAGGATGAAACCCTCTTTAATCGTCACACATGTTCCTGCACACAGTGAAATGTGTTCTCTGCATTTAACCCATCCTTGTACTAGGAGCAGTGGGCACAGCGCCCGGGGAGCAATGGGGTTGGGGGGATGTCCGGTGCCTTGCTCAAGGGCAGCACGGCAGGGCCCAGGAGGTGAACTGGGACCTCTCCAAGTACCAGTCCACACTCCATATGTTCGAGGACTTGAACCAGCGACCCAACGGCTCACAGTCCAAGCCCCTACTGACTGAGCCACTGCCAGGCAAATCATCAGGAGGTTGCGTCCCCGACGGACCCATAAGGCTACACACGTGCAGGTGCAGGAACTCGTATAGTGAATGGATCATCCATGGTTAAACTATACAATCCGGTCTGCGTCGCCTCATCGGCTTGCTACTCCCTCACTGCCGGTTTGACCCAGGTACCACTCAACAAAATACAAAATGGCTTTCTTCTGCCTGTCTGCACCTTGGACAACAACAAAAAACAACTTCTAATTCATTTATGCAGCTCTTAAAGTTTGGGTTATTTGTAGCCAATTCACCTGCACTTAAAGTTGTTTGGCTTATTTGAAGTTAATGTACGTGCAGGATTCTTGCTTTTTGAGTTTGTATCTCTATGGTTGATTGGACTTATTGTAAACCGCGCTGGATAAAAGCCTCAGTTAAATGAAATGTAATGTAAAGAAATGTGTCTGTATGCTGATGAGTGGGTTTCCACTTTTTTTCTGAAATTGGAAATGATTAAATGTTGAAGGACGCTCCATACAGCTGATGGATTGATAAGTATCTGTGTGATGTTACTTTGAGAGACCATTGTACATGACTCATAGGCTTCAGAGACCACATGCTTCCCGTTTTGGTGATTCGATCTCCCATGACGGTAATGTTGTCAGTGCATCACAACATAGCTGTGTAAAAGAATACACTGATGGCACACATAAGTCTTACTCATGAGACACAGCCACATCATTGCACTACAGTGTTCATTAGAGTCCTCCCAGTTGTTGAGGCCCAGAACAAGTTGAATTAACTGAATGACAATGGGAGTGGGAGGAGACCAAGTCCATCCAAATGTTGTCTCCAGAGACCTGTTGACCTTCCAAATTATGAATGCCATTGCTTTGGATGAATTGAAGCGTCATTGGTCTGTGTTATTGTTGTCCACTTGATCTACCCATCAGTTATGTTTTGTTATTCTTGTTTTGATTTCTATTCAGAACAAGTCAGGCACATTTTTTGCATAACTAAAAGCCTCTGTCCAACACAATGTTTTTGTTGTTGCAATGCAATTTCTCACGTATAACACGACGCCCATGGTGAAATGAGAAATGGATCTTAAATTGAAATTGTATTTTTCATTATGCCTTCTTACGCTTGGCACAGATTGAAAGGGGTTACAGGAGCAAATGTCACTTATTGTTTCCACTGAATTCCTTTTCTCCCTCTAACCCTCTTCTTTATGGATTTATTTGTTCGAGAGATGCAATCGTGTTTGAGCACTGTTTTCTAAGCCTATGGAATGGCTGCTCTGAGGGGACTCTGCCAGCCTCTCACAATAAATGAGATGTGTCATGACAATCTGTTGTAAAAGGTTTGGGTCATAATAGGTGCCCTCATACATAAATTACCTAGTTAATGCAGAGCTAATCATCCAGACAGACGGAGGGCAGCACCCGGCGGCAATGTGTACGTGTTGTTAGATTGAATGAAGGGGGATTGACATCAGCAATCAGAATATAATGAAGCTGGACTGCATTTGTCTCTGAAGGCATTACTGTGAACGTATTGCTGGGAACATGAATACACAAAGAAAAAAAAAGTGTGGGAGTTTACACGGTTGGGGAAACCGTGTAAATGTTTTGAATGTAGATTTAGTACATTCTTTCTTCTACAAAAAACAAACCTTATATTTCTTAGCAGTGAACATGATGTACTTCTGCTTTGGAGACACACTCCATCGCAGTTCTGGGAGAGTGAATCACATCATTATCTGCCAGCCACTATCCGACTATCAAGGAATCTCTGTCTGCCTGCATGCTGCTTTTGTCCCTTGCATATCTCAAGAAGCGTTTATCCAATCTACTTCACACTCAGCAGGTGTATTGCTGGGACCGAAGAAAGTAAAGGTTCTTATTTGGAGCAATTTCGACACACGAGACATTCAATATACTTTCAACAAGAAAACAGCGCAATGTATGGGTGGGGATGTTGAGTGCTGGAGACTGAGATTAGCATGTCGTTCACAGGAAACAATTTCAAGCTGAGGCTCATCGACTGCTGTTCACTTTTTCTGAGGTCTTCTTCACCATACTAACTTTAAAAGTGATAAAACAGCTAAGCAATATTATATTATCTTGAATATTATATAATAAATTATGCCTAAAATTGTCAGGTCCATGGAAGGGAATTCCAAGACTCGTGGCATCTCCCGGAGAAGGGATTCGGTGCTGTGACACAGCCTCGGGGTTCTGATCAAGCCACTCCTAGTGAATGTTGGCCTGTGGACGATATCATGATGACAAACTCATTCGATATATGAGTTCTTAGAGCTTTACCGAATGCAGTCTATACATGGGGGATGAATTTTAGGCTTTGTTCGGATATTCCCCTTAAAAATATTTTCAGGGTCTGCTTTTACCTGCCCACTCTTAATGATGTAGCTCAGAAATACAGCACGGTGTCAGTGATGTTCTTGGTGGCGTCGGGAATGTAAGTGCAACAGGAGTCACCGATCACATGACACAGGCCACCCTTTGAGGCGAACAAAAGGTCAAAAGCAAATTGGTGCTGCATGAGCATGTTCCTAGAGGCTATTATGAATGGGGGCAATGCCTGGAAGCCTTGCGTCGTCTCGTAAGTGAGGTTCTCTAGCCGGACGTGTAAGGTATCTATGTTATGGGCATTGTTTACTGTACCCCACTATGGGAACAGGCCACCCATGAATGTAGCTCCAGCGGACGTCAGATCTCTTTTTACCTTGTGGTGGTTGGGGTGTTGGAAATCTGGGTAATGATGTGTCGTGTGCATTAAGGACGTGAGTACAGTGACTGCTGGATTCAAATCCACTAGAGTGCATGTACCTATCCAGAGCGGAGCCAGAACTTGTTAGAGCTTGTCGCCGCACAACCAAACGTAATCTTGTGGCACGCTAAACCCAGCCTCACTGGGCCAGGCCAGTTGGAGGGAAATATGGTTAACATCAGGGAATGCTACGTTAGAAAGGATTCTTCCAGGGGCACCGAATATGCGACAATACGTGATATTGTAAGCACCGTAACTGCACGTGTTCCGTAGGATACGAGTACAACCAGTAGTAGTGCCTAGGAAAAAATAAGGTGGTGTCAGAGACGTTTTGTGGTACACTCTCTGGATGCAGAGGCTGTGTTTCATCCCTCTCAAATGGCTGGGGTGCACATGGCTGACGGGCTGGTACTTTGCGTATGTGGTATCAAACGTGGATGCACGCAAAGAGGAGTTAGACCGATTACTGCATGGTGGGGGAAGCGGCCTGGCATAACGCCACTCGGTTACGCGGTCTTCACCCTTGATGGGCTTTGTCAGAGCCATAAATGCGCAGAGGTGTTCAACCTGGGTCAGAGAGCGCGGACGAACTGGCACGGACATTGATGAGTCCTGGGGGAAAAGGGTGCATGCATAACATGACCCATTTTGTCCTGCGGCCTGCAAGAATGATCTCAGAGTGTGCCACCAGACGTTACCGGTGATCCCATTACTGGTCTGAACCACATCAATGTTGCTATGGTCGTTATTGCCTATGTACAGGTTACGTTTTAGAAACGTAGATGTACCTATGGATGTCAACAGTTGCGTCAAAGGCTGCTTACCCTTTCTCTCTGGTTCGGGGGTCTGAGTTTTGGGCGCGATGTCTATATAAAATGTGCCACACGGGTCGGTGCCGGATACATACATACAGACAACATAATAACCCCTTTCTGATATCTGGGCAGCCTGTAGTTGCAACAGGATAACGTGGCTCGATTAATTGACCTTGGAGATAGACAATCTCCCTTTGATGTTTGTTTTGTCGTCCCAGGGCTGCCGAATAATCGATTTTGATCATGGTCAGTTTCTGGCAACCCTAGTAGCTAGCTGCTGCTTGGAAGGCAGTGATGACATTGTGTCAGTGAAGGAGGAGACAGGGATTTTAACAAATGAGTGTGCGTGAGGTGCGAGAGGAATCAGAGCAGCTGCCTTTGCGGCTGAGTCAGCAGACGCATTTCCTAGGGAAACTGGGTCTGTACTGCTTGCGCGTGCGGCACATTTACAGACTGCAACCTCAGATGGGAGCAGAATGGCGTCTAGTAAGCCTGCAACCAGTACATGGTTAAGCACTGGTTTGCCATCAGATTTCAGAAATCGTCTACACTTCCAAATAGCCCCAAAATCGTGTACTACCCCAAAAGCATATCGTGAGTCAGTGTAAATAGTCACGGTTTTGCCTTCTGCAAACGTGCAGGCTTCAGTTAGTGCGATGAGCTCTGCTGCCTGTGCTGAGAGGTGACATGGAAGTGGGCCGGAACGGAGTACAGCAGAATCTGAAACAACAGAAAAACCCACCCGATTAGTGCCCCATTGGTCGCGAGAGGCTGACCCATCAACATACAAAATTAGGTCAGCGTTGGTCAGAGGAACGTCTTTTAAGTCCGGTCTAGATGTGCACACAATATGAAGTTCGGCAACACAGTCGTGTTCCTCACCGTCTTCAGGCAAAGGCATAAGAGACGCTGGATTCAGAGTGTTACATCGCTTGACATAAACATTAGGCATGTCTAACAGGCAGGTGTGATACCTGAGGTAACGTGCAGCAGAGAGGTGTAATGTGTCTGTTCAAGGAGGATGAGTGAAACAGCATGTGGAACTAACAGGGTCAAAGGTGCATATCCCACAATGTCACGTGAGGAGTTGAGCGCTTTCTCAGCAGCAGCCACTGCACGTAGACATTTAGGCAGGCCAGCAGCTACAGGATCTAGCTTGGAGGAGAAATAGGCCACAGGCCTGTTTTCCTCCATGATCTTGAAGGAGAACTGCCTGAGTGAAAGGTTTAGTGTGATCAGGTCGACTTATGGCGCATTTCCACTGCAGCGGGTAGCCCCGTTTAAGCGTCCTGAACCGTCCTCAAGCGGCCAGGCCAGTTTTTGGTGGCATTTCCATATAGCCTAGTACCGGCTAGCGGGTACTTTTTCCCTCTTTTTCCGGCCCCATAACATCGTGGTTCTATTTATCAGACCAGGCCAGGGCTGTGACGTCAACACTCTCGACTGCTGATTGGTCAGAGAGAATCGTCACAAGATCGCGCGCGAGTTCATCCCTAGCGTCGCATATATATTTAGAAGCAAGCTTGCATCATTTTTATAAACAGCATTTTGTAAACGGAGGAGCTACAAACATGGCTACGTTTGTTAAGAAAAGCACACCGTGGTCGACCGAGGAGGTGACGACGTTCCTTCATCTCATTGGGGATGATAAAATCCAGCGGGAGCTCGACGGAACAACGCGAAATGTAAAAGTGTTCCAGGATGTCTCTGCACAGATGTCCGAACGCGGATTTTCGAGGACTTTCCTGCAGTGTAGGGAAACATTTTAAAAGATGAAGAGTGAATATCGCATAATAAAGGACAACAATAACACGAGTGGTGCGGGTCGCAAACAATGGAAGTGGTTCGACTTGTTGGACCAGATGTACGGCCATAGACCGGCCAACGTTGGGAGGGAGGGAGGCCTGGACTCTGCAACGGCTTTACTGGAGTCCCTGCAAGGTACGCTCACATCTAACAAAGAAGCCTATTTTATTCTTACATTAATGTTCGACAACCCATGCTTTTATGGAGCCCCGAAGAGCTACAGAGCTACATAGCTAGTCTATTGTTTGCTAACACCATATGTGCCATTGTTTACGTTCAGTTTTTCTTTTCTATAGTCTATAGTCTATTTAGTATTGTGCTGCAGTAGTTTGTGGAATTAACAAGTCATTTTGCTGTTCTAGATGATTACATTGGGACTCGTGAGGAGGAACATTCCCGAACAACGGGTGATGGCAGTGTTCCGTCCACATCGTCATTGAATCCAGAACGAACCCCAGCTCGACCACAGACACCAGCCGAAGACCCTAACCCGACTCAACCACCAACACCGAGTGCCATCACGACACCGCAGCGTGTGGTTCTAGGTAAGAAATAGAAATGGCAAAACGACTGGAATTGTGTTTTGTTTTTTTAAACCTTGGATCATCCATCGTCAGTAATTAAAATAAGCTATACCACTGTGTGGAAATGCTCTGTTACAAGTAAAGTCTTAGCTAGTAAGCAGCTAGTACCGTTGTGTGTGACATCCAATCATATACATATATTTATATTCATTATCAACAGGCTGGACATAATGTAATTCACTTTCACAATCATTGTAAACATCTAGGGCCAGAACTTTCTTTAGTTCACCTTACTGTTGTTCTGTTTATACATGTTATTCTTATATCCTTGTGTGACCTGTACCTGTCCTGTGTTTCTTATTGCTAATTATTATCTTATTGTCACCCAGGCAAGAGGAAACGAGGAGGAGAGGATCGGGCCCAGCAGGAACGGCACCATGAACAGCACATGGCCCAGCTGGAACGGCACCTGGACTGGGCCAAAGCGTCTGCTGAGCGGAGATGGGAGTTGGATGCGGCCTTGAGAAGGGAGGAGGCCGCCTTGAGAATGGAGGAGGCTGCCTTGAGAAGGGAGGAGGCAAGGGAGGAGGCAAGGGAGGAGGCCGCCTTGAGAAGGGAGGAGGCCGCTCAAACAGAGACCTTCAACCTAGCCTTCCTGCGCACTCTTGGCGAGGTGATAGGGGGACTGGGCAGCCGACGTGGCCCGTCTCCTCCTCGTCCAACTTAAAATAACCTTAATAGTTAATGGCATGCCTTTTCGATACACCATTTTTTTTTGTATACTTCCATCAATAAAGTACTTCTTTGACTTATCTTATCTCTTGTTGATAATGAATGGCACCCAACAGAAAAAAATCAGATTCACATAATCTTGATTTAGAGAAGATATAAACATACATGAATTTATAAAGGAATAACAAACACCATCAGTTAGGAAAAAGCCCCTTACTTTTAAGAGATTTAAAGCAAGAAATGGAGTTTGCTAGCTTGAGGTCCTCCTCTAAAACATTATTACATGTTTATTTTGTAATAGTATTAAGAATACATGATAAATATATAATACATGTAGACATTTCTCAATTGTAATACCCTCGTTCTACTAGACTCAAACAACACATTCCTTATATATTTCAAAGACGAGAACAAAAGAAACCTATAACCCATTCAAGCACTTTTAACATGTCTAGAAGAAAGATTGAGGTTATATTTTATATTGTGGATACTTTAGCGTCCATCCAAGTTTACAATTGTCCACACTATTTTATACTTGCATTTATGAATATAGATTTGCCGTGTTTTACACTTTAGCATTTATGTTTATAGTTAGCTTTGATATTCGCTTAATTGATTAGAAAGATTTTCTTTCCATGATCTGATATTTCCTCAAATGTTCTTATTATGGGGCAGCTTTTACTGGTGCTTGAATTTCAAATATTCAATTCAGATAATATTTGTTTAAAACATTTGACAAACACATGTATATGAAAAAAAAAGGATGTATTTATGTTCAATACAATGCATATGTAGGTATTCAGGTAGCGCATCAAACCCTCTCTGATGTCAGTGCCCTCCTCCTCTGCACCTTGAGCCGCTGCTACTCCAGGCTCTGCGGCTGCTGGTGCATTCCACCCATCATCATAGTCCTCTCCGTGACTCTCGCAGAGGTTATGCAGAGCACAGCATGTCAGCACCATGGATTTCACAAGTTTCACATCACAGTCATTTCTTTTCATGAGGCAACGCCACCTTCCCTTCAGTCGACCAAATGCGTTTTCAACCACTACCCGTGGGCTGCAAATGTTCTTGTTGTATACTGTTGAGAGCTTCATAGTATGAAGTAAATACTTAAAACGACAGTTAATTATAAATCATATATGATCAATCATATTCTTGTATGAACCCATAATGAGAATGCTTCTTGATGGTTTTTGAATATGTATGTATGCTTACAATTTTAGTTGGTGCTGTTTGATAACTTTGCGTTTTCAAAAGAGGGTGTCGACAGCTTCATAGTATGTTGAATACTTAAAACGAAAGTTAGTTATAATCAAATATTATCAATTATATTCTTGTATAACCCACAATGAAAATGCTTCATATTTTAGGTTTTTCTATATTTACAGCATAAACAAAACAAAGTGGTTTGTTAAGATGTAAGATGAGTGTAAGGCCTATGATTTATGCCCTGGTCTCTGATAAGAGAGTAGGCAGTTCTTCCCTCTCCTCTCACTGCAGGGAGGTGGGATCCAGACTTAAGGAGAAACACATTGAGGCCTCAAAAAGGTTGTTATGTCATAGTCATAGAATATGTCTCGTCATGTTTTGTTTTACACAAACTTGGGAAGGTGTGTCTTATGCCAGAGCCAATAGAATATGTTGGTTGGGTATAGAGGAGGTGTTTGTGGGGTTTCTATCCGGTTTTTTGAGCATAAAAAGACTAGCTTTTTTGGATTTCGTCGGGGAGAGAGGGGGGGAGACCCCTGGTATCCTCTCTCCCGGTAAACTCTGTCCTTCAGAGCTGGGTTAATAGCTCTCGGTAAGGTTCTCTCAAACTTGGTAAATATCTCTTGATATTCTTCATTGAAAGCTGAGTGAATGTCTTGGTTGAAATGCTGAGTGAATTTATTGGATGAAATGCTGAGTGAATTTCTTTGAATGCTGAGTGAATTTCTTTGTTTGCAAAATACATGATTTGGGTGTTATGCTGGAAGTTATTAGAACGATCCGGAATACATGATTTTATGCTGGAAGTTATTAGAACGATCTGGAATACATGATTTGGGTGTTATGCTGGAAGTTATTAGAACAATCCGGAATACATGATTTTATGCTGGAAGTTATTAGAACGATCTGGAATACATGATTTGGGTGTTATGCTGGAAGTTATTAGAACGATCCGGAATACATGATTTGGGTGTTATGCTGGAAGTTATTAGAACGATCCGGAATACATGATTTTATGCTGGAAGTTATTAGAACGATCCGGAATACATGATTTGGGTGTTATGCTGGAAGTTATTAGAACGATCCGGAATACATGATTTTATGCTGGAAGTTATTAGAACGATCCGGAATACATGATTTGGGTGTTATGCTGGAAGTTATTAGAACGATCCAGAATACATGATTTGGGCTTTTGAATGAATATGAATTAAGGTTTTAGATAAAAAGTATATAACCCCATTTTGATATGTCTTGTATGATTATAATGTGTTAAAAGGTAAAGACTCTGTATTGGTTTGGACCTACTATTTTTCTTCAAATAAACTGATCCCACCTTTTGGACTGGGACAACTTAAAGGACATCTGTGCTCTCCTCTCCTGCTTCAAAGGTAAGATTGCACCCTGCCACACACACGTTTAGGTAGGAACACACCTCATTTACTGATACCAAAATCCTTCGGGATCGCTTAAACAGATTAAAAAGAGTTGTCTGAATTGAAACAGTAGTTAATTGAACCTGGTTCTTCTGGGAGTTGATAGAGGTGAGATCTTGCTGACGTTTGGTGGATCTGAGCCAAGCAGTAAACTTACATAGACTCAGTAACTTCGGTTAGGTCAATTAGTGAGGTCAGAGTAATTTACCGGAATAAATTAATCGGGGCCTCACCTAGAACTCTAAACAATACCACATGTTCTGCTGTCAGCCGTCCAGTGTCTGGGAAGGGTTTTAAGAGCCAGCTTTGCAAGGGATAGGCATTGTCTCCAAGCATGTAATAGCCAGCATTCACCCCACCAATGTCCCTGGTGCAAGGTGGAAAGTAGTTGCCACGACTGGCCAACTCCCACAATGAGGACAGCCTCAAAACCCGAGCGTCATGCATGCTCCCAGGCATTCCTGCAAACACATTCCAGAAATGTCCCTTTCCATCTACAGCTCCTTGAAGGATGATGGAGTGCCAGCCTTTCCGGTTGAAATAGTCACAGTGGTATTCCTGTGGGGCCAAGATGGGTATGTGTGATCCATCAATAGCACCTACGCACTGAGGGAGCCCCCACCTGTTCTCAGTGTAGGCAGCCATTTCTGCAAACTTCTGCCGGTCTGGTGAACAAATTAGTTTCAGTACTAACAACGCCTCTGCAGCAGCACAGAGGTCTCGCACACACCGGCACACAGTGGTGTTGCTCACTCCGAAAAGATGTCCAATGCTTCTGTCCTCTGAGCCGGTAGCAAGCTTCCACAGTGCGATGGCCACTCTCTTCTTTAGAGGTATACACACGCGGAATGTTGTGTCCCGTCTCTCCATCGCTGGCCGCAGTTTGTTGCACAGGTAGGTGTATGTTTCCTCAGACATCCTGAAGTTCTCCACCCACTGAGTGTGTGTGGAAGATGGAACAATCACAGACCACCACTCGGTAGCTCGGTCAAGCATCCATACACATGGTCTGCGGCGACGTAACTTCTGAAATACACAAACAAAAGCATACATATTTGAATATGTAAAAGTGGTAGCTACAATTAATTAAATATTTGAAACACTTTGGTCGTATTGTGAGCATGAGCCTAAACACATGGCTAGTTAGCGAACGTTAGCTTACCGAGTAGTAAGTCCTGTTGTAGTCTCTGCAGCGTTGTAGGACTTCCACAACTCTCTCGTCAGCTTCTTCTGCATCTCGTCTTGCTATACGCAGCCTACTTTGAAACATCACTTTCCTGCTTGCTGTGATTGATCACTTTCCTGCTTGCTGTGATTGATCACTTTCCTGCTTGCTGTGATCACTTTCCTTCTTGCTGTGATAACAAGCCACACACCAAGAAACAAGTAAACGATCGCTTCCACATCCTCCATTGTTGTGTGTGTTTTGTGAGTTGTGTCGCATTTTTACCCAGCGTCGCTCCGCCCAAAAAGCCCGCCAAAAAGCTGATCGCCCCGCCTACACTGCGTTGCTACCCCAGGTCCTAAACTGTAATGGAAATGCGCCACGGCCTTGGCCGGCCAGCGAGGCAGCCCGAGGCCTGAGCGAGGACGCTTAGGGACGCTTAAACGGGGCTACCCCGTTGCAGTGGAAATGCGCCATTAGCGTCGGTGGGGATTGGAGAGCCAGCTTCATATTAATGAAGGCTTCGTCAGCTTCTGGTGTCCATATAAGGTGATCTGTAGGTTTCAAACCAGTGACGTACGTGATAGTATGCAGTGGCAACTCGATTGGAGAATAGTTTGGAATGAATGACCTGCAGTATGAACAAAAACCCAAAAATGACATCATCTGTCGCTTAGTGACAGGTTTTGGCAGAGCAGCCAATGATGCAATACGCTTATCTGAAAGCGCTTTCCCCTCTCCTGAAATGACATGACCCAAAAATGTAACTGTTCTTTGTACATATTGGAGTTTTGACAAACTGGCCTTGTGGCCCTCGGCTGCGAGGTGCATTAACAAAGCAATAGTATCACTGTTCTGCTGTGGGTGCGCAAATCATGAGGTCATCAACATATTGTATGAGAGCGGTGCCTTTAGAACAGGGATACTCAAATACAAATCTTAAAGGTCGAAAATAAATGTTTCAATAAGACAAAGGTCCGTTTATTACGGTCATTCAAACTTGTAAACAATTGCAACAAGATTCTTAACACGAGGTTGCAAAAACAAAAATAATCTGTATGCAGCAGTTTTCATTGTTGTTGTGTCTGTGCTTGACCCCTCAGAGTCGCAGTGTAAGAGCTGCACAGTTATGAATAAAGGCAGCTGCAATCTTTTTCATTCAGCATTCCCATTATTGCTTTTCAATGTCTTGCCCCCTTGTATGTCCACTGAGGTTCGTCAGGCCCAACACATCTTCAACAAACTCCCCCTTTGCCTCATCATAAAAACTCACAAATTCCATCACAAAGCTGATGAATCAAATCACCAGCCAGTGTTTATGTTCTTCTGGTTGCTGTGGAATCTGAGAGGGGGATTTGCTTGATTTGACCTGTTATTTCCTCTTTTTGTTTGCCTTCAACCTGGTCTCCATCACTTCAGTCATGCATTCTTTATACTTGAGTTATTATCCAGTGGAATGTCCTTACCTACTAACTAGGGATGCACGATAATTATCGGCCCGATAATTATCGGCCCGATATTAGGAATTATGACGTCATCCCGATAAACCGATAACAGTATTAATAGCCCCGATAATATACAATATATTTTTTGGGTATCCTACGGTGTGGGTGGATTGGGATGAGGGGCGCTTGTTTTTCACTCGGCTCCTCCCGTTTTGCCAGTACTGTGGTGTTAGTGGTTTAGGAAGAGGGGAGTTCTTCACAAATCCAGCGCTCCCTAATACTTCGAACCTGATCAGTCACCTGAAACATCGCCATCGCTACGATGGTGTGTTAAAAGCGTACGAAGACAATAATACAATACAGTGTGTGTCTGCGCGCGCGCGTTGCAGCTATGTGCAACTCAAGGCATATGCTCGAACCGGAGCTGCCTGGACGCTGCAATCATGTTGCTGAGTGTGCTGACTTCTCCTACAATGTCCCGCTGTCTGCTTCCTGCATCAAGTCAAGTGCTCGGCGCAGTTGTGTGGATAGAGCGCTCCTCTGTTTTCATTTAAACAGCTCCTTATATCCGTTAGCGCAGCTAGCTAGCACCAGATGCTAACAACAACAATGCACGTAAGGTCTCTCTCTTGCTCGCTCGGACCACACGTACACACACCCTCCCGGTCCTCCAGATGGCCAGTCGGTGCCTGCCGGTGAGCGTGGAAGTGTGGTCTGCCACAAGCGGGCGGCAGGAGCGGGGCTGTCAGCATCAGCTTGTAGATGGTATTTTAAACTCGATGCGCTCTGAAGCTACGGGGCGGCCGAGGAAAAAAAAATACACATGCGTTAATCGCATTAAAATAATTAGTGGCGTAATTTTAATTTTTATTATCGGTTATCGGTATCGGTATCGGTCTTGAGAAGCAGGAAGTTATCGGTATCGGTATCGGTTTCAAAAAACCAATATCGTGCATCCCTACTACTAACCTAGTTAAATCAAAGTGGTTACTTTTTTTTGGCTGGGCAGTGAAGTTTTACACACCGTCTTATTTGACTTTCTCAGGACTTAAAACTGTTTTTTTCGGGTCAGAACCCCTCAAAGAAACAAATATATTTACACACGTAAGGTCATCATCTTAATCGTTTTGTATGCTCATCCGTGAGCAGAGCATCAAGTTGACGTGTATTTCAGCTGAATGTGGCGATTACCATTTTGTTCAGCTAAACGCCTCACAAACGTATTAAGATCAACAGCTTTAGTGCGTTTTGATTCAATGCTGAGTGCAGCCACACTGACAGTCTCTTCTCTGTCAGTGTAGACCGCAAATACCTCATTCCTTCAGTGCTTGGGTCCGAATGCTTCTCGTTTTGTGCCGTTTCTTTCAAATGAAATCGCCGCCAATCATATGTCCACGCTCGCGCCAGGAGGGGTTATATGACGTGCATCTTGTGCTGCATTCACTTGCACTCGGACATTAGAGACTTTATCTCATAAATGTCCGATGAGCCACAACCTTTCTTTCAAAACAAAGCTGCCAACTGGGGTGGCAGCTGGGGTGGCAATGCCTATTTTTAGGGTGTCAGTTGCCACCCCGGTAGGTGAAACTAGGCTACTAGCTACAGTACAGATGGAACTAGATGAGCTGTTAACTTTCGCTTTGAATTTTTTTTTAAACTCTCGCTCTGACTCAGACAGGTTGAAAGAGACGAGACACACATTTTTCCCACCCGGATTCAATGAAGACCTGTGCCTCTGATTCGCAGATTGTTTGGGGGGGGGGAAACGCTGACGGGATGTTGAATGTGATTGGACCAATGCGTTGACAGACACACACAGACAGTGGAACAGGACATGCAGAGCGCTGTTTGCAGTCTATGGACATAGCGGATCATTTTGACTCGTTGCGTTGTGGCGATATCTCACAGATAATACAGATAATACATATGAAAAGTATAATTTGCTCAGAGTCCAGAGACAGTTGTGGTTCGGTCCGGATCTGGACCGGAGTCCGTACTTTGAGGATGCCTGCTTTAGAAACTTGTAGAGAGGCCAAACTTGTACACAATGCCTGGTTGTACACAGTAGGAGATTCACAGTAGCCTTGACACAAACGTGTGAATGTGTAAGGTTTACCATCATATTCAAATTCAAACCAGAATTGGCTGTCTTTGTGTACAGGGACACTGAAAAATGCATTTGACAGATCTTTGACAGTAAAAAATGCTGCAGAGGCTGGAACTTGGGAAAGAATCAGATAAGGATTTGGGACCAGCGGGGCGCGTGCATGCACAGCTGCATTTACAGCTGCATTTACAGCTCGTAAATCCTGGACAAATCTCCACTCGTCAGGACGTTTGTCTCTGATCTTTTTGACAGGAAACACTGGAGTGTGTACCGGGGAATCGTTACATGGAATAATGACCCCTTGTTTAAGCAGAGAGGTAAACACTGGCCGAATGCCATCAACAGCTTCACGTGTCAATGGATACTGAGGTTGATTTGGACGGAACATGGACTTAGGAGTGATAACTACAGGCTCCGCAGAGCGAATCAAACCTACATCATATTTGTGAACTGCCCACAGTGTTTGAGGCACTGTTTTTAGCGCGTCAGGGAACTCAGAAATCTGACTTAAAAATTAGAACTCCGGGCCAGCAACGGGGTTAACATAGTCATCATTGCCTGTGAGAATCAGAAAACGCAGTACATGAACTGAGCAGTCGATGCTGTACTTAAACACGTCATGTGATGAGGAATACTCAATCAACGGGTCGTTTGTGCTTGTCCAATCAGTACTAGATTCCCAGTCTTTAACGATTGGACCCAAATCTCTCCATCTATCAGTGGGGCCCATGGCTAGTGAAATGTGTGGGACCGCCCCTGGGATTTGACACAGCTTGTGCTGTGTGGGTGTGAGTGCAACAGAAACAGCGATGCACAGCGAATTCCAATACATAGTTTTAAACATGAGATCATCATTCAAACATTCCAGCAGAAAACTCTCATCATAATATTTAGATGGTTCATCGACCACGTTAGCGGTACAATGCAAATGAGAAGTTTCCATGAACACAGCAGGTGGAAAAACAGGTTGATGAGTCAACCGCAACAACTCCTGAGAATCAGGATATGTCAGCAGCCGTTGATACACATTCACCAGTTCTTTATCATCAAATGTGGCGTTTTGAACCATCAATGGAGATGACCGTCGGACTTTGAGACCCTCATTTGTGGAAATGAGGTCTAAGCCGAACCGGAGAATCAGATCTCTGCCCAGTAAATATATTGGGCAGACAGATGATAAAAGAAAACTGTGTTTGACTAATGTGTGAAATGGATGACTGTCATCACCGTTATCTTTACACTGAAGTGGTACAGAAAACTTCTCCTTCACCGTTAGCCCAGCCGCTCCTATTGAGTGAAGAAATCTACCACAACATTTGCAATCAGGCAAATCTGCCCTTTTTACCACAGAGTGGGTAGCCCCAGAATCAACCAGAAATGTAACATTAACACCCATGATAGCTAAAGTTACTGTGGGACATTTCTTAAATGCTGTTTCAGTGTCATATTTCAAATATGTACCCTTGTCCACTACAGACATTTTCTCTAAATCTTCCAATTTTTCAATAGCCTGCATGATATGTGTGTGTGTGTGTCACTTCCCTGGTTAGATGCTGCTGGCAGAGGTTCCGTCTCCCCCGACGAATTCCTTCCTCCCCCACTCCCTCCCTCGACTGATGTCAGTTTGAAGAATTGTCTTTGTTTCGGTCCGATTTATCCGATCGAAAGTTCTTTTTCTGCTTCTCGTGTGGGCATTCAGCGATCCGATGATCCGTCTCTCCGCAGTTAAAACAGCGATCCTCGCCCCTTCGGTTGGTTCGGTGGCCTCCTCCTCGTCCTCTGCCTTTTCCTCCCCGGCCTCGGAAACCTCCTTCTCCTCCCCGGTTCCCTCTGCCCTGGCCACCTTGGGCTTGGTCGGACCAGGCGGTTGTAACAGCCTGGACCATGGTCAGTTGGGCCTTGTCTTTGCGGTCGCAGCGTTTCTTTTCCTCACTGGTTTTTTCTTCTGAGAGGCGTTTCTCGGCATGCACGGCATGTCGGAGAATTTCTTCCAGCCGGGCACCATCCATAACGCCAATGCAGGAGTTTCGCACAGATGCAGAAATAGCCGGAGATAGACCGTTGAGGAAAGCGTTGCTGAGGTGGGTCTCCCAATGCGGCGTGTTTCCCAGCCTCTTGTTTGATAATGCCGCTGTTCTCGATGAACACTTGTTCTAAGCGGTGTTAATAGTCATTTACTGTTTCATCCGGGTTCTGCTTACATGCATAGATTCTTGACATGTCGACTTTGGCGGGGAATTTTCCTGTTATTGAGGTATTGAGGGTGGCTAGGGCATTGCGGTAATCAGCGTTCTGGCCCTCACTCCAAATGGTGTTTTCCATGTGCTGTTGACCTCCCAGTAGGTCGGTGAAATGGCTGACGTGTGTCGGACCCATTCACAGAGTCAACAATTTCTTTATCTCCGGCTTGGTGGGTGAGAATTGTCTACAGAACATGAGGAGTGCTGCAGCGAATTTAGCACCTCCTAACTCAACATCTGGGAGGTGATCTCTTGATATCTCCTTCATTTCTACTACGGTCCATGGGCGGTAGACGAATGAAGGACCAGCATGCCCAGCCACCTGGATCATGGGACAGCTGAGATTAGGCTCTTCGTCCTCCTTTCTGCAGGGGTGTTCTTTCTTGTAGAGTTCAGCTCTCACCCACTCGTCTCTCTTCTTTTCCTCTTGCTTTTTCTCTCTCTCTCCGTTCGCTGCTTCGGTGTGTGGTATGTTGACCTCTGGCCCAGCAGAAGCCTCCGCATCAGCCTCCGCAGCAGGCAGTAGAACGGGGGGGGGAATGGAAACCCAAGGTCGAGGAGAGGGTCCTTCACGCCTGTGTAAGAGGGATACAGAAAAGTGGTCTGTGGGTTATATGGTGGGGGGAAAGCCTTCTCTTTTTCCTTATCACCCTCATAGGCAACCTGTATTTTACTTATTGCCCCGGCCAACTGCCTTCTTTCACAGCACTCTGCTTCATCCTCCCAGTATTTTAAACACTTTCTGTGAGTGTCCAGCTCCTCTAAGTCTCTTACTTTAACTTTACTCTTCTTTTTCATTCCATCTTCACACTCTTGTAATTTATCCCTTAGGTTTTTGATTTTTAATTTACTCAAAGAACCTCCCTTTGGAAATCCGAACATTTCCGTCCAGATATTTAAAGGAGACCTATCATGCTATATTTAAATGATATAGTGTATGACCATACCTATATAAGGTATATTTATACGTTTTATTTTTCAAAATACCAAACAGATCATTTTTTAGACATGCCTCGTTTCGCTCATTTTCGCTCTATTCCAAGCCCGTCTTTGAAAATTCTGAGCAGCAGCTGACCACGCCCCCCTGCAGAAGAGCAGGCATGAGCCGGCGGAAGTCACGTTACCATGCTTGCTGTGATTACGAGTGTCGAATAAACATGTCATCTCAGAGCAATGCATGTGTTCAAGCATACTATCAATTTGATCCAGAAACTGACCCTGAAGCAGCGGAGGTTTTGGTGGAGGTGCAAAAATCTCGGTTGCAGTAGGACGTTTCTAAATGGTTAGCTGACAAGCTGTTGTCCCTATTTATTTTACTCTGTTACGATGCTTACTCCTTATTGAATCTTCCGTGGTCTTCTGGCACATGTCCCTTGTAAATGAAGTCTAGCCACAGATTCATTTCTTTTTCCACTGATGGCATTGCATGCAGTCCCCTGTCCCGAGTCTTGCAGCCAACAACAGCACAACGTTTAACTATCTTAGACATCCTGGCAAAAACACAGATGTGGGTTGATTTAGCCTGCCGATAGCCTATATGCGAATGAGAGGTTTGGCAATGCACGTGGCCGTGGCTCATTCCCCTGATAGGTGGAGAGTTGACCAATAAGCCGAGGACTTCTCTGTGACGTAGAAAAGTATTGAAATCTGGATCCGTTTTTTTCAGATCCGTTGCAGCCCCTTTTTTAGAGATTTGGCGAAGGAGGAAAATAGAGAGGGTTGCGTTTTCTGACACTTGGTGAGTTCCCTGGAACACCGGGGACACATATTCATGTATAAAAGACGTACAAAGGTGCATTTTGCATGACAGGTCCCCTTTAATTTAGACAGACTGTTTTCACCATGTTTTGCTCGCTTGACATCCACAATCGGACCCTCAGGAGGGTGTACTAGCCCCCTACTCTGCTTTGCTCCCATAACAAAGTATTTAAGTGTTACCTAAACACCCCGTGTTACCAAAACACTATTTTTCACCCGTCGGTGATGTGATATTTGTTCCTCAGTACAAATCACACAAAGACTGATCGTAAACCCAGGCTACGATGGATATCCCAAATATCCTACTTTCTAGGAGTCCCTCTCATAAATGTCATGCGTTTAATTACGTTTAACTTTAACCAATTTAGACACTGCACATCTCACCGAGTATTGGAAGCCTTTTGAGTTCGTTGGATCTCGTGAAGTCAATCGGTTCCACCCCGGCGCTGGTCCTCTCGTCCCGTACGGTTTCTGTCGAGGTAGAGGAGAATCCGAGGATCCTGGAGCGACCACCAGCGTCCGTAGGTGGCCCCAATCGAACTTGCAGAGATCCTGCCGACAACGCCAATTTGTTATGGAAATCTTAGACCCAGTCAATACTGTGGAGATACACAAGTCAGAAAGATCAAAAATAAATGGTGAAACAGACAGAGTTGTCTTTCTGGTTATTTATTTGAAGCTTCAAATACACAGGTCTCACAGAGTATAGGATAGTCTGCAGGAGTGTGCACAATAAAAACAAATAGCAAAGCTTATATACAAGAAAGGGCGGGAAGCTCAGAAATCTGCTTTCACACGGTCTCATATTGTTATTAGACACCTGTCCATGAGCTGTAGATAGTATAACGGTTCTCAGAATATGGAAGTTCTTGTGAGACTTTGTGTGAAGAGGAGTAGTCTCAACATAGTCTGCCAAATCAGCTCTGTGGCCTTGAAGTGCTTGGGAATAAAAACCCTCATTAGAGTATGCAGAAAGAACAGCACATCTCAGGAAATGGTATAGGTGTTTTAGACAATGTTTTGAGAAGCATTTGGTTTAAGCATATAAGGTAAGATAAAAATGTCCACTACAGTGATGAGTCCACATCAGGTCCTCAGTGATGAGTCCACGTCAGGTCCTCAGTGATGAGTCCACGTCAGGTCCTCAGTGATGAGTCCACGTCAGGTCCTCAGTGATGAGTCCACGTCAGGTCCTCAGTGAAGAGTCCACGTCAGGTCCTCAGTGAAGAGTCCACGTCAGGTCCTCAGTGATGAGTCCATCTCAAGTCCTCAGTGATGAGTCCATGTCAGGTCCTCAGTGATGAGTCCATGTCAGGTCCTCAGTGATGAGTCCATGTCAGGTCCTCAGTGATGGGTCCGTGTCAGGTCCTCAGTGATGAGTCCATGTCAGGTCCTCAGTGATGTGGACACCAAGGAACCTGAAGCTGCTGACTCTCCCCACCGTAGTCCTATTGATGGTGATGGGGGAATGTCCCTCTCCCTGCTGCTTCCTGTAATCCACAATCAGCTCCTTTGTTTAGCTGACGTTAAGATGGAGGTTGTTATCCTGGCACCAAGATGTCAGGGTTTCGACCTCCTCTCTGTTCGCCGTCTCGTCGCCGTCTGTGATCTGGCCGATGACGGTCGTGTCGTCAGAAAACTTCACGATGGTGTTGGAGCTGTGTGTGGCCACGCAGTCGTGAGTGAACAGGAAGTAGAGGAGAGGGCTGAGCACGCAGCCTTGAGGGGCTCCGGTGTTGAGGATCAGGGTGGAGGATGTGATGTTTCCCACCCACACTGCCTGGGTGGTCTGCCCGTCAGGAAGTTCAGGATCCAGTCACAGAGGGCGCTGTTAAGCTCGAGGTCTCTAAGCTTGATGGCCAGCTTGGAAGGCACAATGGTATTGAATGCTGAACTTCCCCACTTGAACGGGTGGGCCATGGCGTCGTCTGTGGACCTGTTTGCTCTGTAGACAAACTGCAGGGGGTCCAGAGAGTCAGGGAGGGAGGAGGTGATGAATGATTTCACTAACCACTCAAAGCACTTCATTATGATGGAGGTGAGTGCTACTTACTTCTTATACTGTAACTGGGGTTTATACTATATTGCCATCCTAAATTGTGTTCTATGGTCATAACCGTCAATGTGCTTTTATGAGTTTGTGTTGTTGGTGTAATTTGCTAGTGTAATCTGTGCCTTTCTGAAAATTATTTTAAAATTGTCAGTAAAGGTTCTATCGTAACTCACCCGCTTTTGACATGTGTTTTGTGGTCACTGCTATCCGAGAGAGGAAGGCATTGGCCTGTTCCACCTCCTCCCCTAGGGTTAGTCAAGCCCCCTCTTGATATGCCCCAGTCCATTTCACCTGTTTCAAATACATTCAAAAATACGACTTACATAAGTGATTGTGTCACATGGTAACAATTCCTTACTTCATATTTGAAGTCATGTGCTTTGGCATGAAACACTGAGAGAAAGGGCTTCATGTCGAGAAGATGCTGGAGCTCTGGACAGCTTTTTGTGACTCTCTGGAGGTAGGGCCAATATTTGCAGGTCACATCCTCTGGCTGCCGACCACTATTCTCCACAAACACCTCTTCCGGAGACCTAATATATAAATATGTATTGATGAAAATGGTGCAAAGACTTACCTAACCAAACCCTTCATTCTATTCTATTCTACATAATTAGAGTCTGCAATATTACATGTTTGGTTTTGGTGTGGATATAGTCCACAAATCTTGAGACGTCTTCATCCCTGGCTATAAAACAGTGTTGTAGTCAAGTCACCAATTCACAAGTCCAAGTCACCCTCGAGTCACCACTCTACGAGTCTGAGTCCAAGTCCGAGTCACCAAGGGAGAGTCGTAATCGAGTCCGAGTTCAAGTCCGAGTCACCCAAGGAGTGTCCGAGTCGAGTCCGAGTCATCATTACCTGTGTTCGAGTCCGAGTCCAAGTCTGAGTCACCTAAGAAGAGTCCAAGTCAAGTCCGAGTCACAAATCTTCATGTATTAACCTTTGTGGATATATGTGTTGAAATGTAGCTGCTCCTCTACATTGCTTTTATCCTGTCATGTTATACTAATCTGTCTATTGAACTGCTGTGAAGCGAGTTTAGCTACAATTCTTGTAATAGGTGCTATACAAATATAACTGTTATTATTATTATTATAAATAAACTATATTTAAAATGAGGTACCTTTTAGAGAAGTGATTATATTTGTATGCCAATATGTTCCTATGGTAAAGTTTTCACTTTTATTTTGATAGTAATATGACTCTTATTTTGAAGGAACTTTTCCGGTGGTTTACTGATTAAGATTTAGCCCCAGAAAGCACATGGCTACTTAGCATTCAAAATGATGTCATTCTGCATGGTAAGTAGCCATGTGCTTTCCTCTTATCTGCTGAATCTTTATTTATTGATTAGATCACATTACTCTGATGATAGTGTTCAAGACAGCCTATGTCTGAACTCGATCCTTAGAACTCGATCCTTTGTGCTGCTCTTTTCCAATGTGGAAGCAGAATGTGTGAAAGCATACAGCACGATGCGGGGCGTGTCTCTAGACATCTTTAGACTGGAATAGCGGGGCCCAGTACGTGAACTCGCCTCGCAGCCAGGTGCACACGCAAGGATAGAGGACAATAGACTCCAGAGAAAATTTGCTCGAGTCCAAGTCGGAGCGCCAATGTCCAGTCCAAGTCAGCGTACGCGATAATTCACGAGTCCGAGTCGCGTCAGTCAGTGCGCGAGTCCGAGTCGAGTCACGAGTCCCGAAAATTGGCACTCGAGTCCAAGTCCAGGACTCGAGTACTCCATATCTGCTATAAAGACACCGTCAAAGATGGCCTATTCCTCAGATCTAAATAAAACAAAGGAGCAATGTATGACATCTCAAATGATAAGGTTGATTGGTGCACATCAAGATACTTTTGTTTCGTTATTTGTTAAAATACTGTGACATTATATATTTGCTATAGTACCTAGCTGCATTCTTGAAACGGTAATGCTTGCGGTTTCCATCCCCGGAAACTGCAAGCATATCAGAGCTGCACGCAGGACAGGTGAAGGGCTCCTCCTTGCACATGATGTCCACCTCATAACGCACAGCCTCCCACTCAAATAAACTGTTGATGAAGCTGTCAGTTGAGGTCTTCCCAGTCTATAACAAAATAAGGACATCAACAGATAATTATATGTCAAAAATAAATTATAAGGACACAGCTTATCAACGTACAATACAAATAGATCAAAAAGCAACAAATCAAATCAAGTTTTATTTATATAGCACATTTATAAACAATGTTTGGTGGAGCCAAAGTGCTGTACATATAATAAAAATAGCCTACAGTAGAGACACTTTACAGCAAATACAACAGCACAGATTGTTCAGAATATCAGTATGAGAAAAACGACACCCTCTGTCCTCAGACCCTCTGTCCTTAGACCCTCTGTCCTCAGACCCTCACATCGTACAAGGAAACACTTCCAGAGAAACCCCACAGTTTAAGGGGAACATGGGAGAAACCTCAGGGAGAGCAGCAGAGGAGGGATCCCTCTCCCAGGACGGACAGACGTGCAATAGATGCCGTGTGTGAATCCAAGAGATAATACATTTTACAGCATGTAGACCGAATGTTAGGAAATGCATGTGTCTGTAATAAGAAGATGAATCCAAGAGGCTGTGAGCTACAATCCTGTGGAAGCCATCAGGGAAGCAGCATGACGAGACCCAAGGCAGGACCGCAGAGACAGGTTCAGCCACGACCCGAAGTCCACGACTTAATCCAGAACTCAGGACAGAGGATCCAAGACACAGGACTACAGCAAGAGGATCAGCCTCGACTCCGGATCCCGGCGTAGATATAGATACAAAACAAGAACAAAGATGTGGCTGGGTTAACCGGAACAAGAGAATACACAGACACAGACAGAGAGGGAGAAGGTCATTGGATAAAAGTTATTCTTGATAACCCTCTAGAAAGATTTCATGAACTTCCCACTCAATCTATCAAGACCCGAGCAGTTCTATTAGATATAGGATAAGAAACAGAGATAGGGAGCAACAAGCAAAGTAACTTCAATACACACACGGCCGAAGTGCAACGTTCGCTGATCTAGCATCCTTAAATATGCCTGAAAGGATAGTGCAGCCATTTTCATTTCTTCAAATGAGAAGAAAACATCTGTGGCATAAATGGTGACGAATTGAAGGGTAGCTGGCCAGTAGTCACTCCGAAGAAGGTCGTCAACCCCAGTCGTCCATGTCGCAGCGCATGCTTCACAAGCCAACTCTGGCATGCTTAGCTCATGTCGTCCTTGAAAAACAGACAAGGTTTTTTTTAACGCATTTGGTATTCTTCAATACCCATGTTAAGATTTAATAAACAAGCTACATGTGCGGGTCTTTGGGAAGGGTTGGATATTATCAAGAAGAAACTTCGATAACATCTATCTTAAGAAACAAGACAAACATTCTTCCCATTCATTGTGATCACAGTCACAGTCTTTCTTGGCTTGAGGCTCAATGACTATGATGCACAACCACAGATTTTGTCCGAGATCTCCACAGGTACAAACCGCACTGGAAAACAATTCAAATGGGAATTAAAAATAATTTGTCTCTTCTGAGAAATACAACATTGTTATGTGACAGATTTAGGATTTAACTTGAGATGTAACTTTATATCAGAACATTAAAAAGAGACTTAAGCACACTGCTGGGAATTATCACAGAGATCTTGAGAAAGCTCACATTTTCAACATGAAGTTCACCAATGGCTGGAAGTAACCTGCAGTAGTAGCATCTCTGTTGTGGAGGGGGTGTCTGGTGTGTATGCTGACATCTCTTGAATTGTGTTCGTTGTTCTCGCGTTCAGGAGAGAAGTTAAAAATAAAGAGACTAATGGAGTCTCTGAAAGGGTTCAATTTGGTACTTTAATTAAGTAGCGTGGTAATGAAACAAACAGGGGAGTCGTGGAGGAGACAGAGCAGATGTTGTCTCGCAGCTGGTACCGTGAAAAAGAGGCCGGGACACGTTGGTTCTTCCCGCTTGTATCTCCCCTTCGCTCCTCCTCTCTGGGGGCTGTAACGTGGGGTTCCACCCTCCTTTCTCCAATGTCCGATATCGCACATAACAGAGGATTTAGACCGCTTTTTCTCCTCATGGGCTCATTCATGACTTTTTATTTAATGCATTTTAACGGTTGTAATCGTTGTTAACGTAATACCGGAAGTTAACGTCACTGTTGATATCCGGAGACTTCTTCCACTAAAGCTTTTCTAAATAAAACTTTAGCAACAGCGTTAGCCACAAGACAATGCTAACCGGAAATGTTTTCAGAATAAAACAGTTTAAAGCTTACTGTATGTTTAAACTAAATTACGTCATTAAACATTGATTTTAATTTCTAACACATCACAGTCAGCACAGAAGAAGGGATGTGTTGCTGGCTAACCAGACCAAATAAAGTACATGTACATAGTCTCTGGAGCGATAGCTGGAGCAAAGACCAGATCACAGTCAGGAGCATCAATGGGGGGATCAGTGTTACGACTGCAGCTAGCTGTATCAGAAAGAACACTTTTTTCATTCATACCATTTAAATTGTACTACTTTTCCCGTACCAAGAGTTATGTTTTCATTGATTTAATATACTCAAGTGCCTAGAAATATATATCTTATACTGACCCTGATTGGAATCATTCCGGGTTGAACGTGGTCTTGCAAAGATCAAGTTTCCCTCACTGTCTATCTTCTTCCAGCACACCATTGGCACTGCTGGCACTGCTGTTGCTGTTGCGGCGTCCACTTCATGAAACTTACAAAGCAAATCATCAGCACTCCGTAGGTCATCCCTGAACTCTTTCTGCTCAACCAGCTCATCTGCGCTTCTCAGGAGATCCTCGAGATCAGAATCACTCAGAATCACGCAAAGAGACACAGAAGAAAGACTGACAACAGAGTTAGACAAAGAAAGAAAGACAGAGAGATAGGAAGAGAGAGATAGGAAGAGACTATCACAGTGACCATCAACTGGCGGCCCGTGGGCCACATCCATGAGGGATTAATAAAAGTCCACCTTAATCTTAATGAGACGCAGCGGTGGAAAGGCGTAGAGCATGTAAATAGGACCGAATAGAGCCCAATGTACTGGACAGAGGCTCTAGACCAGGGATCACCAACTACATTTGTCCAGGGGCCTCTCCTTGCACCAACGTTGGAATCCCAACCACTTTGTCCTGTAACAGGCTGTGGTGGATCCCACTCCTGCTACCTGGATAGTCTGTATAACATTGTCAGACAGTCCACCCCTTCTCGGCCTGTCCCTCTCAGGAGCCAATGGTCACCAGACGTCGTTTGTGCCTCTTGGGATCTAAACGAAGGCAAAACGAAAATGAGAAATCTCCAACGAGGCGTTCTGGGGCAGCATAGACAGGTCTTTTCTGTGTTAGAGTTTTACTCGCTACAGGGTGTAATTTGAGGGTTTGTGACTCTGCAGACCGTTTACCTGCAGAAAAACCTTCATAACACACAAGGGGACGGGTAATAACCAGAAAAGCATGACATGGGCCCTTTAACTGCCGCCGACTTGAACGGATGTGGTGCTTCCCTGAGCGTAAAATAGCGATGGGTATACATTGCAATCAGTTGAAGGCTCTTTGCGTCTGTTTATGAAGCTGAAGGAGACTTGGTGCGTCACAACTGCACGCCAACAGACCCTGACCAAGCCTCGCTCCTGGAAGATCAGCAAGTGAGACTGTGTTGCAACTTGCAACTAGTGATGGGAATTATGGCTCTTTGAAGGGAGCCGGATCTTATGGCTCCGTTCCTTTCAAAGAGCCGTTTTTTAAAGGGGGCGGGGTTACTAGGTTTATCTGCGAAATAATCACCAGGATAATGATTGACTGTATTGCCAGACCTAATGTCAATAATCTGCATTGTAAACATGACACAAGGTGGCGCCATATCCATGTCATTCATGTTAGTGAATGTACTACTTTGAATTTACCCTCTGTATGTGTTAAGTAAATAAAGTTGCCTTGCCTTGAATGAAATTCACACAACTCTTAATTAGGGCTGTCAAACGATTACAATTTTTAATCAGATTAATCACAGCTTAAAAATTAATTAATCATGATTAATCACCATTCGAACTATGTCCAAAATATGCTATTTATTTATTGTATATTGTTGTGGGAATGGAAAGATAAATGAAAGAAGGCGGATATCTCCATTTAACATACAGTATCTATGTTTATTATAAAAATGTCTGCGTGTCAAAATGAAAGACAACCCACACACCTATCAATCATCAAACCGTGGGGTCTTAATTAATTACGTGTTGATTTCTATCAACGGGGGAGTACTTCAGGAAAGTCGACAGGGGGGGGGGCGCGCGCTAGTGGAGTACTTCGTGACCACAGAGCGTGAACGTTGTGATCAGCTGTTTTAGCGCAGTTCTCCAGTGAAGAGTCTCCCTCCGCAGCCGGTTGGCGTAGTTTTGGCACAGTTCCGTTGTACAGACCGACGTTAACAGCAGCCCTGTCTGTGCACACGGAGACCGACTCTGTCGTCCGGTGATCTAACCGCCTTCTGGAAAAGCTTCACAAGTACGCAAATGCGCTTTGTGACACAAGTGACGGTACGCATTTCAGATTACGCACATAACCTGCGTACCAGTTATGTGCACCCCTGTACCAGAGCCATATTATTACTATTATATGGCTCTGCCCTGTACTACAGCAAGAGTATTCTCCGTCGGGACTTCCTGCAACAACACCACGCCGTTATCAAATATGTTCTATTGAGAAGACGATCACTACGTGACAAAAGTTTTCAAAACCGTGGCTACTGAAATCAATCTTAATAACTGCTGTCTGTGCAATTTACTCCGCACGAGTTGGCAGACTTTATTTTGCTTACTTTAACATCATTTTTCATGTTGGGGCTAAGCCATTTCTTGGTATGGGTGTAGCCTACCCCAGCCATACCCTGGCGCTGCCACTGGTGGCACGTATGGGGCGGGCAATTCTGCACATGCGTTAAATGCGTTAAATATTTTAACGCAATTAATTAAAAAAATGAATTACCGCCGTTAACGCGATCATTTTGACAGCACTACTCTTAATATTAGATACTGTGTTTGTAAGTGGCGATGGAGATTATTTGTTGACCCTGCTTTAAAGGATATTTTCCCTTTACAAATGGTGCGCTTTATCACTGCCTGGGTTTTGGTTGAAGTGCATCCAAATGCTGCTGCGTTTTCGCGTTTGGCTCATTTTCCATCCGAAAAACACGTGGTCTACCTGTCCTGTACCACTTGTTATGACTTCTCTCTCTTGCGCATTCCGTTAAGACCCACCCCATCTCACTCCTCGTGCTGAAACCTACCAGTCAGAGTAGGGTCTTCACAGAATACGTTTGGGTAACAAAATCAAGCTTTTTAAAAGGCGAGTGGATTTTGGCAGGCAGTGAGCGCGGACCAACGATTGAACGATAAAAAGAACGGTTGTCAACAAGTACGACTCGGTTCCCCTCGTTCGTACCAAAGAGTCGGCTCGTTCGCGACCGACACATCACTAGTTGCAACGATCGTATAGGGCGTACACACGGAGCCGCAAGCGTGTCGTCTCCAGACCCACTTTGGGAGTCTTTATCAAAGTGCATCGGATTCGGGCTCCGAATCCGCTGCTCCGTTTCGGCTTTGTGTGGACGAACCTTCTATACGATAGAGAACGTTAGCGGATACAACTGATATTGTCTCTGTGTGGACGGGGCCTCAATCAGATAACCTGTTGAGAAGAAAGCCTTGAAGTGATGCATCTTTCACACCTGAATCTGTTGCCATGGTTCCTGAATTAATGCGCTGCTTATATCAATCAATCAAAGTTTGTTTATATATCCCACTCTCACACATTTTACATTTGTCTCAGGGGGCATTCCAGTTCATACAGAATGTGCCATCCTCTGTCTTTAGACCCTAAAAAAAAACCTTCCAAAGAAACAAAACCCCTCAGTTAAGAGAGAAAATGGAAGAAATGTCAGGGAGAGGAACAGAGGAGGATCCCTCTCCCAGGATGGACATAGATGTTGTATGTAAATTAAAAAGATAATAAATGTACAACATAAACATTCCAAATGCTAGAAAACAACATTTGTCCATGTATAAGGAGAACATGAAAATGGAATTATCTGTTGTTTAGGCACGCTCCCTCGATGCTTGGATCTAGGTACAGTATGCCCTGCTCTCATTGTCTATTGTAGACTCGTTTTTTTCATATGTAAAAATGAACATATATTATATACTATCATTCAACCAAATCAACCATACTAATTTGGAACACCTGTGTGGATATGCATGGGCTTCAAGACTGTAACAGCTTTATCTATATCCCCAAGCCAATGGAGTATTAATCACCCTGTCTGTGTTGTTAGAACAGCTGAACTTTGAGCCGTATAAAACATTTATGGCCTCATCTTCTGTTTTTACAACTTACATTACTCATTGTTGCCGGATCAGGGATCTTGTTTATTTACTATAGTAATTGGTTTTAAATCCAGTTCCATGTGGTTATTACAGGAAAGCTCTTATTGTGGCTTCCTGAAACCTGCAAACACACACACACACACACACACACACACACACACACACACACACACACACACACACACACACACACACACACACACACACACACACACACACAGCATTCCCAAGATCTACAGTAGGAACCCATTCACGTCACAGCGTCATCATGTGCAGTGATATTAAACACTTTGCCGTCATTATTGGGCTGACATGTGCAGCAGATTTAATGGGAGTCCATTTAGAGGGGGGAAAACATGGTGTAAATCGAGTGTGCTGGATAATTTCAGAAGAGGCAGTGGGGGTGGGGTGGGGGCTGACACTGCAGTAAAGGGATGAGGTATAGCGGGCCCCAGGTGCCTGGCAGCTCCTCAATAGAAGTGTCAGACTGGCTCACAGGGGAAGTTTTACTGCCAGTCTGACTCAGTCAATGTCGACGCTCCATGGAGGAAGCACAACAATAACAGATGTACTTATGTCTGCCAAGTGTGACAATGTCAATGGAATCCTCCTGCTCTCCCTCCCTCCCTCACTCTTTTTCTTTCGGTCTCTCACACAATTTAGCACTGATTTTATTCCCTGATTTTTACAAATGTTGGATTCACCTGTAGAAGATGTAAATGCTGCATATGAGTCCTTCCTAAAAATCTACATATCACTGTATGACAAACATTGTCCCGCTGTACTCCGTACATATAAAGGGACTTATCATCAAAAGCCTTGGATAACCAAGGGCTTACAAAATGCTTGCAAGAAGAAAAATAACCTTTATAAAGACTTCATAACATTTAGGACAAAGGCAATTGAAAAGCAATACAAGGCATATACAAATAAGTTGACAGTTATAATGAGACAAGCAAAAAGAGAATATTATAATAATATGTTAAAAGAAAAGAAATGATATCAAGGGCACATGGAAAATCTTAAATAATGTCATTGGAAATAAATCTGTATCCACCTGCCCAGTCACTTCATTGATGACAAAAATAAGGTTGTAAAAAACATGAATGAAGTGGTACATGAATTCAACTCTTTTTTTGTAAATGTCGGACCTAATCTTGCAAAGACTATTCCAAAACAACACGATGGGCAAAAAGAGGATGGCGGAATTGGGGGAAGTAAAGTGTTGCATTCAATGTTTCTGGGAGAGATAAATGAAATTGAAATTAGATCCATTGTAGACAAATGCAAAAATAAGACTTGGACAGATAGTGATGGGATCAACATGACAATAGTGAAAACAACTATTGACTGTATTCTCATGTGCGAAGGAGGAACCTATTGCGGTGAGCACGTTGCACGTTGTAACTTCCGGTTGTTGTTGTCATCTTCGGGTATCCCGTGTGTCTGTTCTGTTGCTGATAGCTTATTAACTTAAACTTAATCGATCGTTTTAAAACTCTTGATCACGGCAACTGCCTGACGTTGTAATCACACGTTACTACAGCTTAAGCACTCACAACTCTCCTTCTCTTAGCGACTGTAACTCCACAGTTGCCTACACTCTTTTCGGGTTTGCTAACGGTAGCTACTTTAGCTTGATAGCTAGCCATGGCTCTTTCTCCACCCTCTGGTGCTATTTCCTGCTCTTCCTGTCTTATGTTTGGTTACTTCCCGGCCTCCCTTACTGGTAAGGATACATGTGTTAAATGTAGTATAGTTGTTAGGTTGGAGGCGGGAATCATAGCCATAGAAGCCCGGCTCTGCATCTTAGAAAGTAACTCAGCTAAAGTAAAGCCCATGTTAGCCAGTGCGGACCGGCCAAAGGTAGCTCCTCTTAGCCGTCCCCCGGCAACTCCCGAGCAGCAGGGAGACTGGGTGACTGTTCAGAAGGGGCATAACGCGAAACCCGCAGGTCCCCACCAACCCGTTCACGTATCTAACAGATATTCCCCACTCAGCGAGACACCCGCTGAGAAGCCAACTCTGGTTATTGGTAGCTCTATTATGAGACACGTGAATTTAGAGACCGAAGCCTCCACAGTCACATGCATTCCGGGGGCCAGAGCGGGCGACGTTGAGGCGCATCTTAAACTGCTGGCTAAAAATAAACACAAATACGGTAGGATTGTTATTCACGTCGGTGGTAATGATGTTCGTTTACGCCAATCAGAATGCACCAAACTTAATGTGGAGTCGGTGTGTAGTTATGCTAAAACAATGTCGGACACCGTAATCTTCTCTGGTCCCCTCCCCAATCTGATCAATGATGACATGTATAGCCGCATGTCATCATTTCAGCGCTGGTTGTCTTGGTGGTGCCCAGCAAACAATGTGGGCTTCGTAAATAATTGGACAGCCTTCTGGGGAAAACCTGGTCTGATTAAGAGAGACGGCATTCACCCTACTTTGAAAGGTGCAGATCTCATTTCGGCAAACATTTCAGGGCTTTGTGGACGTAATCCATGACAAACTGGAGTTGAGACCAGGAGGCAGAGTCGCAGTCTTACACGCTTCTCTGCGCTCTCTCCTAGGCAGTCACCCATAGGAATCCCGAACCCAATAAAATACCCAATATTAGCGGTGTGTGTGTCTGCCCAAGGACAATTTAAGGTAAAACCTAATAGAGGTGTCATACATAATAACCTAATAAAAGTAAATGTAACAACTACTACAGTGCAACAAAACAGGAAGATTAAATGTGGTCTCTTAAACATAAGATCTCTAGCATCTAAAGCAATATTGGTAAATGATTTAATATCAGATTATAATATTGATATATGCTGTCTCACTGAAACTTGGTTGAGACATGAAGAATATGTCAGCATAAATGAGGCCACTCCACCCAGCCATGTCAACACTCATATTGCTCGACACGGGCCGAGGAGGTGGAGTTGCAGCAATCTTTGACTCAAGTTTACTTATCAATACTAAACCAAAATGTAATTATACCTCTTTTGAAAGCCTCGTTTTTAGTCTTACGCATCTAACCTGGAAAACTTTGCAGCCAATCTTATTTGTTACAGTGTATCGTGCACCAGGTCCTTATTCAGAATTCTTATCAGAATTCTCTGAGTTTTTATCAACTTTGGTTCTTAAAACAGACAAAGTAATTATCGTAGGTGACTTTAATATTCATGTTGACGATGATAAAAATAGCCTTACTGTTGCATTTAACTCTATATTAGATTCTGTTGGTTTCTGTCAGAGTGTAAATAAACCAACCCACTGTTATAATCACACTCTCAACCTTGTTCTGACTTATGGTATTGAAATTGAGCAACTATTAGTCGAACCGCATAATCCTGCTTTATCCGACCATTTCTTAGTAACTTTTGAAGTACTGTTACTAGACTACAAAGCATTTGTCAAAAGCTCTTGCAGCAGAAACCTATCTGTTAGTGCTATAGCCACATTTAAGGAAGAGATTCCACCAATACTTAACTCGATAGCATGTCTGCATGTAAGGGAGGAAACTTATACAAAATGTACACCACCCCAAATTGATCATGTTGTTGATAGTGCTATAGATGCGCTGCGAATAAAATTAGACTCTGTTGCTCCCTTGAAAAAGAAGAAAATAAAGCAACATAGATTAGCTCCATGGCATAATGCCGAAACCCGCAAAATAAAGCAAAAGTCTAGACAACTTGAAAGGATATGGCGTTCCACTAAACTTGAAGAATCTCGTTTAATTTGGCATATTACTCTCAATGAATATAAGAAAGCACTGCGTAAAGCGAGAGCAGCATACTACTGTTCATTAATAGATGAGAATAAGAATAATGCAAGATTTCTTTTCAGCACTGTAGCCAGGCTGACAGAGAGCCACAGCTCCATTGAGCCTTCTATTCCCATAGCACTCAGTAGGAATGATTTTATGTGCTTTTTTAACGATAAAATTGTTACTCTTAGAAACAAAATTAATGACCTCTTGCCTTCGACCAGTATCGTGTTATCAACAGCTCCCGGAATCGTAAGTTCTAATATTACACTAGATAGTAAACTAGAATGCTTTTCAGCCATTAACCTTGAACAATTACATTCAATGATTCTCTCTTCTAAACCATCAACGTGCATGTTAGACCCAATTCCAACTAAGCTGTTGAAGGAAGTTTTTCCATTAATTAGCACTTCTTGATTAAATATTATGAATATGTCTTTATTATCAGGCTATGTTCCACAATCATTCAAAGTAGCAGTGATAAAACCGCTTCTTAAAAAGCACAACCTCGATCCAGAGGTTTTAGCCAACTATAGACCTATTTCTAATCTTCCGTTCCTCTCAAAAATTCTTGAGAAAGCGGTCGCAAAACAGTTGTGTGATTACTTGAAAAACAATGATTTATTTGAAGATTTTCAGTCTGGCTTTAGAACACATCATAGCACAGAGACAGCTCTGGTTAAAGTCACAAATGATATTCTAATAGCCTCAGACAAGGGACTTGTCTCTATTCTTGTTTTGCTCGATCTCAGTGCTGCATTTGATACTATCGACCATGATATCCTATTGCAAAGACTAGAGCACTTGGTTGGCATACAGGGAACTGCTTTAGGCTGGTTTAGGTCCTATCTATCTGAACGCTCTCAGTTTGTACGTGTCAACGATGAATCTTCCACGCAAACCAAAGTTAGCCATGGAGTGCCACAGGGCTCAGTGCTCGGACCTATTTTGTTCACATTATATATGCTTCCGTTAGGCAATATTATAAGGAATCATTCTGTAAACTTTCATTGTTATGCGGATGATACTCAACTATATTTATCAATTACGCCTGATGAAATTAATCATCTAAATAAAATTCAAGACTGCCTTAAGGACTTAAAAACGTGGATGACGTTAAACTTTTTGATGTTAAACACGACCAAAACTGAAGTTATTGTACTTGGCCCGAAGAATCTACGAAACAAATTATCTAAAGATATACTAACTATGGATGGCATTAATTTGGCCTCCAGTGAGACTGTAAGGAATCTTGGTGTTATATTTGATCAGGATTTATCCTTTAACGCCCACATAAAATCAATTTCAAGGACCGCCTACTTCCATCTACGTAACATTGTAAAAATCAGGCATATCTTGCCTCAAAACGATGCAGAGAAACTAGTCCATGCATTTGTTACTTCTAGGCTGGATTATTGTAACTCTTTACTATCAGGGAGTACCAAGAAGTCAATCAAGTCGCTTCAGCTGATTCAAAATGCTGCGGCTCGTGTACTAACCAGAGTTAGGAAAAGGGACCACATTACTCCTGTTCTGGCTGCCTTACACTGGCTCCCTATAGAACACAGGATATAATTTAAAATTCTTCTTCTCGCCTACAAAGCCCTTAATGGGCAGGCGCCATCTTACCTTAAAGAACTCATTATACCCTACTGTCCTACTAGGGCATTGCGTTCCAAGAATGCAGGGTTGTTGGTTGTACCTCGAGTCTCTAAAAGTACAATGGAAGCCAGAGCCTTTTCTTATCAAGCTCCACATTTGTGGAATCAGCTTCCAGTTTGTGTTCGGGCGGCAGACACCCTATCCGTTTTCAAGAGTGCGCTTAAGACCTTCCTTTTTGATAAAGCTTATAGTTAGGGCTGATTAGATTCAGCCCCAAGTTTTGCTGATATAGGCTTAGTTTGTCGGGGGACATCTTACTTCTTCTTTCTCTCTGTCTATACCCGTGTACTCTCATGTTCCGATTAACCCAGCTTCCCCAAATGTCTTTCTTTTTGGGGTCTATATATGCTGGGATCCGGAGTCATGGATGATCCTGCGGTCCTGTGTCCTGGATCGCGAGCGTTGGATCTTGAGTCGTGGCTGTGGTCCTGGATCATAGGTCCTGGATGGATATCCTCGTGGATTCATCTTCCTATTATACACACATGCATTTCCAAACATTTGGACTACCTATGTTGCAAATGTATTATCTTTTCAATTTACACACGGCATCTATTGCACGTCTGTCCGTCCTGGGAGAGGGATCCCTCCTCTGTTGCTCTCCCTGAGGTTTCTCCCATTTTTCCCTTTAAACTGGGTTTTCTTTGGAAGTTTTTCCTTGTACGATGTGAGGGTCTAAGGACAGAGGGTGTCGTATTGTCATACTGATATTCTGTACACACTGTGAAGACCACTGAGACAAATGTAACATTTGTGATATTGGGCTATATAAATAAACATTGATTGATTGATAATTAAACCGCTAAGCTACATCTTTAATCTTTCATTTCAGACGGGTATTTTGCCTGATAGCATGAAAATAGCTAAAGTTATCCCACTTTTTAAAACAGGGGACAAAAGCCAATTTACCAACTACAGACCAGTGTCCTTGCTTTCACAATTTTCAAAGATCCTTGAGAAATTGTTTGTCCAAACATTTGATAATTTTATTGAAAAAAAAGAGTTATTGAGTGAGAGTCAGTATGAATTTAGGAAAAATCGATCTACAGCTTTAGCTTTCATGAAAATAACAGAAGAAATTACAACAGCTATAGAAAGAAAGAAATACACAATAGGTGTATTTATTGACTTAAAAAAGGCATTTGACACATAGACCATTACCTATTAATGTCGAAATTACATAGATACGGAGTGAGAGGAGTAGTTCTAGATTGGTTGAAAATGTATTTAGATAACAGACAACAATATGTAGAATTTTCTGGTAGTACATCGGAGTGTATGAACATAGAATGTGGTGTCCCGCAGGGCTCGGTTTTAGGGCCTAAACTTTTTATTTTGTACATCAATGACATGTGTGAAACGTCAACAAGCAGACGACACAAATGTATTTTGTTCAGGAGATGATTTAAACATTTTAGCAAAGTGTATTGGACATGAAATGGTCAAACTTAAAAGATGGTTTGATGAAAATAAGTTAACCCTAAATTTGAATAAAACGAAGTTTATGGTTTTTGCTAATAGAAAAAAAGATGAAAACATTTCACTGTCCATTGATGGAGTTTTTATTGAAAGGGTTTCTGAATTTAGATTCTTAGGTGTGACGCTGGATGAAATAAGATGTTGCTCCTTTTCGCTCAATGGTGGAGTCATGTTCTATGGCAATTGTTGTACATTTGGTTTTGCGTACCATGAGCGGGACAAATAAAAATGAAATGAAATGAAATCATCACAGCTCCGCCGCTGTGACGGACTGTTGAGCCGAGCAAAATACACTAAGAGTTAGACCTAACACACTTAGCAAGTTTACTCTGGAACTAGCTAAGAATATATTTATTCTTTACTGTCGGGTCACTCATTACAGGTTCAGCACGAGACTGACGGGCTGTCAGGAGAGGGAGGCAAGGCAAGGCAAGTTTATTTATAGAGCACTTTTCGACACAGGGTAATTCAAAGTGCTTTACAAAAAAGAAATGAAAGACATTAAGCATTAAAAAAAAGAAAAGCTAATAAAATAAACATTAAGGAAAAATACATGGATAAAAGTTACAGTGCAGTCTAAAATATGAATAGTTCAATTAAACATTACAAGAAAAAGTACATGGATAAAAGTTACAGTGCTAATAAAATAAACATTAAGGAAAAATACATGGATAAAAGTTACAGTGCAGTCTAAAATATGAATATTTTCCATATATTTAATTTAGACAGACTTTCTTCACCATATTTTGCTCGCATGACATCCACAATCGGACCCTCAGGAGGCTGTACACACCCCCTCCCCTGCTTTGCTTCCATAACAAAGTCTTTAAAGTGTTACCAAAACACTCCGTGTTACCAAAACACTATTTTTCATCCGTCGATGCCAGATATTCCAAATATCTCTTTCGAGCAGTCCCTCTCATAAATGTCATGGAGTTTAATTACGTTTAAACATTACAAGAAAAAGTACATGGATAAAAGTTACAGTGCAGTTTAAGATATGAAAAGTTCAATTAAAAGCAGCGACAAAAAGAAAAGTCTTCAGCCTGGATTTAAAAGTAGTAAGAGTTGCAGCGGACCTGCAGGTTTCTGGGAGTTTGTTCCAGATATTTGGAGCATAATAACTGAATGCTGCTTCTCCATGTTTAGTTCTGACTCTGGGGACAGAAAGCTGACCCGTCCCTGAAGACCTGAGAGATCTGGATGGTTCATAGTTTAGCAGGAGGTCAGAGATGTATTTTGGGCCTAAACCATTCAGTGCTTTATAAACCAGCAGCAGTATTTTGAAATCTATTCTTTGACACACAGGAAGCCAGTGTAAAGACTTCAGAACAGGAGTGATGTGATCCACTTTCTTAGTGTTAGTGAGGACTCGAGCAGCAGCGTTCTGAATCAGCTGCAGCTTTCTAATAGATTTTTTAGTGAGACCTGTGAAGACACCATTGCAGTAGTCGAGTCTACTGAAGATAAAGGCATGGACAAATTTTTCCAAATCCTGCTGTGACATTAGTCTTTTAATCCTAGATATATTCTTTAGGTGATAGTAGGCTGATTTAGTAACTGTTTTAATGTGACTGTTGAAACTCAGGTCAGAGTCCATGACTAGACCTAGATTCCTGGCTTTATCTGTTGGTTTGAACATTGCAGACTGAAGCTCAGCGCTAACTTTTAAACGTTCTGCCTTGGCTCCAAAGACCATTACCTCAGTTTTATCTTTGTTTAATTGGAGAAAGTTCTGACACATCCAGTCATTGATTTGTTCAATGCACTTACTCAGTGTTTGAATTGGAGCATAGTCTCCTGGTGAAATTGTTACGTACATTTGTGTGTCATCTGCATAGCTATGGTAACTTATTTTGTTGTTCTTCATTATCTGAGCCAGTGGTAGCATGTAGATGTTAAAGAGAAGAGGCCCCAGGATGGAGCCTTGAGGAACCCCACATGTCATATTTATCAACTCAGATGTGTATTTACCTATAGAAACAAAGTTGTTTATATCCTTTAAGTAGGATTTAAACCAATTTAGAACTGTTTCCGAAAGTCCCACCCAGTTTTCCAGTCGGTCTAGTAATATGCTGTGGTCAACAGTGTCAAACGCAGCACTGAGATCTAATAATACTAACACTGAAGTTCTGCCACTGTCTGTGTTTAAGTGGATGTCGTTAAAGACCTTTACAAGAGCCGTCTCAGTGCTGTGGTTTGGACGAAAGCCTGACTGGAACACATCAAAACAACCATTTAAATGCAAGAAATTACTTAACTGTTGAAAAACAACTTTTTCAATGATCTTACCTAGAAATGGCAGGTTTGATATGGGCCTGTAATTGTTCATTACTGAAGCATCTAGATTATTCTTTTTTAAGAGAGGTTTAATGACTGCAGTTTTCAGGGCCTGTGGAAAAATACTTGAGTGAAGAGATTTGTTTACTATATGAAGTAGTTCTGAGGCCATGCAAGGCAAAACATCTTTGAAAAATCCTGTTGGAATAATATCAAGGCAGCAGGAGGAGGATTTCAGAAGTTGTATAATGTCCTCTAGGTTTTTATCATTAATCTGATGGAATTGTGTCATGATGTCTGAATTGATGTTAAGTGGACACATAGACAGCACATTTGCTGTTCCTGATGCAGAGGCACTGACTGCTTGTCTGATTTTCTGAATTTTGTCAGTGAAAAAGGAGGCAAAATCATTGCACGCCCTGGTGGTTAGAAATTCAGAGGCTACTGACACTGGGGGGTTAGTTAGTCTGTCGACGGTAGCAAACAAGGCACGTGCGTTGTTTTTGGTAATGATGTCAGAGAAGAATGATTGTCGTGCGTTTTTCAATTGCAAATTATAAAGGCCAAGTCTCTCTTTATAAATTTCAAAGTGAACCTGGAGATTTGTTTTTCGCCACCTGCGTTCAGCTTTTCGACATTCTCTTTTTTCTGTTTTAACGGTCATGGCCTTTCTCCATGGAGATATTTTCTTCCCAGTCACTTCCTTTACCTTAATTGGAGCAATGGCATCTATAACATTTTTAATTTTTGAATTAAAATGATCTACTAGCTCATCTACTGAGATGTTAGCAGGGGCAAGTGTGGAAGAAAAATTCTGAGTAAACATTTCCCTAGTATTTTCAGTTAAATATCGCTTTGTGGTTACCTCTTTTTGAACACTTGTGTGAACAGAAATAGAGCTCTCAAAGAAAACACAGGAATGGTCAGAGAGCGCAACATCAGTCACCACAACCTTAGAGATATTCAGACCCTTTGAGATAATTAAGTCCAGAGTGTGCCCCTTATTGTGCGTGGGCTCCGTCACAGAGGAAAAGAGAGGAAAAGAGAGCACCCCGTTTATTTTTCCAATGTTATTATCCAGAATTACTGTAAACCTTTGAATAAAGTAGTTAATCTACTATTAGTAGTTTGTTTAAGTGCATTAATTACGTTTTTTTTAGGGCTGTCAAACGATTACAATTTTTAATCAGATTAATCACAGCTTAAAAATTAATTAATCATGATTAATCACCATTCGAACTATGTCCAAAATATGCCATTTATTTATGGATATTGTTGTGGGAATGGAAAGATAAATGAAAGATGGCGGATATATCCATTTAACATACAGTATCTATGTTTATTATAAAAAATGTCTGCGTGTCAAAATGAAAGACAGCCCACACACCAGGGTTTCCGTTAGCCGGTAATTACCGGTTTTTAGCTGGTAAAATGTATAAAAAACCGGTAAATTCAAAACCTGACGGTCAAAATGTCTGGTAATAATTAGGGAGGCTCCGATCGATCGGCCGCCGGTCATTATCGGCCGATATTCACTCTTAATAGTTTGATCGGTGCTCTCTATAAAGGCCGATCAGGAGAGCTGGATCTGATCGATATGGACATAAACGCGAGTGAAGTGTAACCGGACGCGAGAGAGAGATCAGATCAGCTGCTGAGTCTGACGAGATGGGTCTGTCTGCAGACCGCAGCAAGGAGGCGTTTCCTATAGGGGCGTTTCCTAACTTTTTTTATCCAGCTGCTTTTATAAATCCTCGCAGAAGAAGTCATTGTTCTAGTGATGGGAATTCCGGCTCTTCTTGCTGAGCCGGATCATTTGGCTCACCAAGAAGAGCCGGCTCTTTTGGCTCCCAAAGGGCTCTTCAGTTTACCACATATTATACCTTTTAATTAAATCAAATGTAGCGCTGTTTTGACTAATGATTTATATGTGTACACATATATCACTTAAATTATTCAAGACATCCTTTGTACTAAAGTATTACAAAGTAAAAATTACATGTTTAATATAAATTATTTGCTGTGGCCAATTGTTTTCATTGCATTTACAGACCCGTGTAACTCTCTGATACCACCCAATGAATGCATTGACTTGCTTGTAGAACCACGCTACACAAAACAGATGGCAACACCTATAAAAACTATTTTAAAAAAAGGGGCTACTGTATCAACCTATATAAAGTATATAAATATAGTTTTTCTCCCTGCAGGAGAGGGGAGCGTGCTTTGAGATCAACTGCTATGCTGCAGCGGGGAGAAGAGGGGGACAAAAAGAAATCTCCGTCCTCCGTGTTTTATTCTTATAGAAGTAAGAAGAGAAGTAACGGGGCAGAAACCCTCCTTTTTACGCAGCGGTCCAGACATAGACATCATAGCTACGGCGACATATATTCAGTTGCCAGTTACTTTTGGCATTAGGGCAGGGATATCTTTCAAGGTTTGACATCATGAATTGTGCTACTTTTAAAGCAAGCAACGATGTTTTCAAATCTGTAATCAAAAAGCTCCTCAAAAACACTATAGAAGCAGTTCCTGCCGTTGTTACGTTCGTTCAAACAGTAACAACGGACTACTTTTCTTAGCGGATGCATGTCAATTTAAATCAATACAAAAAACAATTTTTTAAATCAATAAAATCTTTTTCTAAATCCATAAAAGCATTTCAATTATTATTGGGAGTCATGTCGTTACTTTGTTGATAATGTGGCCATGTGTAATAAGCGGGATAATGTCCACATTGAACATTGCATAATGTGCCTTCATGCCGATCTAGATCCCTCCGCAAAAACAAAATAAAAAACGTCTCGTTCGCGAGCCGGCTCCCGTCGTTCACTATAGGAAACGCCCCTATAGGAAACGCCCCTATAGGAAACGCCTCCTTGCTGTGGTCTGCAGACAGACTCAATAGAGAGGCGAAGTCACGCCCATCTACTTCCGGCCCATGGGACCCCGGAAGCGAAAAATTAACATTGAATTCAATGGAAAGAGAACACGTATCTTTTGATCCCGTTTGAATTGTGCCACGAACTACACATATGATGTTTGTCAATCTTAAACAATAAGTTCCATGTCAAAAAAGTCACATTTTGTTGTAAAACTGTTGAAATATAAGACTATGAAAAATACGCGACTACAAAGACTACAAATCCCAAATCCCATTCTGGCTCGCGTAAGTGATGTCACAGGCGATAATTCTCCAAGTGGTTGCGACTCGTAATTAAAGCGAAGAAGAAGATCTCATAACCGATTTATTCCCTCCAATAAATAAGAGATTGCTAAAAATAAATTAACTTTTACAAGATGCCTGTGTGCTTTGTACCAGGTTGTAATCACATAAGTGATCAAACCACTTGCTCGTTCTATCGCTTCCCGTCTGATGAAAGGACCAGGAGTCGCCGGATCAGACATATCAGGTAATATACATGTTGTGCATGGAACACAGTCAAGCTAGCTACATAGCTAGTAGCGACGAGTAGCGAGCACGTTAGTTAGCATTACATTACTTTAGTAATGGTAGCCTTACCATGACATTATTATTTTATTACATGAAGTAAACTAGAGCAAACAGATATTGTTCTAAACTGTATTAAAGTAAACAGGTATTATCTTGAACTGTATTGAAGTGAACATGTATTATTTGGGACTGTTTTAAAGTAATCCTATATATATATAAACCTTCTTACATACACTTTCCCAGACACCCTGACACACACAATACACTCCCTGACCAACACACAAACACACACACACGTCCTTTTCAAGGTTCTTGTTGGGGCCAATATAATCTCAAGTACTGATAGCTTTGCATGACATTCTTCTGGACGTGTTTCATTGTGATGACAGTAAGGGTGAGTCAATCTGTTTGTTGGAAATACAGTAGTTGAGTGATTACTGAGAGAAAATTATTAGAAGAGATAATTATTCAGAGTGTTGTTACTTTAAAGTGTTGTTACCAGTGGCGAAGCGTGTCTATCACAACTGGACCTTCTGTAGACACAAACGCCCCGCACGCCGCAGCAGCAGCCGCCGTTGTCAGATTTAAATGCACAACAGCGCGTACTACACTCAGGACACACATTAACGAACCATTCATCAAAAAGTGTGTGGAAACAAAATGCAACCAGCTCAACGAGATGCATAACCATTAACCAGCAAATAAAAAGTAGTCTCACTCACCCATGGTCCTCACTTAAGGACGAAATCCATCCTCCTGTCCTTTTGGATGAATTTTTCGATCACCCGGTCATAAAGCTGATCACTGCTTTTCAGGTCCAAAAGAAGTTGCCTTTCAATTGCCATGGAAGCTAATGCAGAGAGTCGGGATTGTCCTGTTCTGTTCCGTGCATATGTTTTTATCCGTTTGAGGGCGGAAAATGTCCTTTCCACAGATGCAGTGCTGACGGGGATCGTTATAACCAGACAAATCAGTGCATATAGCTGATGCATGCTGTCACAAAGTTCTTTTCGTTGGAAAAAGAAAAGGAGGTCAGATGGGTTCTTTCCCTGAAAATCTGTCATACAATACATCACAGACAGTTCTGTCTTCAGCCGAGACAAGTCAAAGTGCGGCCCGTAGCTCTCTGTGAGGCTTGCGAATGCAGTTGCAGGGAAGTTGCTGTTAAAGCTGGTGAACTGTTGAGGGTCCAGAAGAGAAAGGAATGACAGTTTTTCGTGATCTTTAAACCGATTTTGCACCTGATTTAAAATGTTCTCAAGAATGCCATTGTGCAGCTTCTTGTAGTGTGAGCGAGAATCTCCGTGGGCTCTCCGTCCAGTTGGCAGGCCGGTGTCCTGCACAGTCTCATCATATATTTGATCAAAACGATCCCTCTGCCCTTCAATGCAAATGCAAAAATCTTCCACCCTTGTCAGACAAAACTGCATGTCGAATGACTTGTTCTGTAAGATGTCGAAGAGCACATCTGCATGCGCAAATATGTCGTTAAAAGTTGAAAGGAAAAATCCAAATTCAAAGTTGCCCAGGTTTGATAGGTAGCCATCAGCACTGAGAATGGCAGCATCATCAAAATCCTCGTGGTGTTCAACTATGTAGTCAAACAGATCCTTAAGAGCATCCTTCTTTTCAAAGACAGTGCACACCAATCTTGATGCAAAATTCCACCTGGTTGGTGCCACTCGTGGCAGTCGCTTCTGGCATATTTCATCAAGCAGCTGCGTTCGTTTTGGTGATCTAGAAAAGAACGCAGCCAGGCCAGAAAGGTGTGAGAAGAAAATTCTGCATTCTTTAATTTTAGCTACACCTTGAGATAAAACCAAATTAAGGGCATGTGCATAACAGTGTATGAAAAGTGCCTGTGGGATCTTTTCCTTGACCTTGGCTTGGACTCCGTTCAGCCCCGATGCCATAACGGCAGCACCGTCATAGCACTGGGCTACAAGTTTGTCCATGCATCCATGTTCCTCCAAGAACTCAAGGGCCATGGCTGCTACATCCTGTGCCCGTTTCTTCCCTGTCACATCCTCAAATTTGACGAACCTCTCTTTTACGCCACTGTCTGTTACAAAACGAAGAACAAACGATAACTGTGCAGCATTGCTGACATCTGTTGTTTCATCCAGCATTAAAGCTACGAAGGGTGCTTTACTGATTTCTTCTTTGATGGTCTCACCCATCACTTCGGCCACAGCACTTATCAAGTCGTTCTGTATTTGACTCGAGGTTCCAATGAACACCTTAGAAGTGGACAAATGGTAGTGCAAGTCTGGATCATATTCTGCTATGAAAGTAAGCAGCTCCAGGTAATTACCTCGATTGGCTGATTCTCTGCTCTCATCATGGCCCCTGAAAGGTAACTCCTGTTTCCCAAGGAAAATCACACAGTGGATCAGACGTTTCAAAATATCCCGATTTTTGTTCACCTTTTCATTATGAATGATCGTTTCTCTACGTCTCTGTTCGTCCAGCTGTAGATCAATCCTTGTGTCTCCAAAAGTCTTCATGGTGACCGTTGCCTTAAGATGCCCCGCTGTGTTTTGGTGTTTTTGTGCAGCCTTGGTTAAACAGCTCAGATTGTCGTAGCCTTTCCAATTCCATGCCCCCTTTTCGGTCCCAAAAAGCAAGCACTCCCAGCAGTAGAGCCTTTTGTGACTAACTGAGCCCGTAAGCCACGGGTATCTTTCCCAGTTGCTAGCCTGGAAATGGCGAACATAGCCTTTAGCAACCTGATTCAGCTCCAGATTTGCAGGCGTTGGGCGCCCTTTTTTTACAATGTCCGTCTTTTCAGTGAATTGTCGTCTTGAAAAAGGAACCGACAATAATTCCGCAACAACATCTTCTTCACCTGTTGCCATGTCAACGTTAAACTGAATAAAACAGAAAATGAATTATTACGTCCCATCAATAGTATATCCTGTGTCTCGCACCTGTCAGAACTAACGGGCCTTCTAGCATACCCTGCACCGTGGGAAACTCCGAAAGAATACGCCCATTGGCTACAAATCAATATATGATTGGTTGATCAAACTGTCAGAGTGTTCGCTCTCATTCAGTTCAACGACCAGGGCCTTCGATCAAGGATACAGAATACCCACAGACGCAGAAACAGATCTGATTGGTTGCATTTCTTTTCTAAAAAATGCGTAGTGCAAGGTCCGAGAAGGACAAAAAAAAACACGTAACACTGTTTATTACAGATCAACAACACAGATACGATTCTCATTTATAAAATGTATTTACATTTTATTACATTTAATAAAATTGTATTTATATAATTAAATCGATAAATGTATGTAATGTATATCTGAGTTATCAGGGTATTCTCTGAATACCTTGAAGGCCCTGACGGTTCGCCACTGGTTGTTACTGACCTTTTTCTCTTTTATTTCCTTTCCCTCACCTGTAACTGCTGAGACCCTGAGGAACATGCACACTGGACTGACCTGCTCTGGCAACCTGATTTCCACTGTACGTAATAGTATTTGGTTATGGTATATTATTTATATACATCAAAGGCACACTGCACCCCCCAGAGAAACACATGTATTGAGTGTGATATTTTGCATAGGTCAAGTGAAATCATCTTTACACACGAGAAAACTGTAGGAGCGGCAACTTGTTTTGAAATTGAATTTTTAATATCCGATAATAAAGTTTATCTGTTTTCTTTATTCTTCTCTCTTCCCAGCTCCATCCATCACCGTGCTCTGTTCCTGCAGATCCTGCTTGCTAATCAATGCTTTATTTTTTTACACAATTACAAATAAAGTCAATGTATTGTATGACATGAAGTTGTGCTTCATTCGGAGTCAATAATACATTCATTCTGCCTTCAACTGCACAATGATTGTGGACTGCACCGACATCCATGTAGCTGCCCCCCAGTAAGATGAACCAAGCAACGACGGTCACTATCATGCCCGAGGACATCCAGCTGGCCCGCCGCATCCGCGGAGAGAGGGCTTAGACTGACCTGAGACCAGCACACCCAAACACAACGGCTCTTTTAAGAGCCACCTACAGTTTCAAAGAGTTGCAATCCTACGTTATTATAATGATTAAACTGGTTCATGTATCACTTAGTTTACTGAACCGTGATGAATGAAAGAAATGAGTGAGGTCGTGGTTTACTGAAGTTACAAAGACATTAATATATGAGTAACAGGTCAGTGTAAATACAAGCTTCTGTCAATTATGGATCATTCAAACTATGTACAAATAATATGTAATAACGTTCTAAAATAAGTATTCGGTATATTCCTTGATAGCTTTTGGAGAAGGTTGTTTTTAAGTTTACTAAAATCTATCGTTTCAACTGTTTCACTTTATAAAAAGGAACAGGTGAGTAGAGCATCATTGAGTTTCTTATTCTGTCAGTAAATTATCCAAATGAAATGTTTATCATTATTTTAGTCAACCCTAAACAAATTGATTGTACCTTTTTAATAATGACCTTACATGGTCGCCAAAGTTAAATTAACTTCAGAAAATCAAATCAATTAATTTCTCCAACAGTCAACTATTTTCATAAAGAATATATATATTTTTCAAAGTCAACTTTATTGTCAATCTTACTCAGTTTGTGTTTATAGACAGAGAGATCAAAAATACTTTTAAATCAAATACAATTATACAATTTACAGATATGTATACAAATATATATATATATATATATATATCCTATATACACCATCATGTATCATGATGGTGGACACTTCACTGTCTGGATGGCAGCTTGCTGGTCTCTGCTCAGTCGCATTGAGGCAAGAATTGCCTCAAGGCCCCATGCCCCTTCACCAGCTCCGGCACGGTGACAATGGCCTGATGTTGAGGCCGCGGCTCTGGCTCAGGTGACAAAAGCCATGCCATGCTACACTGTGCGCCCCTCAGTGCAGACCTGAACCAGTCTACATCCTGAGTGGCGATGTCTCTGGCCAGTGGGTTGTATGTCTCCTCTCACTGTTGGTAGAGTTGAGACACCGGCTGGACTACTTTGGAAGTGCCAGGTTTCCTCCACTGGCACTCGACATCTGTGGAGCTGATCTGCCACATGGCACATATTGCCAATGCTGCAGCGTGGCTGCATTTGTGCATCCCCCGTGCACAATCACAGACAGCGCTCTGCATCGCGCCATCGTCTCCCATGCAGATCTGTACAAATAAAGTAAGTACCATGTTTGTTAGCATGCTATAATAGATTGAATGAGCAATAATACAAGGATGGTCCGGATCTGGGGGTGGGAGGGGTTATTTTTCCATAGTTTTATCCTCTTGTCCTCTTGTTGTTATTGTTTGTTTTTTCTGTATTTTTTGTAATTTGTGTTGTACTGGTTGTATTTTTCTAAATGTGTATGAATATATTTTTGAAAAATATTTGATCAACAATAAAAAAGGACTTGGTCAGGATCTAGACTCAGTGTGTAGTTTATTAATTCATCAATGCTCTCTGCATTAGGAAAACACATACCAGTGTACCAGAGGGAGTCACACACAGCTCTGCCTGGATAACCAAACAAATTGACAAGATAACCAAAACCCTTGAATCTACACACAGCAAATAAACTCAAATGACACAACGAGATGTAAAAGGAGATCACACATACAGTATAGTCGATATAAAACTGGCCGCTTCAATCTGAAGAGCAACTAAAACAAAACACGGGAGTTTACCTTGTGCTTGTGAACACTAATGTTATCCACAGCATACACAGAGACCACGAAGTTCTTAAGGAGAAAACTAGTTCCTGAAACAAAACACGTTAGTGTACATTGTTAGCTAATGTTAGCTAGCCTAGCTGACATTAACGTTACACATTGCACTCATATTACTCACCGAAACCATGTAAAGCCGGTCCCGCTGCTCTTACAGAACCGACTAACTCCCCTTTCGTGTATGTACAGCTCTCAACGTGTCCAGACTTGTAGTGATTTTCACCTCGTTTTATACTTTTATTCTCATTCTGAAAGAAACAGGTGACATTTGCTAACATGACGGCCGTCTTTGTGATGGTGACGCGTATTGTGCGAGACGAGAGACCTGTAGTTCACTCAGCGGTTTCACACAAAAAAATGTGTAACTTCACATTTTTATTTTTTTGACTTGCAAAATATTCTTTTAAATTGACAAACATCATATGTGTCATTCGTGGCACAATTCAAACGGGATCAAAAGATAACCTTTCTCTCTCCATTGACTTCAATGTATAATTTCATGCTTCGGGGTGCCATGGAGGCTCCCGGAAAGGGAGAGACTTCGCCTCTCTATTGAGTCTGACCGAGACACGCAGCTCTGCATGAGCACCTGAAGCCCCGCCCTCTGTTTAGCGAGCTGCATGAAACTGACGGGCTGTCAGGAGAGAGAGGGAGAGAGAGGAAAAGAGAGGATCCGTTTATTCATTCAAAGTTGATGTAAACTTCTGAATAATGTACGTTATCTACTACAAGTAGTTTGTTTGAATGTAATAATTATGTTGTTTGTTGTTTGTGGAATCATTTATTGAAAAATGAATCTGAATTTTTAGATCTGTTACGATTATAAACTGAAGCAATATAAAAATGAGCCCCGTGAACTGAGTTTTAAACTGAAGCATATCTGCTCATAGTCCGGTAATTACCTGCTAGCAGAAACTCTGCTACACAACTATTATTATTATTATTGAAATATGACCGGTAAGTTTCAAATTAGTCCGGTAAAATAAATTCTGCCCGGACATTTGACCGGCGAGAAAAAATCCTAGCGGAAACCCTGCCACACACCTATCAATCATCAAACCGTGGGGTCTTAATTCATTACGTGTTGATTTCTATCAACGGGGGAGTACTTCAGGAAAGTCGACAGAGGCTAGTGGAGTACTTCGTGACCACAGAGTGTGAACGTTGTGATCAGCTGTTTTAGCGCAGTTCTCCAGCGAAGGGGGGAGTCTCCCTCCGCAGCCGGTTGGCGTAGTTTTGGCACAGTTCCGTTGTACAGACCGACGTTAACAGCAGCCCTGTCTGTGCACACGGAGATCGACTCTGTCGTCCGGTGATCTAACCGCCTTCTGTAAAAGCTTCACAAGTACGTCGGTACGCATTTCAGATTACGCACATAACCTGCGTACCAGTTATGTGCACCCCTGTACCAGAGCCATATTATTACTATTATATGGCTCTGCCCTGTACTACAGCAAAATGATTCTCCGTCGGGACTTCCTGCAACAACACCACGCCGTTATCAAAGAAGACGATCACTTCGTGACAAAAGTTTTCAAAACCGTGGCTACTGAAATCAATCTTACTAACTGCTGTCTGTGCAATTTACTCCGCGCCAGTTGGCAGACTTTATTTTGCTAACTTTAACATAATTTTTCATGGTGGGGCTAAGCCATTTCTTGGTATGGGTGTAGCCTACCCTAGCCATACCCTGGCTCTGCCACTGGTGGCATGTATGGGGCGGGCCATTCTGCACATGCGTTAAATGCGTTAAATATTTTAACGCAATTAATTCAAAAAATTAATTACCGCCGTTAACGCGATAATTTTGACAGCACTAGTTTTTTTTCCCCCATTAACATAAAATAAATCTCACGTACCCACTGCAGTACTCCAACGTACCGCTAGGGGTCCGCGTACCCCCATTTGAGAACCACTGCATTAGTCCTCACTAAATTAGGAAAAGTCATGAAATGCTAAGCAAAACAAATAATGTGAATGTGGTCAAATTGACCCCAAGGATAAGGGTCTGTCACACCAACCCAGTCTCACGGCATTTCGTGTTCACCAACACGATTTGTAATCTATTGATTCGTGTTCACCATCACGATTTGCCCCTTTTTTTCGTGTTGCACAGCATGATTTTAAAAGCAATGTATTTCTACCGGTAACGTGTTTCGTGCTTGCAGGCTGCAGCACGTCTTTTTCTCCGGTCGGGTCGTGGAAGACCGGAAGCTGCGGGGTTCATAAAAACATGTTCTTACTCAATATCAAGCCACAATTATTGCTTTTATTTTAAATCGTATAATTTCGGACTTTTGTTGCCGTCTGTGAGGAAAATAAATGGGGCTCAGAGCCTCAGGATACTGAAATCTGTATTTTTAAATATGTTTTCCTTCTAATTTGTTATTCTTTTCAAAATAACACACTGTTATTTACTCACCAATAACACACAATTATCCTTGCTTTTATTTATTGGTTTAATTCCATATTCTCGGGCTTTTTTGGTGTCCGTCAGGAACTGAATTTCAAAATAAAAATAACCGGAAACAGACGTAGGCCTATAAGGGACATTTCGAGTTTAGGATGGCCGAAAACACTACACTACCCATAATCCCCAGCTATCGTTTAGGACTACAGTTCATGTAAGGTTACGCAGAGCGTCAAACAGCTGTGTGAAATGGAACGAAACCACGCCAGACTATCCAAAACTGGAATCGAACGCCCCCCCCAGAACTACACATGCTGGCTATTGTGTTTCGCAAAATGTTCTATGGGACGTCTCTTCTGAACTTTTTCGTTTTTCCCACAATTAGAAGTTGCCATTATTAAACACATTGGTGTTATCAAATGTAAAACATATAATTAATAAATGGGTGAAAATCACTTGTGTCCATATTGCGCAGCATTATATTAATGCCGTATACCCACATGACAGCTCATTGCTACTTTGTAATTCTACTCCACTACAATTCAGAGGTTAACCTGGTATTTTTACTCCACTGCATTTATTTGAGTTACTTTGCAGATTCTGATTAATTATGTGAAATATAAACAACCCTTAAATCAGACTTTAGTTACACCTGAGTAAAATTCAGGTAAGGTGATTGTCAAGTGCCAACAATCAGGAGAGATATTTGATCGTTGGTGCTTGAGAAGACTAAACATGTATCTGCAATTGACATGAATGGAAACAAGTAATAAAGTATATTCATTACTCGTTATTCTCTACTAATAGTTAATTAAAGACTAATAGTTAATTAAAGACTGTATATTATGGCTATTTTGCACATCCCTTTCAAGATGTATTGACATATCATACACAACGACGGTGTAGTTATGCAATGAATGAAAAACTTGGGTCACAGGTTCCTCAACAGTGTATTACAAGACATCTATCAATATGTGTGTACCTCCACCATTAAACTGTAATATTCTGCACATTTCTTATTCTATCTACATACATAAGAGTATAATTAATGTGTATAATATCAGTTAAAATAAGTGCTTCAACATAGTTAACATAGCAGGAAAGCAATATATTAGACGTTAATTACTTTGTCAGGCTTAATATTTAATGTTTAAATAAAGGTTAATCCGTTTTTCTGTTTTGCACCTCCTCCTATTAATATCTGTGTACATCCTGCACTAAACTGTTTTATTGTAGAGATCACTTATAGTATCTTCTTGATTTTGTATATTCTATATTTATACTTTCCCCCTATGAAAGTAGTACTCTTAATATTTTTTTAATCAAATATAACACATAAAAACAATAATTCAATAACGTGCTTTAACCACTAGGAGGTGCACACAAGGTGCACACAGCCATAATAACTTTGTATTATTAGTGTGTATGTACAACATCTGAAGATGTATAGTTTTATGCATGCTTTCACATCATTTTACAGCATATTGCTATACTATTTCAGACTCAGTATTTACATTCTTACATTCAAAGAAAATCAGTAATATCTTTGAAAACTACAGTCCTTTTCTATCAGCTGTGCACCGTAATGGTGTAAATATAACCTATCTATGAATTAGATCAAATGTAAAAGTCAGCCGAATTAGTGTTGATCCTGCAAGGAGACGTATTGTGTGAAGAGAAATTGAAGATGTTGTTAAATTGTTGATATATTTAAGATCCACGTCAAGTATTCAGTTTCGGCGCCATTTCTTCCAGTTTTTCCAAAGGTCTTCTCATCAGGGCGCTATAAATAAAGAACTACGGCAGATCTGTAATATGTAATGCAGCCGAACCGTGTATTACAATGCCGTTATGTGATGACTTTCAAAGAGAAAAGCAAGAGCACTCGGAATTATGTATTATTTTATACTTTTAAAATGTTTTCCGGATTTCATATAATATAAACACCAAATCCAAGCATGCATTGCGGCTAACACATCCAATCAGCGAGCTTAAAACCATAGCTGAGGATCTTGGGTAATCGCTCGAAATGCCTATGTCTGTTTCCGGTTACATTTATTTTGAAATTCAGTTCCTGACGAACGCCAAAAAAGCCCGAGATTATGGAATTAAACCAATAAATAAAAGCAAGGATAATTGAGTGTTATTGGTGAGTAAATAACAGTGTGTTATTTTGAAAAGAATAACAAATTAGAAGGAAAAAAAGATTTAAAAAATACAGATTTCAGTATCCTGAGGCTCTGAGCCCCATTTATTTTCCTCACAGACGGCAACAAAAGTCCGAAATTATACGATTTAAAATAAAAGCAATAACTGTGGCTTGATATTGAGTAAGAACATGTTTTTATGAACCACACAGCTTCCGGTCTTCCACGACCCGACCGGAGAAAAAGACGTGCTGCAGCCTGCAGGCACGAAACACGTTACCAGTAGAAATACATTGCTTTTAAAATCGTCCTGTGCAACACGAAAAAAAGGGGCAAATCGTGATGGTGAACACGAATCAATAGATTAAAAATCCTGTTGGTGAACACGAAATGCCGTGAGACTGGGTTGGTCACACGTGTATAATTCTCCCATGTATACAATTGGGCTCCTCTGCTTGCTGAACAAGACCAAATACCTGATTCTCCACTGAATGAACCAGATTAAATTACATGTACTGATGATATATACTGTTTCTGTATACCAGTATGCACAGCAAATGAATAAGTCCTAAACTAAAATTAAAAACAGGTACTTCTCAGCACTGTTTATATTACCCATAATCCATTGCATACTGTTTTATTTTCTTTGAGTTCTCTAGTAACTCCCTCTCCCACTTAACACCTGAGTGTCCTATTTGACCCATCTGTCAGCGGGCAAAAGGCTGCTACACCTGAATAACCATGTGGGTGGAGACACTAACCTCGAGAGAGATGCATCACCCCTCCTCTGTCCCTGATTCCTAGGGTCGATCTGATGTCTCTTGTTTTTCATTTCCTCGCTCCTTGGTCTCACCGGAAGGTGATTTTTCTGCGCCATCTTAAGGAGCGTCCCATGGCGCTAATTTGTGCCGGAGGATCGAGGAGCGATAACGGAGGAACCACCAGACCATCCTCCGGTGAAATCCTCAGCCACTCGCCCCGCCCCCTTACTGTGTATCAGTCACTGATTGGATGCTGCAGTGCATTCACTGATCTGATCCTTCTTAACATGAGAGCAGTTTAACAGTGGAGTGAAGATACACATTAAACTCAGGGGAATCACTACTCAGTTTTGTTTCAATTAAGGCATCATCTAGTTTCTACACAAAATGCGTACATGAAGCGCTACGTCATGAGGCACGCAAGAAATCTTACCCTCGTGGGGGCGCGCTCATGTGATTGGCTTAGAATGAAGGAGACATCTGATTGTCTCTAGATAGAAAAAATTACAAGTATGAATCGGCTGACCGTCAGGAGAGTCTCAAAAAACCCACGCACGAATGCACAGTGATCCATGCACAGAGAGCGGGTTGTGTTGCAGGTGCAGAGGTTTTAAACGGAGAACTAATAAGTGAGGATCAAAAAATACACATGTAAAACTTTTCTGTATTTGGATTTTATTGTATATGAAACGGAACACATGTGTGTGCATTGAAAAATACAAGTGTGAATCCTTCTGTGTGCATGTGTGTATTATGAGACTGTTCTGAGCCCATACCCGGCTGCTCAGTAGAGTTACCTTTCTGAGTATTTTCCTGTGCTTTAACTATAACGTGTTTCTCTTTGTGCTTCCTGTGCGGTCCCTCAGACCCTCCAGCCAACCTGCTTGCTTCTCCCTTCCCCTTACCTGCCTGCCTTGTTCCTAGCCCAGACTGACCTGCCTGCCTCCCCCATACCTCCATAGTCCCACCATCTCCAACCCTGCCTGAGTCTCCGAACAATACATCTGTTAAGCATCATTTCCTCTTGAGTCATTGTCTGCGACTGGGTCCTGTATACAACAAAATCCTGACACCTTTATGTTTTTTTCCGGGAGAAGGCCTCCAGTCAACATTTTCATGCACACATTGTGCTCATCCTTGCAGCTGTATGTTTATCAGTTTACTGCAAACAGCTGGGCTTGTTTTCCTAATTTCCATATTGTAAATATAAAAATAATTGTTTTACTTCACATGTGATTCCCCTGCTCCGCCCCACAGCCAGGTGCTGTTTCACTTTCCTTCTGGTGTCTGGATTTGTATCAGGCCGCACTGCCCCACTGTGAATAACGAGCATAGCCTCAGTGGGGCGGGGGTGCATTTGGGGAAGAGGAGCAGCTTCAGCCCATTAGCCCCAGCCCTCTGATGGTGTGTTTGAGAAGGGACACAGCTGATTTGAGGCATTGTCCTGATCCTGATTTACTCTGCTGACTTAGACCCACAAACTGTCAAAAAACATACAGTGACTCATGTTTGGAAGCAAACAGATGTTTCTCCAACTTCTACAGATTGATCGGTATGAAACACAGTAAAAGGCATACCTCTGGACTCAAGATAAGATATATTGCTGTTGTGGTTTAATTTATACTTTTATGGATTTTTGAATAAAAGGCACACTTAAGCGATCAATATTTTCAACATTTTAAGGAATTGCATAACATTACAATTCATTAAGCTTTAGTGGCTTACAATAAGTGCATTCAGCCATGACGAAACACAAAAAGCAAGCACCCTGCTACACGCCATCAATAAGTCGAACCTTTTTATGTGGTACAAACCGAAGAGAGACCAAAGATGTGTAGACTTTCTGTTGTCCTGATATTAGCCAGCCGATTGGCCGGAGTGACGTGCACATGCTGCAGTGTATGGTTTAAAGAGGCCCTGTTATGGTGTTTGGGGGTTCCCTCTCCTGTAGTGTGTTCTATAGGTTTGTGTGCATGTAAATGGTCTGACAAGGATAAAACCCCTGTGTTCCCTCCAGAGGGAGTTTCTCTGATCCATTACAGTCTGAACAATATGATGTGAAGGTTGTCTCTCTCAGTGAAATGTGTTAAATCCACATTTCCCCTTTACTTGTTACTGTCATTTAGCTCATTTCCAGAAATAGCAGGCAGCTGTTTAAAGTGAAAATATCTGAAACTGTCTACACCGTCTCTCCTGCACCGAGTTAAAGACTAGTTTTGAATATGGAGTATTTTGTATTTTTCAGAGCTTAAATTAGACTATTGAATGCTAATGTTGCTCTTTGTATGCTCCACGTGTAATAGGCACGTGTGCTGACACCCCAGTTAACAAAATCATGTGCACTCTGATTTGCCAAAATGAAACAACCAAAGTAAAATCCTGACCATGGAGATATGTAATTGTGGCAACAAGACGAGCACAAATACCAGGATATATTGTAACAGGGTTATTTGTTTATATCATTAGTCACTGTTGAGGAGACCAGAAACACAAAGCAAAATAAATACTGCATGTCTGGAAACACACAACTGATAATATGTGAATGATGATGAATGTGAAGTATTTTGTTAAAGGAGGATGAATGCTCAACGTAAGCCGGATTTTGCCGATGTGTTTATGTGGATTCAAAAGCCTGCCTGCCTATACAGTTGCAAGAAAAATGTGAACCCTTTGGATTCTCCTCACATAGCGTTGTGTTTCATCTGTCCACAGAACATGTTGCCAGTCGTGCTGTGGAACATCCAGGTGCTCTTTTGCAAACTTCAAACGTGCAGCAATGTTTTCTCTGGACAGCAGTGGCTTCCTCCGTGGTGTCCTCCCATGAACTCCATTCTTGTTCAGTGTTTTACGTATCGTAGATTCGTCAACAGAGATGTTAGCATGTGCCAGGGAGTTCTTTAAGTCTCTAGCTGACTCTCTAGGACTCTTCTTCACCTCATTGAGCATTCTGCGCTGTGCTCTTGCAGTCCTCTTTACAGGACGGCCACTCCTAGGGAGAGTAGCAACAGTGCTGACCTTTCTCCATTTACAGACAACTTGTCTTACCGTGGACTGATGAGCATCAAGGGTTTCAGAGAAACTTCTGGAACCCTTTCCAGCTTTATGCAAGTCAACACTTCTCAATGGTAGGTCTTCTGAGAGCTCTTCTGAGCGAGGCATGGTTCACATCTGGCAATGCTTCTTAAGAATAGAACATTCAAAACTGGTGTATTTGTTATAGGGCAGGGCAGCTTTAACCAACACCTCCAATCTCGTCTCATTGGTTGGACTCCAGGTTGGCTGACTCCTGACTCCAAGTAGCTCTTGAAGAAGTCTTTAGCCTCGGGGTTCACATACTTGTTCCACCCTGCACTGTGAATGTTTACATGGTGTGTTCAATTCAAACATGAAAACATATAATTGTTTGTGTGGTATTAGTTTAAGCTGACTGTGTTTGTCTATTGTTGTGACTTAGATGAAGATCAGAACACATTTTATGACCAACTTATGCAGAAATCCAGGTCATTCCAAAGGGTTCACATACTTTTTCTTGCAACTGTATTTGCAACCCAGTCTCACGGCATTTCGTGTTCACCAACACGATTTTTAATCTATTGATTCGTGTTCACCAACACGATTTGCCCCTTTTTTTCGTGTTGCACAGCACGATTTTAAAAGCAATGTATTTCTACTGGTAATGTGTTTCGTGCCTGCAGGCTGCAGCACGTCTTTTTCTCCGGTCGGGTCGTGGAAGCTGTGTGGTTCATAAAAACATGTTCTTACTCAATATCAAGCCACAGTTATTGCTTTTATTTTAAATCGTATAATTTCGGACTTTTGTTGCCGTCTGTGAGGAAAATAAATGGGGCTTAGAGCCTCAGGATACTGAAATCTGTATTTTTTCAATCTTTTTTTCCTTCCAATTTGTTATTCTTCCATAATCTCTGGCTTTTTTGGCGTCCGTCAGGAACTGAATTTCAAAATAAATATACCCGGAAACAGACGTAGGCATTTCGAGCGATTACCCAAGATCCTCAGCTATGGTTTTAAGCTTGCTGATTGGATGTGTTAGCCGCAATGCATGCTGGGAGTTGGTGTTTATATTATATGAAATCCGGAAAACATTTTAAAAGTATAAAATAATACTTAATTCCGAGTGCTCTTGCTTTTCTCTTTGAAAGTCATCACATAACGGCATTGTAATACACGGTTCGGCTGCATTACATATTACAGATCTGCCGTAGTTCTTTATTTAGAGAGCCCTGATGAGAAGACCTTTGGAAAAACTGGAAGAAATGGCGCCGAAACTGAATACTTGACGTGGATCATAAATATATCAACAATTCAACAACATCTTCAATTTCTCTTCACACAATACGTCTCCTTGCAGTATCAACACTAATTCGGCTGACTTTTACATTTGATCTAATTCACAGATAGGTTATATTTACACCATAACGGTGCACAGCTGATAGAAAAGGACTGTAGTTTTTAAAGATATTACTGATTTTCTTTGAATGTAAGAATGTAAATACTGAGTCTGAAATAGTTTAGCAATATGCTGTAAAATGATGTGAAAGCATGCATAAAACTATACATCTTCAGATGTTGTACATACACACTAATAATACAAAGTTATTATGGCTGTGTGTACCTTGTGTGCACCTCCTAGTGGTTAAAGCACATTATTGAATTATTGTTTTTATGTGTTATATTTGATTAAAACATTTTAAGAGTACATACTTTCATAGGGGGAAAGTAGAAATATAGAAATATAGAATATAAAAAATCTTTTAAGTGATCTCTACAATAAAACAGTTTAGTGCAGGATGTACACAGATATTAATAGGAGGAGGTGCAAAACAGAAAAACAGATTAACCTTTATTTAAACATTAAATATTAAGCCTGACAAAGTAATTAACGTCTAATATATTGCTTTCCTGCAATGTTAACTATGTTGAAGCACTTATTTTAACTGATATTATACACATTAATTATACTCTTATGTATGTAGATTTTTCATTCATTGCATAACTACACCGTAGTTGTGTATGATATGTCAATAAACCTTTGAAAATCTTGAAAGGGATGTGCAAAATATCCATAATATACAGTCTTTAATGAACTATTAGTAGAGAATAACGAGTAATGAATATACTTTATGACTTGTTTCCATTCATGTCAATTGCAGATACGTGTTTAGTCTTCTCAAGCACCAACTATCAAATATCTCTCCTGATTGTTGGCACTTGACAATCACCTTACCTGAATTGTACTCAGGTGTAACTAAAGTCTGATTTAAGGGTTGTTTATATTTCACATAATTAATCAGAATCTGCAAAGTAACTCAAATTCAGTGGAGTAAAAATACCAGGTTAACCTCTGAATTGTAGAGTAGAATTACAAAGTAGCAATGAGCTGTCATGTGGGTATATATTAATGCTGCACATTATGGACACAAGTGATTTTCACCCATTTATTAATTATATGTTTTACATTTGATAACACCAATGTGTTTAATAATGGCAACTTCTAATTGTGGGGAAAACGTTCAGTTGAGACGTCCCATAGAACATTTTGCGAAACACAATAGCCAGCATGTGTAGTTCTGGGGGGGTGTTCGATTACAGTTTTGGATAATCTGGCGTGGTTTCGTTCCATTTCACACAGCTGTTTGACGCTCTGCGTAAGGACTGTAGTCCTAAACGATAGCTGGGGATTATGGGTAGTGTAGTGTCTTCGGCCATCCTAAACTCAGAAATGTTGACAATCGCAATGATGCTCGAAATGTCCCTTATAGGCCTACGTCTGTTTCCGGTTATATTTATTTTGAAATTCAGTTCCTGACGGACACCAAAAAAGCCCGAGAATATGGAATTAAACCAATAAATAAAAGCAAGGATAATTGTGTGTTATTGGTGAGTAAATAACAGTGTGTTATTTTGAAAAGAATAACAAATTAGAAGGAAAACATATTTAAAAATACAGATTTCAGTATCCTGAGGCTCTGAGCCCCATTTATTTTCCTCACAGACGGCAACAAAAGTCTGAAATTATACGATTTAAAATAAAAGCAATAATTGTGGCTTGATATTGAGTAAGAACATGTTTTTATGAACCACACAGCTTCCGGTCTTCCACGACCCGACCGGAGAAAAAGACGTGCTGCAGCCTGCAGGCACGAAACACATTACCAGGAGAAATACATTGCTTTTAAAATCGTGCTGTGCAACACGAAAAAAAGGGGCAAATCGTGATGGTGAACACGAATCAATAGATTAAAAATCGTGTTGGTGAACACGAAATGCCGTGAGACTGGGTTGGTATTTGTCTGCCTACCTACTAGTTGTTTTGTTTGGAAAGGTTTTGTCATTGTATTGCTCTTTACCGGCACCTGCAGAGTACAGGACTTTACATTGTACTTACAATTTTACTTTGTAACTTTGACCCGCTTGACTGAATACATAACAAACAATGAAGAAAGAGTTTTATCTGGGCTGCTTCGCAGCCAGCTGCAAGTGGGAGTGCAACTGCCGCTGCGCCTCGGCTTGTTGACAAAAAAGACGCCAGAAGCCTGTGAACGGGCCGTTCAGGTGTTCAGAGCAGAGCTCCCTGTCGGAGCGGCAGAGCGTGATGTGCACTGAAAAGTTTCTGTCGCAATATTATCGTTGAGCAAACTTAACTAGCAAACTAGCATCACTATCTGCTAACGTTAGCTTTAGCCTTCGTTTTCTATTAGTTTTTTTCATAAGCTATAAACGGAGGTGGTGTAAGTATATATCTTGTACTTGAGTAAAAGTAGAAGTACCAGAATGTAGGAACAATCCTGCAATCAAAATGTTCCTCAAATAAAAGTACAAAAGTATTATCATCAAAATATAGTTAAAGTTGCGACAGTAAAAGTAGAAGTACTCAGGTCTTGTACTAGAAGCACCAGAGTGTAGGAATAATCCGTTACAGTAAAAGTACTGCATTCAAAATGTTCCTCAAGTAAAATTATTAAAGTAGTCATTGTGCAGATTGGTCCATTTCAGAATAATATATATGATATGTTTTATAATGATTGATCATGAAAGTGTTCTCAAAGCTGGTAAAGGTGCAGCTAGTTTGAATGACTTTGTATACTGTAGGGTAGCTTGTGGATTTACTCCAGGTGGAACTAAAGTCTGATTTAACACCTGATTATATTTCACATCATTCCTCCACATCCGTGAAGTAACTAAAGGGATTAATACATGTAGTGGAGTAAAAGTACACCATGTACCTCTGAACTGTAGTGGATTAGAAGTACAAAGTAGCAAAAGAAACATTGAAATACTTAAATAAAGTACAAGTATCTCAAAATTGTACCCAAGTAGTACTTGAGTTTATTAACTTAGTTACTTTACACCAGTGGCTATACAGATAGAAAGACTAAGCCTTGCACAGAGGCATGAAAATAGATTTTCAAAATGCTCAACAGTGCTGCCAACATGTTAAACTCACTGCTACACAATTAAAATAAATGCTTTTATATATATTTATATTAGACTCTTTGGCATTTCTGTTTTTAGTAACACTGCTGCTTTAGTTGTTCTGACTTCTAAAATCATCTGTTATTCCTAATTTTAAAGCCGATATTCCGTGGGGTCGGGGGGCTCGGATCCTTTGATGTTTTCATTTCATTTAATTTCAAACCTTTATTTATTCAGATTGGTCCCTTGAGATCATAGATCTCTTTTTCAAGGGAGACCTGCAGCATATAGGTTCCACATGAAACATAAAACAATAAAGGACATTATACATTATATTTACAGGATACATAGTTATAGACATTTACAAGTGCCCATTGTATCAGCAAGCATTTCATTTACCCTAGCTTTAAAAACATGCAGAGGAATGAGATTGCTCAGTTTCAATTCTTGCTGAAGATTGTTCCAAGCAAGTGGAGCTGCGCACATAAAAGCTGTCTTACCTAAGACAGTCCTTGCTCTTGGCACATCTAACAAGACCACATCATGTGACCTCAGACAATAGCTGCTTGCAACTCTCTGTGTTATCAGAGAGCAGATATAATACAGGAGTTTACCCAACAAAGCTTTATAGATAAAAGTGTACCAGTGACTGAGCCTCCGTACAGTAAGTGATGGTAAACCTGCCTTGGTATACAGTGTACAGTGATGTGTAAGCGCTTTACAATTTGTGACAAATCTCAGAGCACTGTGATACGCAGCATCCAATTTGCTCAGGTAATTGGCAGGTGCATTCATATACAACAAATCCCCATAGTCCAGCACAGGTAAAAAGGTCACAGTGACTAGCCTTTTCCTGGCCTCAAGCGAGAAACAGGACTTGTTCCTGTAAAAGAAACCTAGCCTAACCCTCAGTTTTTTAAGCAGGTTATTGACATGAAGTTTAAAAGAGAGACAATCATCAAACCAGATACCCAGGTATTTGTAACAGGCAACAACTTCAAGTTTTGTTCCTTGCGTAGTTACAATATCTAAAACAGGCTCTGGTGTCTTTTTAGCTTTTGAAAAGAGCATTACCTTGGTTTTATCCACATTTAAAAGAAGCTTTAATTCAGAGAGCTGAGTCTGAATAGTGTTAAAAACAGCTTGTAATTTAACAACAGCCTCCTTAATGGAGGGACCTGCACAGTACATCACAGTATCATCCGCATAAAAATGTAAAGTAGCTTCATCCACATTTTCACCTACGCTGTTAATATATATGGAGAATAAAAGTGGTCCTAAAACAGAACCTTGTGGTACACCATTAGAAATGTTTAACCATTCAGAAGACAGTCCATCAAAGTGAACACATTGGGACCTTTCAGAGAGCACAAACCACCCCACTGCATTGCTGGATATGCCAATACTGAGTAGCCTCTGCTTTAAAATGCAATGATCAACGGTGTCAAACGCTTTGGAAAGGTCAATAAACAGAGCTGCACAACTCTGCTTATTATCTAAAATAGTAGTAATGTCATTTTCCACTTTCATTGTCGCAGATGAGTTTGCATCCCTGATTATATTTAAGACTGTTTCCCTTTTTTTAAGAAAAGTATCGAAAAAGAATCGGAATCGCAATTCTTGACTTGGTATAGGTATCGAAACCAAAATGTTAGTATCGTGACAACACTATATGCTGTATTGAACCAATAAACTAACACAAACTAACTGTATAACTGTAACATGATGATGGTGATAAAGAATGCATCTAACGTTCCGCTGTTCATTATCATACAAAAACAGAGCATTAAACAAACCATCATGCTCTTACTTTGAAATCATGCGGAAATATCGTCATCAGCAGGCCATCACGTGGTTTCCCAAAATAACCGAGTGACACGAGTAGATTTTAGCCGAGACCGGCGGAAAATATGTCTCAAAATTCTGTGTGTGTAAAAAGACGATCCACGAGCAGAGATTTGAGATCCGCAAGCGCATTTTTGGTCGGCAAATACAAAATGGATCCACAAATGCCTGATCGAAAGTTGTCAATGTTAAAGAGATATTCACAGATCTTTTTTTTATTTGTGAAAATAATTAGTGTATTTGCAGATCCGTTTTACATTTGCACATTTATTTGTGAGTTTGCAAATCTTTTAAATGCATTTGTGAATGGTGTTTTACATTTACAAATCACATATCTACACACAAATTATTTTTATGTTCACACAAATAATTATGAGACATATCTATGCCCATACATACTGCATTACCCCTCTATTCCAGCCCTGTTCCAAAAAGGCTGAATCTGCTTTAAGCTGTTGAGTCCCGAGTCTGTTTTTCAGGCCTCAGGCTCGAAAAATGACATTCCCAGAAAAGGGATAAATTAATAATCTTTTTTCTCAAAGCAATCATAAACCTGTGAGTTGGATGTAGAAAAGTCAGAATCAATATAGAATATTGGTAACACTTTATATTAAGGTACACAAATTAACCATCAACTAGTTGTTAATTAACATGCATATTAGCAGCATATTATACTGTTTATTAGTTTAGTGCAGGTTAAATGGAACGGCAGCTGCTAGCCACGCCCCTTTGTAGCGTCATGCAGCTTTCCCCTGCTAAGAGGTCAGACAAACTCAGCTAAACGCTGCCGTGATTAAATGCCATTATGTTCCCAACCACTTCCAGCATTATTTCTGAAACAGTATGGAGCTCAAACATTTCTCTCTCACAGGGTTTACCACAAGGACATTATGTTACACATATTCTCTCCAGCAGCCTACAGCGTTAGCTATGAGTGTTAGCATGCTTGCTAATGTAAACATAGACCATATTACTCCCAAAACACGCCGTGCATTCTTTCTGATACAGTGCATAGCTTGGCATGTTCTTTCTTAAGTGTTTACCGCTAGAACAGTGCCAATATATGTATTATATATATATAACAACTTTACGTGTGCCGGAGACGATAGGTTTGGACGGGTCACGAGTGCCGGAGATGATAGGTTGGGACGTGTCACATGTGCCGGAGACGATATGTTGGGACGTATCACGTGTGCCGGAGACGATAGGTTGGGACCAGGGTTTCCGTTAGCCGGTAATTACCGGTTTTTAGGTGGTAAAATATATTAAAAACCGGTAAATTAAAAACCTGCCGGTCAAAATGTCTGGTAATAATTAGGGAGGCTCCGATCGATCGGCCGCCGGTCATTATCGGCCGATATTCACTCTTAATAGTTTGATCGGTGCTCTCTATAAAGGCCGATCAGGAGAGCTGGATCTGATCGATATGGACTTAAACGCGAGTGAAGTGTAACCGGACGCGAGAGAGAGATCAGATCAGCTGCTGAGTCTGACCGCACGCAGCTCTGCATGAGCACCTGAAGCCCCGCCCTCTGTTTAGCGAGCTGCAGGAGCTGCATGAGAAACTGACGGGCTGTCAAGGGAGAGAGGAAAAGAGAGGATCCGTTTCTCCCGTGTTATTATTCAAAGTTGATGTAAACTTCTGAATAATGTACGTTATCTACTACAAGTAGTTTGTTTGAATGTAATAATTATGTTGTTTGTTGTTTGTGGAATCATTTATTGAAAAATGAATCTGAACTTTTCGATCTGTTACGATTATAAACTGAAGCAATATAAAAATGAGCCCCGTGAACTGAGTTTTAAACTGAAGCATATCTGCTCATAGTCCGGTAATTACCTGCTAACGGAAACTCTGCTACAGAACTCTTATTATTATTGAAATATGACCGGTAAGTTTCAAATTAGTCCGGTAAAATACATTCTGCCCGGACATTTGACCGGGGAGAAAAAATCCTAGCGGAAACCCTGGTTGGGACGTGTCACGTGTGCCGGAGACGATAGGTTGGGACGTGTCACGTGTGCCGGAGACGATAGGTTGGGACGTGTCACGTGTGCCGGAGACGATAGGTTGGGACGTGTCACGTGTGCCGGAGACGATAGGTTTGGACGTGTCACGTGTGCCGGAGACGATAGGTGTGGACGTGTCACGTGTGCCACATGTCGCCAATGACGTCATAGGAGCCAAAATCCTGGATCTGCTCGTTTGCACTCCCGTAGAGATGTGGGTACGGAGGAAAAGAGAAAGGGTTTTGTTTTCTTATACTTTGTGAGTTCCCTGACACACCGGGGACACATTGATGTATAAAAAGTGCATTTTGCATAATAGATCCCCTTTAAAGTATTAGCCTACAGAACAGTATCACAACAGAACTCTTTTTGATGTAACTGTAAGGAATGCAGTATAATTTTTTTGTAATCCTAATTTCGTAATCCAGTTACATGTAATCCGTTACTCCCAAAGCCTGAATACAGTTTACCATTACACTATGTGCAAGTCTACAGAGATGGCTCTGATCAACTTCTAGCAGCCCAACATAGCAGATGACTTGACTTCCCTTTACATGTAAGTGTCATGTTTAGTGTCAAAGAGTACAGTCTAGACTTTCTCTTTGTCTGACTTGATTTGATATTCAATTATAGTTAAGTGCACTACCACACTAGCTGAAGAACATGCAGTCAGTGTGGTTATGAGTTATTGTATGCTGTGCTGTGGGCCTCGTCATTTCACAGCAGATGTTACTCATCTCAAGTGGAGGTGGAAGCAGAAGTGAAATGTTAACAATAATGCTCACAACCACAAAGTCATGTGCGTCTGTTTCTTGGTTTTTGCTTCATATTTTATCACAATGTAGGCTCAGTGAAACAGTTGAGATCAACATCAGTATTCACGATGACCTGTTTTACATGATATGTAAATACAACAACCTAATAATTTATAATCGAAGACATCCCCACATACATGAACTATTGTCCATCAAGAACCAGACAGTGGAGCTTTGCCAAACGGATCGCCAGCGTTTGTATTGACTTTTTTAACATCGACAAAACCATGATGATCATGTTTTATTGTTTATTTATAGTCAATTCTGCCTTTTTCTTTAATGTCATGGTTTGTTTAAAGAGCAGGAACTCTCTCTTCCTTCAGGCCAGAGGTTAGTTGTCCCTAGTTGCAGAACTAAGAGTTTCAGCAGCCATCGCTCACATTAACATTTGTTCTTGCAGTGTCACAAAGATTCTACTATTTTTATTATTATATTTTGTTATTTACTTGCTAGATTATTTATTTTTGTACTAGTGGTTTTTATGTAAATGTGATAGAGCATGGGGTACTTTGTTAAAGATGTGTCCGTGTTGTTTTAAAATGTCAGGATGGATCCCTTGTCTTTTATCTGCAAACCAAATTAACCTTTAGAAATAAATCACCTGAATCTGAACTTGATCATCAGTGTCTACAAATGCCACTTGTGGTTTGCGTTTAAGCTGCAGCTTCACTTCTCTAAATGTAAACCAAACTTTGTTGGTTTTCCCAGCTGCACAGCAAACACAGAACTTCCTCTTTCCTCGCAAACAGAGCGAGCAAAGCTCCACCTCTGGTTTGCTGCTTTCATCAGGCACACACACAGAGAGGAGTCAGCACAGCGGAGCGTAAAGACTTACACTGTGGTTGCAGGCACATTTAGAGAAGGTTAAACTTCTCCTGTTATTACCAACTAAGAGGTAAGTTGTGAGACGATATAACTGGACTGCACATCTAAAGTAGAATTCTTAAATCAATTTGTTTTGATGGTTCTTCTGGCAGATGTGCACATCCCTCAGAATTGTGCACATTGTACACAAAGCTACCTCGCGTATCTGCACGGCTTTCCACTTTGCATACCAATACTGCACATATTTTATTTTTACAGGTATATTATATATTTGTTAGATTTAATGTAAATATTACTACATTTTAATTTTATAATAGTTTGTTGTAATAGTTTTACTTTTGTGGTCCTTGTCTTACAATGTATCTTCTTTAACTGTGCCTCTGTATGAACCAAATGCACCAAGGCAACCTACTGTACTCGGCAGTACAACCTGTTTCTGATTCTGATTTGTCATTCAGATATTTGCATAGATAACCTGGACATGGCCCTTGGCAACGAGAAGCTGCATCTCTTGTTTCGTTTCGCCCTGGTGTTCTCGGTGGTTCTGACCTCAGCTCTGAGAACCCTGGATTCAGACCAGGAGCTACAGGACAGCGGTTTCGGTCGCCCGCCGCCTCGCCACGGCCTCAAGCTGCTGGGCTGGTACGTTCAGGACTGCCTGGACAACAACATGCGGGCTCTGTGTGATCCCACTAAAGGAGAGTTTGGATTTCACAAGTTTCAGAACCTTAGGCCTCAGAAACTGCTTCCAATAATAGAGGACAAAAAGCAATATGCATACTACACCATCGGAAACCTCCACTCTTTGCAGGCCGAGGACCTGCCCTTTGAAGTCAAGAGGTACTACAACCGCAGTGACCCTAAAAGCAACATGGACAGAGTTCTGGTGAGATACAACATCAACAATAAACACATCGACCAAATCTACGCATCTGCACATTACGATCCAAACGAGACGTACATTATTGGCCCCAATCTTCTTGCCTTTCTTCGACATCAGCCCTACATTAGCATAGAGATGTGACCTCTGATGTAAAACTCTCTGTGACAACTTTAATAGCTCCGTGATTCATTCCTCCAGAGATATATGATGGAGTTTCAACATTTATTAAACAATGTGGATTTGGCTGCTGCTTTTCTTTGTGGTCTGATTGCAAGAAAAGTGACATTTTTGATGATTATATTTCTTGAAAGTCAAGTTGCACAGTATGCCTACTTTTAGAATATACAGTAGAGAATCCATAGAAAAGTGTCTTTGACCAATCAAATAAATGTTCGAATGGGCTGCTTTGGTGTGCGTCTGTGTATTACAACGTTGGTCTTGTACCTGGATTGGGGCATCTTTCAGCTTAGATCACCTTGTAATATTCAAAAAGGGCTTGCAACACACAGACATCCTGATTCTGAATGTGTGAACATAACTGAGCAGTCACTCCATCAGACAAGTGAAACTAGTATTCAACTTCAGGAACTCACAGGAAAACTTTGCATACATCTAAGAACAGTAGGTCAACAAAAAACTATAATACCCCAATACACTGCTGTGGATTGACTTCATCTCACTTCAACACCTTAAAAACCTAGAGATTTTAAAAAAAAGGTACACAATTGTTTCTGTCTACCCAAGTTCAATACTATTAACATAATGATCTTATTTTTATTCAACACAACTTACAGAGAGAGTTTTTCCCTGTGTGTCATGGTATTGGGATGTCAATAAAAGCATGAGTGGATTGTACTGCTTACACCAAAAGAGGCGAATACAAAACAGACCAAAGAGTTAAGATTAATTCACATGATAGGTACTTTTCTCTTGGCTCACTTAGCACAGCTGTCATTTGATTGGTAGCTCAGTAGTTAAAAAGGTTAAAGTTGAGATATTTTTAAATCTGTGAGAAGAGCTTGGAGAACATCTTGATCAATGGCGCCACCGCTCTCTCCATAGAATGCCAGCACAGAGCTGTTATACCGCATATCATGAATGCATCAGTAATCATTACAACTATTACGACAACAATAAACCTCCATAAGCTGTGCAGATATTTTACGTACATACACCCTCCAGCCAATCAGAACATCTATGCTTTGAGACACCATTGAAATACTTATTTTGATTGGTCGGCAGATAACTGTTTGTTAAACCCACTGTATTGAAGTCAATAAAAAACAATACAGGAAAACAGTCAACTGAATTTGGTTATGGGCGCTGTTGTGTTCGCTACTTCTTCATGTCATGACCTTACTGTGAAAGCTCCAAACATATACAATCTCTCAACATAAAAGTTCCACAGAGCTTTAGAAATGTGTCTGAAGTCCAATATCAGCTCAAACAGCAGGCAGTCAATCAAAGATGTTGACTGTAATGAGTTGTGAAACAAGGCAGCACACACCTTCATGGCCAAAAGGCACAAACTTGCAAAACTCACTTTCAATATTATGATGACAAAGCACCCTCAGCCTGCAGTCCTCAAACCCCGCAGAAAGGCCTCATTCATCTTCGCTCTCCTCTGACGCCAATGGGAGGACACCACTTGGACCGCCGTACGTTCACAGGTTGAATTCAGGTTTGATTTTATACTCCCACTGAAAATATAACAGGGCTTCTGAACGGGCCCATGAACAAGCGGGACCAATCTCAGCAGATAAGAGAGATTTATAGGCTCCTCGCTTTCTACAGAAATATGTGGAAAACAAAAGATACACTGTCTGATTTTGTTTTACTACCCAGAGATACCTCAAAACCCCCACATTATTATAGCTTACTGTTAATATTTTAAAACTCAACTCTGAACGCTTGTGTTTTTGCACAACTAAAGTTAGAATCCGTAGTAAGTGGTCTAAAGTGTGTTTTCATTACACAGATGTTTCTGAGTTACATGTTCTCCTGTCACCGGGGGCAGCACTGAGCAGCTGCTCCGTCAGACATGTCAGCCAAGCTTTCGTTAGCGCGACTCTAGCATTTAGAGATGTAGGTTATGGATCGCTTGCTTTTATTGCAATAGTGTAATGCAATAGATTGCTGTTTGTTAATGTCATGGTTAGTTAAATGAGCTTTAAATGCAACCAAAAATCGACATTTCCCTTAAAAAAATGTTTCACTACAGCATAAATATCTGCTCTAGTGCTGTATTTTCCTCTGACCAAAACAATCAGAGACTAAAATCGGGAATTGTTTGATTAGTGTTTATTTGTTTTCATGATTGCACCACCTCGCTATGCATTAATTCAGCAAAATCAATTCTTTAACAACACGCAAAGCTAGAGCCAAAGACTTTGACCAGCAACCAAATGAGCTTTTCCTGCTCAGATATATTTACTACACTATAAATATACATTGCCTCCTCAGACTTGCTTACGATTTTACGCTACTACGATAAGTGTTATATTACAGGAACACTTTTTTTTATACACACTTTCACAGTTATCTTCGTGGTATTTTGATTATGTGCATTGGGTAAGGCTATACTTGACCTAGCTGTACTTCTTTTGGTACTACTTTAGCAGAGGATTCAGCAAGAGCCGATACAAACCGGTAATGTTAAAACACGGTGGAGCAAGGATTGGTCAGAGGGAATAATCACTCTTGGTCAGCAGACATCCAGCCTCTCTAACATCAATAACATGAACACATAACTCTAAAATGATTTCACTAAATCAGCATTGTGTTGGATTGGTGCATATTTTGTTATCAGACATATCTCAAGCCAGTCTTTTGCAGGACCAGCCCACACAAAACAAAATAAGTATAGAACACCTGAAACAGACATATCAAAGTAACAGGAAGAGGATCCTTACATGTGATTATCAATCTGGGAAAGAGTATAATTAATATGTGCAAGACTATGCATTAACGATGTCTGGAATACTAAATAATAAAATACTTTCAAGGACAAACGTATAATGTGCTTATCCACTGATTATGTGCACATTGTCTCTCAAGAGTCTGTTGTATCTGTAAAGAATATGCTACAACAAACATGGAAGCAATCTGTGAGTGTTAAGAATTTAGCCCGTCACATTCAATAAAGAACTCTTACAAAAACAATCAACACCAATTATGTGAACAGTGCTCAAACACCTGCTTTGTATTCTGCATCTCTTTCTGTGTGTCCCTTCTGAATGAGCACACCATTTAATACCTACGCAGCAAAGGAGGATCCTACCAGTGATGATCAAAATGATTACATAGCAGTAAATACATAATGCCAATGCAGTGAATGAACATGGCTGAAAAATACTGAGAAAGTGTTCTCATTTGAAAGACTATCCAGTTTCACTCAACATGATATGTTAAACCAGCGTATATAATATATAATATGTATAATAAGAACTGGATACAGCGTGGGAGGCGGGGCCTCATTCATTCCTATGAGAGTTGCTCATTGGCGCATGGATGACAAAATGGCGCAACTTTTGAGAGAGTGAAACGTCACAGATTACCCAGCATGCCTGAGAAGTACCCGTATGTGCACTCATAGAGCATGCGCAATTTAACGTCCGAGCCATTAGTAATTATGCTAATGTACCTACACATCAATCGTTATGTACTTTATATTACGCTGATGTAACAGGATCTAGTGATGGTTTTGTTCAGCATTGCCAGCTTCACTGTTGAGCTTTGTTGTGCCCAGCATTCTCCTGTGCTCTGAAATCAAAATGTGGATAAGCATAAAACAACACTAAAATAAACACTACAATACAACTTGTTATTTGACACACACAAGGTTGTTAATTTGTGTGTATAAATATACAGCACAGGCTATATACATATCAGAGGTTGCGCTAGACTTTTTCGCTGCCCGACAGGATCATAAAACTTCCGTCAAAATCCAGAATTACCCGTCGGCCTTTACACAACTCTGAAGCATGCTCGTGAACTGTCAACGGGGGGGGGCGCAGTTCACATGCGCCGTGTTATGCATGGCTGCTGCACCTCGCGGGAGAGTGCACAGCGTAAAGCCAAGACTCAGACATTTCAATGATCTGTACGGCACAGTTAGGTTTGGAAACGGTAAGATTCCCCTTTTGGAGGGCATGCATAACACCGGAGCCTCGCTGCGGGGAAACTTTGCGCTGTTCCGAGTTTGTTCTAATCTAATCTGTCAAAATGACGGACTGCTTTCAGATTTGTCCGTCATTGTTAAAAAAAATCCGTCATAGACGGAAAATATTCTGTTAACGCGACCTCTGATACATATATATATATATACATACATATACAAGTATAATTAATACAACTGTTAATTTGATTAGAGCTTTGACACATATCTTTATTTATATATTTACAGTATAAGTATGACGACTTCCTCGGGCGATATCATATGGTATAGCTAATTAATCTGGGTCAAAACGTGTTGTGCCCACATGCAAAGGTTGTAAACTCTGGTTATCCCTGCGTGGTATTATAGTAATAGCAAATAGCAACGTTCAACTCCTTTTAATGGTATATTGCAAGTGCAATAAGAAGCTACAGGAACGTTAATCTACGTCGGTAATATTAACTTTATTTAATACAAGATTTACATCATACAGCCCATGTAGTATAATATTTTACAAATGATGAATTACAGCAAACATGTGCAATATATCCATCATTACAGCTCCGTGGGCTGGCAGTAAGGCAATATGGGTCCGTTGTTATTGTGCATCCATGGGTAAAGATAAACGCATGTAGTGCTGAACACGTAACATGAACGTGCCGGGCGGCGCGGTCCCGTGGGTTAGATGCGCGTTCATAATGCCGAGGGAAATAACTCTCAGAATAACGTTATTAGCACATTTTTACAACTTGAGGAACGAATGTTTTTAATAAGGGCTATACTAGTGTTCATACTGGGTTGTTTATTTAGTTTAAAAAAATTATCCAACGAGTTACAGACCACCCTTTCCCCATGTAAGTCAATGGGATAAAGTGTTTCCGGGCCTGGCAACCAAACGGAAGTGTAGTACCGCCGTTTGGCCAGCACGAATATTTTCATCAGAGTCCGGCACACTTCCTGGGGGCTTGATTCGGAGCCAAGTAGACGGAACGGAAGGAATGAGGTATTTGCGGTCTGCAATGACAGAGAAGAGACTGTTAGTTTGGCTGTACTCAGCATTGAATCAAAACGCACTAAAGCTTTACATCTTAATACGTTTGTGAGGCATTTTGCTGATCAAGAGGGTAATCGCCGCATTCAGCTGTTATAGACATGTCAACTTGATGCTCTGCTCACGGATGACTCGATGAGCATAACAAACTGTTTAGATGATGACCTTACGTGTGTAAATATAATTCTTTCTTTTTGGGGGTCTGCCCCAGAAAACTGTTTTAAGTCCTGAGAAAGTCAAATAAGACGGTGTGTAAAACTACACTACCCAGCCAAAGAAAAGTAACCACTTTGATTTAACTAGGCCACTAGGTAAGGGCATTCCACTCAATAATAATACCCCTGCATTATAGCAACATGAAAGGAGCGTCCACGTCGCGGCCCTGGGAGTATTGACGAGATCGATAAGATCGACAAGATCGACAAGATCGACAAGATCAACTAGATTGACTAGATACTGCTAATCCTATCACCACTACAAGCTACAAAACAGCCACAAGCTACGCTACAAGCCACAAGCTACGCTAGCCGCAAGCTACGCTACAAGCTACGCTACAAGCTACGCTACAAGCTACGCTACAAGCTACGCTACAAGCTACGCTGAAAGCTGTAAGTAAGCCACAGAACACCAAGAGAAAACACCATGCCTGGAGATCAGCTGTGGCTGAACCACATCTAACCAAGCCCTGTAACTGACTGCCTTTTGGACACGATAAGAAGATAGCAACAACAACAATAACAACAACAACAACAACAACAACAATAATAATAACAATAATAGCAATAACAATTGGGAGGGGGGGGCGCAGCTGTTATGTTATCTGGGGGAGGCTCACCTTCCCACACTTTGAAAACCCCTGTGTTAAACAATATAAATTAATTAAATTAATTGGCATCATGATTATTAAATGCACACATTATTACACAGCACAATATTTGAAGCCATTGTTACAGATTTAAGCTGGCACATATTCAATATCCCTACATTTATCCTTATATAACTTGTATTATCTCATATTCCTTTCATGGTCAGGGAACATCATTTTCACAGACATTGTGTACAGCAAAATCTGGTTTAATTTACAACATGTTCTTTTCAAATATTTATTTGAGGAAACATTAGCATTTATAATAGTTGTTGCATCAGGAATGTAACTGATTTGTGATTCCATTCATGTTGATTTAAGGTTGAGGGTCGGACATGCATCAATTCTAGTTAAGCCTACAGTAATCCTCCAAAGAATGAATGGAGTTCAAAAAATGTCCCCTTAAATGACATATGCAAATGTGTGTGTGTGGGTGTGTCAGTTTATGGCATGTGGGCATGCTTGGCTGTTTCCTCTTTGACAGCAAGTGTCTTGCTCCATAAAACCAGCCCAATGCAGATAATAGCACTGATGTACACACTGCTCTCCTTCCCCTGTCCCCGTGTTTTGTTCATCTTAAATGTGCTTGAATGGAAATCAAATTGAAGGCGGCTCTTAGTGGAGACTGGCTCTGATGTTTCACTCTGCCCGTCCATGCTTAACGGAGGACAGGTTTTCTCTGAGTGGATGGTTGCGTCCGAGCTCTTTGACAGGATTGTAAAGCGGCAGAATGAACAGATGTCTCCCAATGATTAATGTTCCTCCCTGTCTTGCCTCAGAGGAGCTGCGTGCACATACATCTCTTACACCTCCCCCAGCTCTCCATAAAGCACATTTCTTGAACTCACCGTCTTTTCTATTAGTTAATCTATTATTTTTGTCCTCAACATCACCATCAATGCTAGTTTTGTGGTGCCTTTCCCTTGCTGATGGATTTCATGGGGACATTCTGGTTCTGGTCTGTACATCAGACGAGAATAACATTATGTACAGTTTAATTTGTAGCTACTTAAGGCTTTAAATGGAAATCCCCCGTAAGGAGGAAAGAGACGCAAACACTGTGTCGAAGGGATCGGTCATAGAGAGAAACAAACAGAAGCAGCCGGCCCTGGCCCCCACTGTAATTTAAAGAACATTTAAAACCTTTGTCAAGCAGAGTAAGCCTGACCCCTGTTGGCCAAAGTGAGAATGGAATTTCCTTTTTCTTTAATGTGCAATTGTGCCTACTATGAATGAACAGAAGCAGTGCCTGAAGCATGTTTTCAGTCATGTGATGTCCTCACCAAATGTTTCCTTAGTAGTGGTATAGATTTTCCCAGCATGCATTAAGTGCACACGAGGCTGCATGGCCATCACAATTGCTCTCCTTTAAACCGTTCTCTAATCATACAGCTATAGAATTACCTCAACTCTGGGCATTTGGACTTGAAGAGGCATTTATTCACATGTATTCACAGAGTAAAAACTTTCTCAAAATCCATAGTTTGTCTCCTTCTGTCTTTAAGATGTATTTATGTTTGAATGAGCTGACAGAAGCATCACAGAACAACAGCGCCCCCTGCTGCAGCCCCAGGGAGGAAAGCAACAGTCTCCGGGGAAATTGCCCATTAAAATCCAGCACTGCATTGTAATGAATACCAGCCCTATGGTAAAGGGCTCGCATTAAATATTTACACTGTCGGTTAATATTTCATAAGGTAATTTTGTATTTAAATTGGATTTAATATTTAATATAAATACAGAGCTAAGTGGTATACTATTCTCAAACACCAATCCAGACACCTTCCATATGACCTGGGGAGTAAATAGGACCCGGACAGCATACATATGTAGATCCTGGGAGAGGGAACACACACAGACACACACACTGCCATGCTCCGTGCCCCCTGTGTGATGGGCTGAATGAGTGGGGTCACACCACAGATTCACATGAACAATCCTTCAGGATGTGATGTCACTGGGATACACAGGGTGTCATATTTCAGTGACTCATCCTAATTCTGGATTGTTTGCAGCTCTGTAAATTGTCAGATTATTCTCAAATATATTTGGTGGGAGATTAGTGCAAAAATAAAGCTTCCTTGAGGAAAACATAATTTAATATTTTACAACTTACAGCACTTTGATTTGAAGAAGGAAAAACAGCCAAGACCCTGCAGGCCTTTTTCACTGCAGCTACTGAACTTCAGCAGTTTACTTACAGCAAAAGCTGAATTATGAGCAAAAGTGTAACGTTGTATATTTACTTATAGATCAATGCTCTCACTCCAGAGCTGATCAATTTGTGGTTCAACTGATCAGAGGTCAGATAAAACGCTGCGAAAGCAGTTAACCTTCTGAAGAGGTGACGGAAGCTACAGTCACTTCCGTTTAACTTTCGCTAACACAAATGTGAAATCTGAAACCCTTTATTTATTATTATCCTTATTATCCTCTATTATACTTATTTATGTATTTATTATTATCATTATTATTATTATTATTATTATTATTATTATTATTATTATTATTATTATTATTATTATTATTATTATTATCCTTCTTACCCTTTATGATCCGTATGTCCCACAGAGAGAACATGTACATTGTTACAGCAAAACAGGGGCAGTATAGACAAAATATAACACACTATCAAATAAAAAGGCATGCCCATAATAATGAAAATAAAATAAGTTTACATTCAAGTTAGCAAAGGGTAAGTAGCAGTATCATCAAAAATAAATGGAACCTGTAGTGGTTTGATAGCAGCCAGATAACAGTAATACAAGTATGTATTGCACAATTCTTTACAGATTTATGTTACAGTGTTAAATCGTGCAAACAGGACAAAGCAGCCCGTATTAATACTCATATAGAAGAAGGTAATGCACATAAGTGTTATTGCACAACAGTGGAGTCGTAGCAGGCACTTCCCAGAGGACAGACCCTTCACCGTGAGCCCCCACAGAGCAGCACGCTGTCACCCCCACCCTGAAACTAATATCAGGCCGCTAAGTGGAGTTCAGTTAGCCATTCCTCTCCGCATACATTCAAGTCAAGTATTGTACTTGTCCCCAGAGGAGCAATGTGCTGTCCAGCAGTGAAAACTGTAATAACCGAAGATCAAACACACACACAGCAAAATGACAATATGAGTCCCTAGGACAATGTGTCCTTGACATAAAGGCTGTCACGTAAAAAAACATACAATTAAAGTGCAGTTCAAACGTGGAGTGCATTGAAACAAGTGCACGATGCGGCCCTGTGTTACATTCTGCTGTGCAGCAAAGCTGGGTTAAAAGAGTTCTAGTAGCCATGCAGGTGTCCTCTCATCCATGGAACCCTTCAGTCCGGCTGATGACAGCACTTCATATGTATAGCACATATAACATATAGCACTGGGACTTTGGACTGTGCAGACCATTTAAAAACACCTATATAACAAACCACAGGAAAGGGAAAACCAACATAACTTTATTTATTCTTCACAACGAGCCTATTTAAAACCTCTGATAAGTGCAGACAGATTGAAGCACTGAGCACTTGAAGAGCCGTGCTTCTGTGTCAGGGATTGGTGGAGACTGATACAGAGTGGAGACTGTGATACACACACAAAACGCTCATGTTTGGTAAACAACATGTGCCAGATGTTGTGTTTTCAGCTTTGTCTTGAATAATGTATCCTTGATTGTTCACATTTAGGAATCCTGACTCCTTGAAACAAAGTGTATCGGTGTAACCTTAAATGTGTTTTCTACTCCCACTATCTCCTTAACCAATTACATCAAATGACAGATGCATGATTTTGAATGGCACCACTTCTCCATCGGCTTAATCCCCCCGTTGTCTCCGAGGAGAGTCAAGCAGATCCCTTCCCCTTATGGCATTGGCAGGCTTTAATATGATTTACAAATGGAAAGAGATGGCAAGAGAGAATTTGATGATTTTGAAAGAAAAAAAATCCAAATGCTTTAATAATACAAACAAATGAGACAGACATCCTGAGACGCAGCACAGGTTGGAGAGCAAGGAATTAAAACCGTTTGACCCATTTGGCATTATGTCTGGGCAGGGCACAACACTGCAACCATGAGGTCTTTCCTGAGGATGTCTGAGTCAGTCATCTTGTCCTCCACCCACCCAGAGGCACCGGGAGCAGAGAGAGATGTGTCTGTGGGAGGGAAGCGTTGATCCTCCTACCATCATGTATTTGATATAAGCAGACATGCGGTTTGCCCAGAAGAGAGCGAACAGTGCAGACAGAACAGTGCAGACAGAACTAATCAATCACTGGAACAAGCTCCAAGCTGACGAGCTGCAGAGAGAAGTAAGTTCTCCAGTGCGGCACATTTTTTCATCCTATATATCTCTTGATTTTTCCATTTATCTTAATTGTATTCTCCGCCTTGAAGATCAGTTTTTCTGAATGTGTGCCTAAAATGAAACAGCGAAGTATATCTGAAATACAAAGACACATCTCTTCGCTTCCATACGGAGTTATGTTATTGTGAACTGTTCATGTTGGTCGCTCTCTGATATCAAATGATACACTTAAAGGGGCCCCATTCTGCTCGGGGTCACATTCCAAGCAGGGTGTTAGTTGGCCTGCTCTGTTGTTGTGGGTGAAATGTCTGAGATGCCCCGCCCCTCAGCCTATCACGTACAATGTGTTGGAGCACTCGTCTACAGAAGCGTGAGTGTTAGTGATGTCATTATGTTCCTTTTCCCCAACAAACTTTAAACTATTTTTCTCTCCTTTCCTATTGGATGTTTCCTAATTTCAATGCCCTAGGGTGGATTGCAATGTTCTAGAACAGCTGGGCGACATATTATCGGAGGGAGTGTGTGGGAGAGAAACTCCCTCTGGAGGGAACACAGGGATTGATATCCTATTGCAAAGACTAGAGCACTTAGTTGGCATACAGGGAACTGCTTTAGGCTGGTTTAGGTCCTATCTGAACGCTCTCAGTTTGTACGTGTTAACGATGAATCTTCCACGCAAACCAAAGTTAGCCATGGAGTGCCACAGGGCTCAGTGCTCGGACCTATTTTTTTCACATTATATATGCTTCCGTTAGGCAATATTATAAGTAATCATTCTGTAAACTTTCATTGTTATGCGGATGATACTCATCTATATTTATCAATCAAGCCTGATGAAATTAATCATCTAAATAAAATTCAAGACTGCCTTAAGGAGTTAAAAACGTGGATGACCTTAAACTTTTTGTTGTTAAACACGACCAAAACTGAAGTTATTGTACTTGGCCCGAAGAATCTACGAAACAAATGATCTAAAGATATACTAACTATGGATGGCATTAATTTGGCCTCCAGTGAGACTGTAAGGAATCTTGGTGTTATATTTGATCAGGATTTATCCTTTAACGCCCACATAAAATCAATTTCAAGGACCGCCTACTTCCATCTACGTAAACTTGCAAAAATCAGGCATATCTTGCCTCAAAACGATGCAGAGAAACTAGTCCATGCATTTGTTACTTCTAGGCTGGATTATTGTAACTCTTTATTATCAGGGAGTACCAAGAAGTCAGTCAAGTCGCTTCAGCTGATTCAAAATGCTGCAGCTCGTGTACTAACCAGAGTTAGGAAAATGGGACTACATTACTCCTGTTCTGGCTGCCTTACACTGGCTCCCTATAGAACACAGGATAGAATTTAAAATTCTTCTTCTCGCCTACAAAGCCTTTAATGGGCAAGCGCCATCTTACCTTAAAGAACTCATTATACCCTACTGTCCTACGAGGGCATTGCGTTCCAAGAATGCAGGGTTGTTGGTTGTTCCTAGAGTCTCTAAAAGTACAATGGGAGCCAGAGCCTTTTCTTATCAAGCTCCACATTTGTGGAATCAGCTTCCAGTTTGTGTTTGGGCGGCAGACACCCTATCCGTTTTTAAGAGTGCGCTTAAGACCTTCCTTTTTGATAAAGCTTATAGTTAGGGCTGATTAGATTCAGCCCCTAGTTTTGCTGATATAGGCTTAGTTTGTCGGGGGACATCTTACTTCTTCCTTCTCTCTGTCTATACCTGTGTACTCTCATGTTCCGATTAACCCAGCTTCCCCAAATGTCTTTCTTTTTGGTGTATATATACGCTGGGATACGGAGTCATGGATGATCCTGCCGTCCTGTGTCCTGGTTCGCGAGCCCTGGATCTTGAGTCGTGGCTGTGGTCCTGGATCATCGGCCCTGGATGGATATCCTCGTGGATTTATCTTCCTATTATACACACATGCATTTCCAGACATTTGGACTACCTATGTTGCAAATGTATTATCTTTAATTTACACACGGCATCTATTGCACGTCTGTCCGTCCTGGGAGAGGGATCCCTCCTCTGTTGCTCTCCCTGAGGTTTCTCCCATTTTCCCTTTAAACTGGATTTTCTTCTGAAGTTTTTCCTTGTACGATGTAAGGGTCTAACGACAGAGGGTGTCGTATTGTCATACTGATATTCTGTACACACTGTGAAGACCACTGAGACAAATGTAACATTTGTGATATTGGGCTATATAAATAAACATTGATTGATTGATTGTAGCCTTTGCAGACCATTTGCATGCACTAAAACATCGCACACTACCGGAGAGGGAAAGCCCCAAAAGCATAGCAGGGCCTCTTTAAGTCACACAGCAGTCAGTGAGAGATGCACACTGAAACACTCCTTTAGCCAAGACGTGCACTTAAGGTGAATATTGCATTGTGGAAATGAGTGTCATTTCAATAATTGTCCGGATTCAGATCTAGACCCGCAAAATGATTAGAATCAAAACCAGAATCAGTGGGAGAATGGACCAGGCCCTCCCATTTGACATGCCTGCCCTCCCCCAATGAACACGATTTTATTATTTATTCAAATTAAAATAAATATATATTTTTTAAATTATAAATAAACGGTGAACTTTTATGCCCACTAACATTCTAACCATTCCTTCAATTATCGAAATCTTTCAAAAACATAAATGTTGTGTTTTGAGAAAGAAAGAAATGTTTAACAAAATGTATGGAAAAACAAGCAATACGTGAACCCTTTATCAGTTAATGCTGAAGATGCCAAATATAGTAGCAATTATCAACGCAAATGTTATGTTGATAAAGTCTGGAAACATATTTCTGCTAATTTTCTTTATTTGTATGTGCAATAGGAAATGACCCAATGTTCTTCATCGTGCTCCTCCACCCCGCAGTAACAGCAAAGCCTGCTTAGATCGTCTGTTGAGACAAAACGTAATCAATATCTTCAGATAACCCACATTGCAGATATGTTTGTGTGTGTTTTGCCTTTTCTTCACACATAATAATAAAAGACCACAACAAATGTGTCCTTACTGTATATTCATTTCATTTCATTTCAAACCTTTATTTATACAGATAAAATCCCATTGAGATCATTGATCTCTTTTCCAAGGGAGACCTGCTCAAGTAGTTCCACATGAAACATAAAAGCATAAACAGAACAACAAAAGGACATCATCCAGCATCATTTACATAATTATCCACATAAACAGGTACCAATAGCTTCCGATTGAGTAGCATCCAACCGAGCTTTAAAAACATTTAGTGGCACCAGATTGTTCAGTTTCCATTTAATTTGCAGACTATTCCAAGACAGAGGAGCTGCGTATCTAAAAGCTGTCTTCCCTAAGACAGTCCTAGCAGTTGGCACATTTAATAAAACCACAGCATGCGATCTCAGGCAGTAGCCACTTACAATTCTCCGTGAGATCAGGGAGCAGATATAAGATGGAAGTTTCCCTAGCATGGCTTTGTATATGAAAATGTACCAGTGACTGAGCCTCCGTACAGTTAGTGAAAGCAAACCAGCCCTTGCATACAGGGTGCAGTGATGGGTTAATGCTTTACAGTTTGTCACAAATCTCAGTGCGCTGTGATACGCAGCATCTAACTTGACTAAGCAATAGGCAGGTGCATTCATATAGACCAGATCCCCAGAGTCCAGCACAGGTCAAAAGGTCACAGAGCCTTTTCCTGGCCTCAAGCGAGAAACAGGACTTGTTTCTGAAAAAGAAACCTAGCCTAACCCTCAGTTTTTTAAGCAGGTTATTGACATGAAGTTTAAAAGTGAGACAATCATCAAGCCAGATACCAAGGTATTTGTAACAGGCAACAACTTCAAGTTTTGTTCCTTGCGTAGTTACAATATCTAAAACAGGCTCTGGTGTCCTTTTTGCTTTTGAAAAGAGCATTACCTTGGTTTTATCCACATTTAAAAGAAGCTTTAATTCAGAGAGCCGAGTCTGAATAGTGTTAAAAACAGCCTGTAATTTAACAACAGCCTCTTTAATGGAGGGACCTGCACAGTACATCACAGTATCATCCGCATAAAAATGTAAAGTAGCTTCATCCACATTATCACCTACACTGTTAATATATATGGAGAATAAAAGTGGTCCTAAAACAGAACCTTGTGGTACACCATTAGAAATGTTTAACCACTCAGAAGACAGCCCATCAAAGTGAACACATTGGGACCTTTCAGAGAGGTAGTTCACAAACCACCCACTGCAAGGCTGAATATGCCAATACTGAGTAGCCTCTGCTTTAAGATGCGATGATCAACGGTGTCAAACGCTTTGGAAAGGTCAATAAACAGAGCTGCACAACTCTGCTTATTATCTAAAATACTAGTAATGTCATTTACCACTTTCATTGTCGCAGTGATGGTGCTGTGTTTCTTTCTGAAGCCTGACTGATGTTTAGACAGGATATCATTTATACATAAAAACTCCTTTACCTGTTCACTCACTAGGCGTTCAAGAACCTTGGCCAGAACTGACAATTTAGAGATTGGCCTATAGTTATTTAAAATAGTTGCCTCCCCTCCTTTCAGTAAAGGCAAGACATAAGCAGACTTCCATACTTTTGGAATTGTATTTGTGCTGAGGGAGAGGTTAAAAAGAGAAGTGAGAGGTGGAGCAATAAAGTCTGCAGCTATCTTTAAAAAGAAAGGTTCTAAGTTGTCCGGGCCAGCCGGTTTTCTAGGATCTAGCTTAGATAAGGCTTCATGAACAACATCAACAGTAAAAGGGGTAAAACTGAAAGGGTTTTCCAGACCACGTTGTTCAGAGTGACAGACTGTAGTGTTCACAGAAGCAGAGTTAGTGACAGAATCAAATAGAGAACCACAGGACACAAAGTGCTCATTAAAGCAATTTAGCATAAGCCGCGTTCACACTGCGGTACTTTTCCCACAAAGGTTCATGCGAACTTAGTTCATGATCCCGTTCACACCAAAAAGAGCCGGTATTAAAAGTAGTTCATGTGAACCTTTTTACCCCCTCGAAAGTCCCTGCTAGAGAGCAGGGACTTTCGAGCGGCTCTTTTTTGAGAAAAGAGCTATATTCCTGATTGGCTGGGTGAATTGCAAACCACACCTCGTAAAACTCCCAAAAAGTGTTGTGAAGCCGCCATTTTATTATCCTCGCATTAGCATTATTAGCATTAGCATTAGCCCAGCGCAGAAACGCAGAGAGACTAACTTATGGCAACACAAAATAAAACATGGGAGCGGTGGAGATGAGGAGGTGTCGGCGTTCTGGCGATTTACTCGGAAGGCTTCAGTAGAAGCTGCTGGGACTCCCAGCAGCTTCTACTGAAGCCAGTCCCCAACTCCGGGGACTTCCGGCCGGGGACTTTGGGAGGCAGTATACGCCGTGAAGTGGTTTGCGGCCTGCCAGTAAACCCAAAGCAGAAGAAGAAGAAGAAGAAGAGACATCAGCGGCTTAATTTGCCTAATCCTCCCCCAGGGACTTTTTCTGGTGTGAACGCGATCTGTACTTAGTTCATGCGAACTAAAGAGTTCGCATGAACTAAGTTCACATAAACCTTTGTGGGGAAAGTACCGCAGTGTGAACGCGGCTATAGTGGCCCTGTCCGATATAGAGCCAGATGCTGTGGTAAGGCACGGAGGTAGCTCATTACGGATCTCACCGGTTGATATCGTTAATTGCTTTCCAAAATTTCCTAGGATTATTTAGGTTTTCTGTGGTAACTGACAAATAGTACTTCGACTTTGCACTTTTGACATTTGAAGTGAAGCTATTCCTTAGCTGCCTAAAACGCAGCCATTATATCTCTGAGCCTGATTTCCTAGCCTTTGCCCAGGCCTTGTTTCTCTCATGAAGGAGACTAGACAGCTCAGCAGAAAACCAAAGATTGTCTCGTCCCTTCACTCTAAATGTACTCAGGGGTGCATGTCTATCAATGATCTCCATAAAACCAAGATAAAAATAAGACCATGCGGTTTCAACATCAGCACACAGATCGATTTTACCCCAATCAAACCCAAACAGATCATGCACAAAACCCTGCTCCACAAAGTGTTTTATGTCTCTCTTGATGATAATGCGAGGTTTAACCTTTTGTACCTTAGTGTCCCTAATTGTGGCTACAACACAGTGATCGCTCAGATCATTTGCAAATACTCCCACAGAAGAATGTTTATGGGGAACATTAGTTAGAATGAGATCAATTAGGGAGGATTTATTAGGGGACTTAATATTAGGGCGAGTAGGACTGTCAACAATCTGAGTAACATTTAAAGAGATACAAAGGTTTTTAAAATCCTCTGACACTGCAGTTAACCAGTCCCAGTTAAAATCTCCAAGTAGCACTATTTCCTTGTAGTCTAGTTGTGATAAAAGATTTGCTAGTGAAGACAAGGAGTCTTTGACAGCGGAGGGGGGTCTGTAGCTGCCCACCACCATGACCTGTTGACCCTTTGCCACTTCTATATTTAAGGCTAAAAATTCAAATTGCTTACTGATCGATTTGGAAACTAATGTGGTTACACTGAACTTATTCTTAACATAAATTGCAACGCCAACACCTTTATTAGGCCGGTCGGTACGATACACTTTAAAACCATTGAAGGCAATGTCAGAGGCCAAAATAGACTTATTTAGCCATGTTTCAGATAAGACAATGACGTCAGCGTCAGTCGATTTTGCCCAGATACAGACAAAATCTAGTTTACCTAACAGACTGCGCACATTCAAGTGGATGAAACCCAACCCAGACCTAGCTTTAAAATCAGCAGGAGTAGCTGACTGATCTGACTACTACTACTGGGCGGACCAGGGTTAGGTTGTACATTTCCTGACAGTAATAACAACAAAAAAACCAGGCATCTTTTCCTCTTAAACGACACACATACATTGTCATCTACTTTAGAATCACCGGAAAAGTCTGCGAGAGTGTGATTGGAGCTTAAGAAGCAGTCCTGAAGAACCATCATTGCAGGAAAATAAAAAAGACAAACATATTTTGTCGAGCAGATTGACTGTGACAGGGCAACCGGTAATTGTTTGAGCAACACATCCGAACCTTTGCAGGGGATGCCCACTGCAGGTGGCAGAACAGACCTGAATCCAGTAGACTTCTCAGAATGACTAGAGATCTTCTCATAGTCCAAAACAGTTCACAGGCACAGCAGAATCCCGATATGGGCCATTTCCCCAGACCAGCAGAGCATCCGGATAGGCGTGCAAGCAGGCCCGAAATGTGGAGGCGCTCACTTCTCCTCGCGATATCCCCGGTGCAGAACCTCCTCAGTACAGCAGGATAGGCGAAGCAGGACCAGCTCGAGGCGTAGAGGCGCTCCGGTCTCTCAGCGATATCCCCGTGGTAAAACGTCCTCAGCACCGTAGAGCACGACAGGTGGAGCAGGTGGATACAGGCCTCCGCTACAGCAGGTGTAAAGCAGGCCGCAGCCCGAACGCGAAGCCGCTCCGGTCTCTCCGTTACGCCCCCCGGGGCAAAATCTCGCCAGGACAGCAGCACACGACAAGTGGAAGCAGGTCCCTGCCACAGCACAACTGGGCAGGTGGAAAAAGGGGGCCCAAACAACAACGTGCAGCCGCTCCGTCTCTCCGCGACTTCTCGGGAAAAACCTCCCCACAACAGCACAGGTGCACAGGTAAACCTCCTATCCACGCCGACGGAAGAGAGGCAGCCCTGCCCCTCACTTTCCACGCTCCGTGAGGCGGATGAGTAAATGCGCTCCGCTCGCTCTGATCGACGAGAGTAGAGTGACCTTTTAGTCAAAAATTGGAATGGGTCACCTTGACCCCAAATCTGCAATGTGGTTTATGAAAATGTATTACTTTCTCATAACACAACATTTATGTTTTTGAAAGATTTCGAAAATTGAAGGAATGGTTAGAATGTTAGTGGGAAATACATTAGAGATATTCTATTATCATAAACAAATCCCATAATGCATACCTTACATAACAAGGATTTATTGTTTTCTCAGATTTGTCGGCGGTGATACCACCACCATGTGTACGAAGGCCTCCAGTGGATGAACCGTACTCGTGCCCTGGATGCACACAATGCCCCGAAGGGACCATCATTAACTGCCCACTGGCATTTCAACCAATGCAACTATTGTTTGGCCTGTCATAAAATGCCCCCACCCCAAAAGATGTTTCTATGAATCCCACCCTCAAGCATTTTTCAGGGTATGGTTCTAGGACTGGTACCAATAAATGGAGCAAGTTTCATGAATGTGAAACTAAAGTAAACACCCAAGTAAAGTACAAGTCTGTGAAAATGGTGTAGTACTTGAGTAAATGTACTTAGTTACTTTACACCACTGGGTAGGATATTAGAAACACTACAGAGCTGGTAGACATAAAGACGATGATATGGAAGTTGATGTAGATGATGAGTCTCCTTGTGTCAGTACATTTAAGAATACAGTTTAAAGTTGGAAGGACCCCCATCTTTTCTGCTCTGCCTTCTCCAAATGACCAATAAAACATCTATCTGAAGCCATCAAATAAATCCACGGTTTGTATCTCCAAACATAGAGCGTCCACTCTGGATTCAAATCAGCTGCACTTATATCTCTCTGACAGTCACTCCAATGATCCGTGATGGAAGTGCTTCCTCATAACTTCTATGAGAAGAGTGTCCACCCTTCAGAATAAAGAGCTGGGGGGGGTGGGGGGGTGAAGTTAGCTGTCCAGTGTTCAAGGTGGAGATGGTAATCCCAAAGTCAGAGTGACAGGAGAGGACGAATCCTTCATTAGGGTGGGGGGGATGCACATCAGCATTCCCATCTCAATCAGTCAGCCAGTGATCCTGCACGCAGTCTGATGCGCCGGCCCTCAAACGCACCATCCGGAGACGTGAGGCATTCATTCAGCTGCCGGAGGAACCGCCTCCTCGTATGCTCTAACCCTGCCTGTTGCTCCTCCCACTTCCACACTCATCTGTGTTCAAACAGACACGGGACATGCGGGGGATATTTTTCCCTCACTAGTTCAATGAAATAAAAGGTCAGCAGTATTTAATCGTGACCATACAGCATTAGCACGTAAGATCTGATCACAGATATCACTACTACTTCCCTTGACTTCATTGATATGTAAACGTGTCAGTCTTTGAACATAGTTATCTGGATTACAGAATGAATACTGCAGGAAAGCGTTTCCTGGTCTATTGCTCGTTGGTAGCCATCCATCGTAGTGTATGCAGTGGTGGATAATAAGTATTGTAATTAAGTAGCATTTTCATTTTTCATTTTTCTGCTACCTCGACTCCACTGCCTTTTAGAAGCCGATGTTGTACTTCTTTACTCCTCTAACAGATGACGTACAAGGGATACTTTTTCTACTTTGTTTAGTATAATTTGATGCCGATACTTTTGTACTTTTACTCACAGTAAAAGTACAAAAGTAACTTGTTACTTGTTACAGAGGATTTTTACAATTAAGTATTGCTACTTTTTCTTAAGTAATACATCTGAGTACTTCCACCTCTGATTTTCTGACTGTATAATAATTGACTTGAATCAGATCAAACTTGCTCGATCAATCACTTGATAATAACTGCGTTTCCAAACACAGCACAGTTTCTATGAGAGCAAATCATCTCAGTCCAATCTGAATGAGACTGAGCCGTAGAAACTGGCTGGAGAAGGAAATAGATGCGAGTATTAGGCAGTACCAGGATCTGTACTAAAACCACCAGACTCAAGGACAGTTGTATCTATGCAACAGGACTGTTCAAATGTGCCTCTCAAATACATGTTTCTAATACACTGTTCTTTTGTAAATCTGTTTATAGTCTCTTCATATATAATATTATTCGGTATCTGTTTAGACTCCTCAGTGTTTAATTCAACATACCGTTTTCTTATTGTATTTTATATGGACGTATATTTTCTTCTTATTCCTGCAACTTACCTCAAACATGTGTCTCTCATCACAGAAGCTCATTGTACTTCTTCATGTCTTCACTTTCATGTTGAGTAGGTGTTACATGTTGCATTGTGTCGGAGCCGGAGACTCAAGATTTCCATTGCCAAAACTCAATGTAAGGCAAGTTTATTTATATAGCACTTTTCAACACAAGGCAATTCAAAGTGCTTTACAAAAAATGAAAGACATTAAGCATTAAAAAAGAAAAGCTAATAAAATAAACATTAAAAGGACATGGACAAAAGTTACAGTGCAGTTTAAGATGTGAATAGTTCAATAAAAAGCAGCGACAAAAAGAAAAGTCTTCTTGCTGGATTTAAAAGTAGTCCGAGTTGCAGCGGACCTGCAGGTTTCTGGGAGTTTGTTCCAGATGTTTGGAGCATAATAACTGAACGCTGCTTCTCCATGTTTAGTTCTGACTCTGGGGACAGAAAGCTGACCAGTCCCTGAAGACCTGAGAGATCTGGATGGTTCATAGTTTAGCAGGAGGTCAGAAATGTATTTTGGGCCTAAACCATTCAGTGCTTTATTAACCAGCAGCAGTATTTTGAAATCTATTCTTTGACACACAGGAAGCCAGTGTAAAGACTTCAGAACAGGAGTGATGTGATCCACTTTCTTAGTGTTAGTGAGGACTCGAGCAGCGGCGTTCTGAATCAGCTGCAGCTTTCTAATAGATTTTTTAGTGAGACCTGTGAAGACACCATTGCAGTAGTCCAGTCTACTGAAGATAAAGGCATGGACAAGTGTCTCCAGATCCTGCTGTGACATTAGTCTTTTAATCCTAGATATATTCTTTAGGTGATAGTAGGCAAGAGCAAGCAGAAAAGCGTCTGCACTGTAAGAAAAATGTAGCTTTTGTGCATATAACAATGTATCTTTGGATCTTAGATTAAGAAAAATGAATGAAATATGACCATACCTTAAAACATGGCAGTGTCCCAGTGAGCTGGTTTGTATTATACCAGGACCCTTAAAGTGAACAAAAAGTATTCTTTACACCTGTGCTCTTCCTAAAAGGGAAAAAGGTATATTATCAGTTCCCGCACAACATCTTCAACTGTCATTGTCTTTATTCAATGTTCACATCAGAATAACCATCACTAACATGCTTTGAATGCATCTAATGCTCTTATATTGCTGTACGAGCTCTAACTGTGTAACCGGACATCGTGTGAGTCAGTGTGTTGTAAGCATTATTTTAGCTGTATGATCTGTAGACATCCGACCCTCAGAGGCTTAAGGCACAGCTGATGTCTCTTTCTCTGCTTCCTTGAAACACAGAGTGAGTGTTGGAGGAGAGTGTGCAAGGTTATGAGAGACAGAGCCACACAGGGCTGGAAACACAGTTTATATGGATCCGCTCTGACCTCTGAACGAAAGAGAAAAGCGAGCAGGGCAGAGTTTATTAGATTACCAGTTACCACTGATCTCTGGTGACGGACTGCCCTTCCAGGCTCAGACTGAGAGGAGAGAGGATCCTCAGCTCAACACTGCCACCAAGTGGAACTCATATGAGAAGTTACCCATACTGCAACACTCCTGCTATGGTTCACTGCAGTCTGTGCCCCTTTGAAAGAAACACAGCTTCCAAAGGGTACTTTGCTTTTCTAATGCAGTTGGTAAACCTATATGTTCATAAAATGTGTGCCTGAGTTTAACATAGTTTGTGTATCGACTATTTCACTCCAGTTATTTATTATACTATATAAGCACATCATATTTGTATTGCTGCAACTTACCTAACACTTGTCTCTAAAAGATGTTTCCATTGCACTGCTTTATTTACTTTTAGGTATATGTTGCATGAGCCCGAGACAAATTATATTTCAAACATTTGAGGTAAATACAAAAATGAATTGTAATCAAACCTTAAAACATGGACGAATTTGCTTTAATGTTTTTCACTTTCTTTTTTTAAAGTCAGATGGTGAACCCCTATGTTTTTAAAATGATGAGTGAGCTTAACGTCGTTTTTCTATAGACAACCATTTTAATTTGCTTATTAAAAGGCAGGTTTACACACACTGACCAGAAAGCACATTTTTATACAACATATGTTTGGTTTCTTCTTTTTGAAAGTTACATTGTTATGTTGACTTACTGTTACGACTGAATAAACGAGTTTGAACTCAAATGCACGACTCACACAGGTTTTTAACAAAAAAAGGTTTTATTCAAACCAAAGCTCAACGACAGTGGTAAACAAAAACTAAATCACTCTTAACTAGAAAATGCGTGCGAATGCTGTAAAATGTGAACATTTACGGCTGAATTTAGCTGAAAATGCAGAAAAAGCTGAATATTTAAAGGAAAAGGTTTAAAAAAGCTATAAGCCTTGATGTCCTGAAATAGCTGAATAATGTAATAGTTGAATGGGTTCTGCAGCTGAAAATAGGCTGAAGGAGTTAAATATCAGATGTAAGTAGTAGTGAGTGAATTTGTATTAAGATGAGAAAAGAAAGTAAAAAGGCTTGGGAAAGCAGCAGAATATTTGAACTGTAAACTTTTGAATAACTTGATGGTGAATTATCTGTCGCCATACCAACAGCATTTAATGACATCCCATAATATACTTAGATGCGTTGATGGATGCATCGTTACCAAACCTGTGACGTTTTGGGCCATTTCGAGCATTTTCACTGAAGTTATGAGAAAACCGTGTTTCATGGTGAGCATTGTGTTGCCATGGCAACATCATTTGAAAAATCTCAAAACTGTCCCGTAGATGTCTTCACGGCTGGACTGTTAGCACACATGAAGTTTGAGCACTTTTTGAACATTTTCATAGGAGTTATACATTACATTACTCTCTCTCTTCTCTTGATCGCCCTCTCTCTCTTCTCTTGATCATTCATCATCGGTGTGTGTGTGTGTGTGTGTGTGTGTGTGTGTGTGTGTGTGTGTGTGTGTGAGAGAGAGAGTGTGTGTCTTTGTTTCAGAGAGAGAGTCTGTGTGTCTGTGTATGTGTGTCAGAGAGAGAGAGAGTGTGTGCATGTGTGTGTGTGTCAGAGAGAGAGTGTGTGTGTGTGTGTGTGTCAGAGAGAGAGTGTGTGTGTGTGAGAGAGAGAGAGAGAGAGAGAGAGAGAGAGAGAGAGAGAGAGAGAGAGAGAGAGAGAGAGAGAGAGAGAGAGAGAGAGGAGAGAGAGAGAGAGAGAGAGAGAGAGAGCGAGAGCTGATGATGTCACTCACGTGTGTGTGGCTCCATTCTGCGCAGCAACACCATGACAACCAACTGCAGCACTGAGTCCCATAAGAATGCATTGAGGATTATATCTGACAACGTTGCCACCTGTGAACCCCAATGAACTGATATATGTATTTTTTGGGTTTTGTGTGTAAAATGTGGAGATGGGAGCAGTTTGTCTAAAGTGCACTTCTCCCTGCTCTGAAGAAAGATCTGGAACAATTTAACAGGGGAATCAATTGGGAGCTAGCTGGACTTTTTCTCTCTTCATGCCCTCAAGAGGCATTTTGTTTCATATTTTTTCTTAATTTTTTTATTTTCCAACCTAGGAGAGGTTTTCCTACGTTTTCCATGAAAAAATATGTCTGAGGAGTGTAGGGTTTGGGAAGTATGGCGGGGGAGAATTTTGAGCTGTCCTGCACTCTGTTTTGAGATCATAGCACTCTAGAGTTAACGAGCTGCTCCATCCACTCTAATGTGAAAATCTGAAAAAGGCCTCTCTACCAAGCTCCAAACTAAATTCAATATCTCAGAATGTTTAAAAGATATCAAAAGTAAAAGTCAAGTTTGAATAGCTGAAGGTCTTGTGGACATGAAATATTTTTGAAAAAGTTGAAGGTTTCTTATCAATTGCTGAAAAGGCTGAATAGTTTAATATTTGAATGGTTTCTGTAGTTGAAAATAAGCTGAAGTGATGGAGAGCCAAAGTATTGGCTGAAATAAGTTTAAGGGGAAGAATAAAGATGTTAAGTACTATAGTGGAATGCCTTGATGTCCTGAAATAGCTGAATAATGTAATAGTTTAATGGTTTCTGCAGCTGAAAATAGGCTGAAGGAGTTAAATATCAGATATAAGTAGTAGTGAATGAATTTGTATTAAGATGAGAAAAGAATGTAAAAAGGCTTGGGAAAGCAGAAGAATATTTGAACTGCAAACTTTTGAACTAACTTGATGGTGAATGATCTGTCGCCATGGCAACAGCATTTGATGACATCCCATAATACTCTTAGATGTGTTGATGGCTGCATTGTTACCAAACCTGTGAAGTTTTGGGCCATTTCGAGTATTTTCACTGAACTTATGAGAAAACCGTGTTTCATGGTGAGCATTGTGTTGCCATGGCCACGACACTTGAAGAAATCTCAAAACTGTCCTGGAGATGTCTTCACGGCTGGACTGTTAGCACACATGTGAAGTTTGAGCACTCTTTGAACATTTTCATAGGAGTTATAGTGACATCATATTTTATGGCTAGGGATGCGTTTCCATGGAAACGGCATATGGTGAGATCTCAGATTTGGCGTAGAGCTGTTGAGGCATGGACCTCATACCTGATATACAAGTGAAGATTGGGGGACGATTGGACAGTGTCGATTGGATTTACAGCCTCATCGTGTTTCATGGCGAGTGGTCTGTCGCCATGGCAACAACATTTGATGACACCCCACACTACGCTTAGATGCATTTATGGCTGTATCGTTATCAAACCTGTGAAGTTCTGGGCTGTTTGGAGTATTTTCACTGAAGCTATGAGAAAACCGTGTTTCAAGGCAAGCATTGTGTTGCCATGGCAACGGCATTTGAAGAAATCTCAAAACTGTCCCGAAGATGTCTTCACAGCTGGACTGTTGAAGTCTGCTGCATGTCAGTTGGAGCGATGACATCTTCGTGTTTCATTACACAGGTGTTTATAGTTGAGCTAACGAGCTCTGTAGAGATCACAGGTTTCCATTGTTCTGAATGAGAGATAAACCTCTTACATGTGAACGTTTTGTGGAAGAACCGTAACAGATATCTGTGTAATTTCAAAACGTGAAGCATGTCAACGAAGTTGAGTATCTGAAGTGTAATTTTTGTGTAGTTTCGGGTTAATAATGTGGCCTTTTTGGCAGTTTAACTAAAGGTGTGCGGCTGCTATCGTGAGGAAATATATGCCTGCAATTACAATGGGCTTCAATGGAGGAATGTTGAACGTTTTTGTCACTTCATGCCCTCAAGAGGCATTTTGTTTAATATTTTTTCATATTTTGTTTTTATTGTTCAACCTAGGAGAGGTTTTCCTACATTTTCCATGAGAAAATATGTCTGAGGAGTGTAGGGTTTGGGAATTATGGCAAGTTTAAAATATTTTTGGGGGAGAATTTCAAGCACTGCTCCAATCTGTTTTGAGATCAAAGCACTCTAGAGTTAACGAGCTGCTCCATCAACTCCAATGTTAAGATCTGGAAAAGGCCTCTCTACCAAGCTCCAAACTAAATTCAATATCTTAACAAGTTGAAAAGATATCAAAATTGTTTTATACAAGTTTTATAGCTGAAGGTATTGTGATCATTTGAAAGTTGGAATGAAGTGTCTGCCTGAAACTATGTGGAAGGAGATGCATTTGGCGCAAAGTGTAGGAAAAGTCGATTTGAAAAAAAGTTTAAAAAGCTGAATATTTCAAAAAGTATAAAATATTTTTAAAAAGTTGAAGGTTTCCCATCGATTCCTGAACAGGTTGAATAGTTTAATATTTGAATGGTTTCTGTCGCTGAAAATAAGCTGAAGTTATGGAGAGCCAAATACTCTTAGATGGATCGTTACCAAACCTGTGAAGTGTTGGGCCATTTTGAGTATTTTCACTGAAGTTATGAGAAAACCGTGTTTCATGGTGAGCATTGTGTTGCCATGGCAACAGCATTTGAAGAAATCTCAAAACGTTCCCGTAGCAACACACTCTCACTCCCTAAGCGTCCAGGAGCGACGTTTGATCAGTGTCCGTGGCGTCCAGTTGTGACGCTCCTAGGCTCCTTCAGCTTCATAAAAGGACGCAAATAGCTTTTAACTGATTGCAATGTGTTCCCATCTGCGGCGGGATTTGACGCTCATGGAAGCACGGCATTCGTTTGTGTCGGCAGCCCTTAAAGACAATGTGAGCGTCCATTCCCATTGGATAACGGATAATTGTACACCCGGAAGTAAGTATTCCTCTTACTGTCGATTGATTTTCCAGTGATATCTGCTCTACTCATCGACTAAAAAACCAGATTATCCTTGTTAATTACACAACATTGATGATTGGTTTAAATTGTGTGCAATGCTTTTGTATTTTTCCCCTTCGATTCGGAGAAACAAATATTTTATCTGAGTAAAGGATGGCAGAAGACACTACACTACCCAGAATCCCCAGCTATCGTTTGGACTACACCATGTGCTGTTTGACAAACTCCATTTTTTTTCACCATTCATTCCACTGGCTGGCGTCTGTCACATGATCTTCAAATGTCTCCCTGCAGAAAAAAAAACATGGCCGAACTTCGTTTTATTCTCGGTGGAAAATGCCTATTTTAAAGTTAGTTTGGCCATTAAAATGCGTTTTGATGTCATTTGATGCGACAAATATGAGTTGTTATTTCAGATTATGTGTGCAGTGGATGTACATGATCTTTAGTTTGCTAGTTATTACGAAGATTACTAAAGTAAATCGCGACGTTTTCATTGTTACCAAGGTGGTTGCTAGGGACGCTGCTATCGATATTATTACTGTTATGTTGTGTAACTGTTTAATGGTGTTATCTTTATTGCTACCCCCTTCCCCGTCAATGTATAGTGTTGGTCCACAGCGCAAACATATTAGTTTAACAAAATCTGCATCTAAAGATACGTTATTTTCCCCTGTGCAATTCCAGTCTCACATCGCATAGCACATCGTCATTAACAAATACCGGAAACAGACCGAAAACATTTAAAACAAATTAAATAATACTTTATTCCGAGTGTGCTTGCTTTTCTCTTTGAAAGTCATCACATACCGGCATTGTAATACGCGGTTCGGCTGCATTATATATTACATATCTGCCGTAGTTCTGTATTTATAGAGCCCTGATGAGAAGACTTCTAGACAAACATGAGGAACTGAAAATGTGACGTGGATCATAAATATATCAGCCATTAAACAACATCTTACATTTATTTTCACACAATACGTCTCCTTGCAGTATCAACACTAATTCGGCTCACTTTTATATTTGATCCAATTGGTAGATGGGCTGTATTTACACCATAAAGGTGCACAGCTGATATAAAGGACCTAGTGGTTAAAGCATGTTATTGAATTTCATTATTTTTATTATTTAAAAAAATGTGTGTCTGTGTATGTGTGTGAGAGAGAGAGATAATGTGTGTGTCTGTGTGTGTGTGAGAGAGAGAGAGTGTGTCTGTGTGAGAGAGAGTGTGTGTGAGTAGTAGTAACCATGCCGCTTTCGTCAAATTAGTATGCATGAAAAAGTGACAGGTGGACACGCCCCCAATGATGCAAATGAGCTAAGTCCGTCTCCCATTGGCCAATGAGCTAAGTCCCGCCTCCCATGTCCCGCCTCCCTTCTTTGATGTGTGTGTTATCAGATTGGCGTGAAAGGCCCCCGGCGTAGTTCTTTGATGTATTGATTAAGATAGTCTCTTGGGGTTAAGGTATTTGACCCCTGCCCCTGAGAGTGGAATAATTATCCTGCAATCAGATATGATTGAAAAGCCCCAGGCAGTACCTTTGTTGTATAGTTCTTTGATGTATTGATTAAGATAGTCTCTTTGACCCCTGCCCCTCAGACCCCTTTGTTGTCTATTCTAATTAGCCTTTGATGTTTTGCCCTTTGATGTGATGTGTTATAACAGGCAGGTGTAATTTCACATTGGTGAAAGCCTTTGATGTTAATCTCTGTATAAATGCCTACCCTTACAGCCCCCTCCCCCCTTTGCCCCTCCTGGGGCTATGGCCAGCAGAGGAGTGTATATGCTCAAAACTACATTTTAAAAAGACAGGCAATTCCACTTACCTAGTCACTTTTCAAAAAAGAAACATGGTCGAGAGACGTCACGAATTGGGTTTAATTAGCCTGTGCGACAACTTGCTGCCAACCGTCCGAAGAGCCAGTCAAGAAACGAATGCAGCATCTGCGAGGGGTTCAGACGCCTACATGCCTGTCAGCCTGTGCACAAACTTAGCTCACGCCCTCTTTTGGTCATGTGCGCGTTCGTGGGTGCTGGAGGAGGGGCTCTGTAAGGAAGTCTGAAGAAGTGGCAGATTTTCCTCCCGTTGTGTACTTTCAAATTCTAGCTCACTCGAGATGGTTTCTCCCAAAATGACAGGTTTGCATCCATTAAAGTGTAACTAAAAGTATCTTAGTAACACAAGAAAAGAGAATAAAGCATTGATGTCAACAAAACTGGATTGCTCCAATGAAATAATAAATAAATAATTTCAAAAAGTGCTTTTAAAGAAAATGTATTAAGATAAAGTATTTTATTTTCAGAAATGTTTTAAGGTTTTGCATACATAAAAAGTGTTCCTTTGTGAGAGAATTACACACAAATCTGCAGAGTGTCACTAAAAAAGTTTTACACAGTGACTGACATTCTGTATGGGGGTTCACACCCGAGCTGCTGCAGGGGGTGAGTATGTTTGGCTCTCGGGGGGATGGTGTGTTAAGGGTCAGATTCTTAACGAAATCTTTACACATAAATCTTCAGAGTGTCTGTAAAAAGTCTTTAAATAAAAAAACTTGCCTTTTTAGAGTCAGAATCTAACGAAATCTCCTCCACAGAGTACTTCATGGTAGTGGTCCGCTTTTAAACACAAAAGTGTATCTTGTCAGTAACTTTCTCAGAGAATTTAAGCATAAATCTGTCAAATGTTCAAAACAGCCTTGTTTCACTGAATTAGCCTCAAAATCACAAACTGGCTGAAACTGTACAGTGAATTGGAGAAATTACAGCACAGAGTTTTCTAATACGACACAGATCGTATAATCTATGTGACAAGACAGTGGGAGACTCCACTGCCCATGGGGGTTTATCTGGGGGATCCCTAAAAGTTATACTTACCAGACCAAAAATCAAAAAGATGCGTGTGAAAGGGATTACACAAACGCATCACAACCTTTTTTTATTTTTGGTCTCGTCTCACAATGAGAGTATTAGCCTACAGAACAGTACGGCTTCCAGAGAAGAGATACCATTTGATCCTTTTACAACAAACAAACAGCTCTTTTTAGGTTTTGAATAAGATTGTAATCCTGAGTTTCCCTATTATTAGAAAAGTCAAACTAATCCGATTACATCTTTTCCTATGTAACTAAGGATTACACTTCCCTTTTTTTCTATACGATCTTGATTCATGTTCGATGTAATCCATTACTGCCTAAGCCAATACAAGTCATAACTTTTGGAAAATGGTCTCAAGTTATAGATGATGCCTTCAATGTCTTTCACGTGGACAAGACATCCCATTGGCCGAGGCGTTGCAACTTCCCTCGAGCGTCCAACATGAAAGAAAGATCACATGTTAGAAATGTGTGCACAAACTATTCAGTATGACCCGTCTTGGTTTAAAGCCCAAGTGTGAGAGTGAACAGAGGCGGAGTCTGTGTGTTGGCTGCTGCGACCCAAACCAACACCCTCCTCACAAGCATTGGCTGTTGGAACGTCATTATGCTCCACATGTGGAACAACAAAGGCTTCTTCAGGCGTGCCTTGTATCAAAATGATATTGCTCTGATCAGCAGCAAGACTGTTTTCACCACAACCATGGTCGACATCTGCAACCTCCTCCTTGCTGTCAACAGTCAAACTAGGAGTGTCACTGACCTCGTCATTGCTACTCACCTGCTTCTCCTTCCAGGCTGTTGGTCTTTGGTGAAATACAAAATGGTGGGCACTGCAGTGTTTTTCAGGCATCTCCTTCCCTAATACAAATAATAAACAAAAACACATAAAATAACTTTTTGAGGTATTCAACTTTCTTTTGAATAATGTTGTTTTAAATTTAAGAGTGCATTATAAAAGACAATAGAGGGCCAACATGTTAACTATGCAGTTAATCTATTCAATAATTACGTGTTTCCAAGATTCAGATTCAAAGGATTTTTAATTTTTTTTAATTTTTTACAGTGATAGCTGTTAAGATAAATAAGTTATAAGATGACAACAGATGAATGAATGTTGCTATTAAAATAATGTAAAAGAAGGTATAATATAATTCATCTGTTTTTAACATAGAGTATGTGGGGGAAATGGCAATTCTCTATCTATGATAAAGAGTCTTTGCATAAATTGAAGAGAAATGTGATCGATGTCTATGTTTCTTTACTTAACTGGCAACGTCTTAATTTGGCCTTTAATCAAAAGAACATTACTCATCACTGATGTGCAAGCTGTGCCATAACAATTATTTAACATTGTATGATGTATAACATGTATTTAACTAGCAACAACAATTTACAAATGGAACCAAGTTATATATATTTTTAAAAAAAGGATCTGCTGAAGGGATGACTCTCAAAGTGTTCACTGCACAGGCGAGAAGAAACGTTGGGGGTCCATGTATTCCTCCGGATGTTCAGCACCCACTGGTCCAGCCTGTCTGGATCACCTAAAGGAAACCTTTATTCAAAAATACATGAAAACCGACCCAAAGACAACAGGAGGGTTAATGCCCTCACTTAATAACGCATGAACAACTTTTAAAAAAATATTTCTATATAGTCTGTGTTGGTAAATGTAATCTGGGTTGCACATTTCCTGCTGAAATACATGCCTACCAAGTTACTGCGTGGCACTTTGGTTTTGATAAAACAGTGTAGTTCCACTATATAAACGTTACATTCATAATCAAACGAGACAATATGCAAGATAAATAGCCATTTGTTGTTATTCTTAATGCTTGTCATTCACACATTAAGAAAATAAAATAAGTACCGATACATAGCAGAACAAGTGTGGGGATGTTCAGCTTAATAAGCCTTGTTCAACATCATTTCTTTAGCTAATACTATTAGTGATGCGAACGAACGAGCCGGTTCAAAGAGCATTTCAATATTAATTGAAATGCTTTTATGGATTTAAAAAATAGAACACACACATCAGAACACACATAAGAACACACACACTAGAACACACTCATCAGAACACACACACATCAGAACACACACAATAGAACACACACATCAGAACACACACACATAGAACACACACACAGAACACACACATCAGAACACACACACATCAGAACACACACACATCAGAACACACACATCAGAACACACACACTAGAACACACACACATCAGAACACACACACAACACACACACACACAACACACACACACAACACACACACACACACACACACATCTGAACACACATCAGAACACACACACTAGAACACACACACATCAGAACACACACATCGGAACACACACACACTAGAACACACACACATCGAACACACACACACAGACACACACATCGGAACACACATCACACTAGAACACACACATCAGAACACTAGAACACACACAGAACACACACACAGAACACACACATCAGAACACACACATCAGAACACACACATCAGAACACACACATAGAACACACACATCAGAACACACACACATCAGAACACACACACTACAACACACATCAGAACACACACACAGAACACACACATCAGAACACACATCAAACACACACTAGAACACACACATCAGAACACACACACTAGAACACACACATCAGAACACACACACTAGAACACACACATCAGAACACACACACATCAGAACACACACATCAGAACACACACATCAGAACACACACATCAGAACACACACATAGAACACACACATCAGAACACACACTAGAACACACACATCAGAACACACACATCAGAACACACACACACACACACACTAGAACACACACATCAGAACACACACACAGAACACACACACTAGAACACACACATCAGAACACACACATCAGAACACACACACTCAGAACACACACATCAGAACACACACATAGAACACACACTAGAACACACACATCAGAACACACACATCAGACACACATAGAACACACACACTAGAACACACACACTAGAACACACACACAGAACACACACACAGAACACACACACAGAACACACACACTAGAACACACCATCAGAACACACACTAGAACACACACACTCAGAACACACACATCAGAACACACACATCAGAACACACACACACTCAGAACACACACATCAGAACACACACACTAGAACACACACACAGAACACACATCAGACACTAGAACACACACACTAGAACACACACACTAGAACACACACACTAGAACACACACACTAGAACACACACACTAGACACACACACACTAGAACACACACACAGAACACACTAGAACACACACACTAGAACACACACACTAGAACACACACATCAGAACACACTAGAACACACACATCAGAACACACACACGAACACACACTAGAACACACACACAAACACACACACTAGAACACACACACAACACACACACTAGAACACACACACAACACACACACACACTAGAACACACACATCAGAACACACACATCAGAACACACACACATCAGAACACACACACACGAACACACATCAGAACACACACACACACATCAGAACACACACACTAGAACACACACATCAGAACACACACATAGAACACACACATCAGAACACACACACACACACAGAACACACACATCAGAACACACACACACACACACACACACACACTAGAACACACACACTAGAACACACACACTAGAACACACACATCAGAACACACACATCAGAACACACACACTAGAACACACACATCAGAACACACACACAGAACACACACACTAGAACACACACATCAGAACACACACACTAGAACACACACATCAGAACACACACACAGAACACACACACAGAACACACACACACAGAACACACACACAGAACACACACATCAGAACACACACATCAGAACACAC